>CM068833.1:100282080-100834580 GCA_028554795.2 Sinohyriopsis cumingii
ATCTTTCATCGTGCTGAGCTGCGTGTGTATGTTTGGGCTAGTTTGGTGGGGGTTTCTTTGTTGTTGTTGATGTTGTTTATAAGAGTTTATCATCCTAGAAATTGTTGCTCCAGGGCAGATGGTCGAACCTATTTCGGACGCCCAAGCATGAGGAGCCCGCAAAGTGGTTATGTGTTATCGTCGCCATTCCTAGCTTTATAACACGCTTGGGTTGGCCAATCTTAGGATTTCTAACTGGGATCGTACGAATATTTGCTTACACACGTGGACGTTTCCTGGCATAAAATAATGACGCATGTGCAAACAAAATGTTAATTGGGAGGATCTATTTCAGATGCTCAGCAGGGGTTCATCCACGTGTGTTTGTGTAGTTGTTGGCGCGATCATTGACAATAAACACTTTTCCACAGATCTTGCATAGTCCCAGCTGTAATCAAGAGATATCAATTCGTATAATTTAATGTGTGTGGCTTCTTATGGGCCAATACTAACAAGACTATGTAAGCACTGTATGAATCAATACTGTTGTACACATGCTAATTGTGTTCGTAAGAGCGATGGACCTAGTCGATGTCAACAATATGGGGCTAGAAGGTGTGGAATAATTGCATGGTACGAGTTCTCCAAAGTTAATGCGATCTCGCTGCCGTATAACCGCTCGAACACTCGTATAAGAAAACTCCTTATTTGAATTTGAGTTCGTGATTATAGAGAGAGAGAGAGAGAGAGAGAGAGAGAGAGAGAATTACAAAAACACAAATATGTTAATTATGGCGATCGCAGAACTTGCAATTAAATAATCCTCATGAGGGAATTATCGGGTGTTAATTAAAAAAATATTAGTTTCGTAGGGTCGCATCATCCGAGAACGCGAATTACACTGATCTGACATCTCTATCATTTACATTCTTGAGCTAGCACGCAAACGAAACAACGATTACATTAAACATCGAAATATTATGGGATTATGATGTTTGTGATTCCAGACAGTCCACTGTGGATCGCATTGACAATGAACTACGCCATCAACACGGCAAAGTCAAGCTGCTGTATCTTGTGTGTAACAGAGGGTGGGGAGCTGATGCGTTTGAGAATTATGCAGTGTTAATACCCACGCGTTAGACAACTGCATATCACCGGGTACGACCTGCAATTCGTCATTGTCATAGCTATGTTGGAGTGCTGAAATATTCGATCCTGTTGCAAGATGATATATCGTTGATTCTTTGCTGCGAAGGGTTACGTGCGAAATCCTGTGCGACATTAGAGCCTGGCACATTAATATGATGTACTGGTATTTTTTATTTTGTTTTGCCAATGTAGCTAGGACATGAAGAAGTCATGCTACCCATTCGTGTTTACAGACAGCATCAAAATTCCTGCACGTATTGATGTCGAAATAATCGTTCCTCAAATGAAAACTTAAATCGCTCAACCATGGTTTGATCGTGACGAAAACTGACTTGTCTCTGTATCATCTTTAATCAGTTGCGTTTCATCAATGACGATTCTGCTGAAAGATACACTCGGCCCGGATCAACCCACAGCAGCCGTGGCCAAGTTAGTGATCCTCATGCGTAGATGAGCTCCAACGAGGCTGCGAGCTCGGCGAATATTTTACGTTGAAGATTCAGCTTCTTTGTAACGGCCAGCGAAATTCTACGATGGTCAACAGGTATTGATATCTGTATTTGTATGTGCTGCGTTTACGTATCAAGTCGTGTTGTAAAAACTAAATAACCTCATGTTGAACTTTATTTCAGGTTCTGACTTCCATCCATCCATGTCTGTTTCTTTTTTGGTGGCATATTGCGTGTTGGTTATAAACACTTGCGGGTGACCCTTCTAACGACATGTGATGTATATGCTAATTTGTCAAACGCGGCGGTGTCTTTCCAGTAACAAGAAGGTGATTAATAAATAGATCCCATTACAATACCTCACCCTCCATCAATATTATTCCATATATCGCCGTGGTTACCAGTGATTGGGCTAGTCATTCACGGAATCCATGACTTTTGATATTATACAGCGCATCAAATATTTGCAAGTCAGCGATGTGTCGGCAAATACCCCGATCTATACGTAAGATCGTGATAGTAACACCGGCATCTGTCTGGTTTAATGGGGTTTCACCGGCACGTGGTTGATAACACGAGTCAGTCAATTACCATGCCGTGTACCAGGTCCACAGTAATTGTATGTGGGTAAATGCTTTGACTGTGATGGTTCGCCTAGGTAGCAATGGAAGTCGCCAGATGAATATGAAAACCGCAGATATATGTACCGTAACAAAGATGTCTTATCAAGAGATAATTCAATAAATGGTTATCAAGGGCATACCGGTAAATCTAAGGTAGATCATCCTTATATAGACTATAGAAATTTCCGGAATGCCATTGCGACGTATACGGACGAGAAAGAACGTCGACTTGAAATAGAAGCAACTGAACGTAACGAACAGCGAAGGCGACGTGCAGATGTCCAAGTCAACCCAACCACCACGGTATCCATGGGCCCAAGAAAGACTGGTATGGGAAACCCTGATTCCTGAAACAGTCTGCAGCGCGAATAAAACATCTTATCCGGGTCATTGGTCCACTACGATCGTTGTACAAATGTCCAGATCAAGTTTCTCAGCTCGACCAGTTAGAAACTATCGTACCTTCAATACATTCACGGACGTTATTAACGAATCAACGTTGGTGCGCTGTTAGTGCGACTAATGAGTACTTTGAACGTCATAAAGATCTTAGTGTCATCAACGTGAAAATGCCATGTTTGGCGGAAGCTAACCCGTCTGCAGGAAACAACTTGTCCATGTCGATGTTGAGCGAGAAATTGCCAAGCTTACGCCATCGGTAATCTTACATAACAAATCTCAGGACGGCGATGGACGACATATCTCACCGGGCATAGTTAATATCATAAAGGCGATCATGGTAAATCTCACATGTAACGATATCAAGCGAAGTTATCAGCTGTCGCTGTGACGTCAGGCGAACCACGGATATATTCTATACAGCTTCGCTCCAAATGCGTCGGCGGGTGAACTTAACACGGTATCGCCAACAAATCCCGTAGATTTACGATGCCACAATGACGCGTTAATCCGCTTGATAATGTTTGTTGACCTATCATGACGGACACATGCTTGATTACGCAGGGAGGAACTCGCAGTCTGTACATTCGCAACTGTGTAGTCTAGTCGCGGGATTAAATGGCTCAGACAATGTAAGCAATGACGAACGTACATTGTCAAGTTAAACCAACGTGCTAAATTTACAAAAATGTTTGTATTGAACGTATTACGATGAGGGTTCCAGTGACGTCATCGTGGGCTGTTCAAATGAATTGAAAGTGTTCCAGTTTCCGAAATTGGGTATAAAAGCCATCGATGTTGTCAAGGAAAGAGCACTGATGACTGTCAGAGATCTTGCTGAAAACGCATTTTTCATCGATCCAGGATATCTTGTAGAGATTAAAACTTCTGAGATTAGTGTCACGTGCACATCTACCAAAGCGAATCGGGCTTCACAATAAGGCAGAAATACCCACAAGGATGAAAGTAATAATAATCGGAGCTTTACCGACCGCCGACATCAATAACATGACCGTAAAAGTGTTCGCTGAGAATGGGCTTTTCCCTAGTTGGTCGACAGCCCGCATGAGTATAATAAAAATGTTCAATTGTGTATCCGATCCCACATTTAACATGGATACGTCGGTGTTCAAAGAAGAGTTCGTACGTGATGATCAATATTATTCTTATGATAAGAGTGTGCTAAACCATTGAGAACGAATAGAATGTCAGGTTTAAGACTGAAGCGAGTACTTACTGGCAACGGAAGCTTTCACAGTCGTGGAAACAAAGGGTAATCCATTCGTGGCTGAGGTACAGGGTGGTTTTGACAACAATAGCGCCCGACACATAATTGACGTGAAAGAACCAAGTCGGTCCTGGACAACATTGACGTCGCCACGACGATGATGGGATTGGAAGGATACAGAGATGATTATCATCGTAGCACATGTCCGTCAATCATTGTTGCCAAGGAGATTGTAGATAGTCCCAACCACATAGAATATCTTCGTCAAAGGCCTAAACACATCAGTGAAGTAAATGTTGCCGGCCTTGAAGATATGCATGTCAAGCACCAGTGCGAATTCCAACTTGAGGTTTCCTTGTTCTATAAGTTTTCGTAACTGCTGCAGCGTCGCAGCATTGTAGACGAAATAATTTAACCACATTGAAGGTGAAAATCCATCCGCGACCGCACCGCTAAACAAGCATGTTACACAGAGTAAGCTATCTTTGCGGATGCCCACGCTGCCACAATCGATATCTGAAGAACAACACAATTACTGTCAGTTATGTCCTCGGGAGGTCAATATAGGCTGTTGTGGCTGACGATGACCACCGACGTAGTTCATGGCATGGGGGTTGGTTTGTTCACGCGTCAGGTCAGTGCGCAGCAAGGAGTTCAGCACCGCTACACGTATCTGTATCAGACAATGTAACTGAAGGCGTTTGGCTAGTTAAAGGTATTGTTGTTAGTTCTATCTTGACTGCATTCAGTGGAGTATCGGCGCCTGCAAAACAATGGTGGAATACATGGTCTCCCAGACTCATAAAAGTAGTTGCATCCGCTTAGAGCAGTCTTGGAAGGGATTATCGTTAACGAGTACAACGCCGTGATGGTCAAAATGGATCGTATTGATACGACCAAAACCGCAATAAAAATATCTGCGTCGAACAAGTAATTCTTGGCAACTAGTCGCCGACAAATGGCAACAACAAGAAATGATGTGACTGCAGCCACTACTAGTGACCACAACTGTTGCGCGCATGTTTTACCTGGTTTGTTTTTTTTCGTCATCGTTGGATGATTTTGACCAGCGTCGCCACGGTAAGGTTGAGAATGTTAGCAAGTTGCTCAGTGAAATAATCAGTGACGCATTTATTGTGATCCACATGCATCATAAATGCTGATTCGACCTTTTCTTGCTCCTGTTGTCTTAAAACTTAGCTCTCTGTCGTGGCGAATTCTTCTGTTCATACTAGTGTAACAATATTGTTCTGATGCGTTCTATAGATATGCGAGTGACAGCAGAGCTTTCACGTCCACGTTAGATTCGGTCATGTATTGGTCCAGTTGTTTTATAAGTCTATATTCGGACAGCAAAATGTAATGACCGTCGTCACATCGTTGGTGAAGTTCATCAAACTCTTGTCGAATGATATCCTGCTACAGTTAAAGGTGAAGTTTATGACCGCTGCGCTGCAACAGCTTGTTCAATTCAACATTCATGTTTTATTTTCATGCTTTTTTAATCATTAACATCGCTTTAATAATTATACTCGAACATTAGGTAGTCTCGCAAAAAAAGCATTTCATTGAGATTAGGCACGCTGCTACTTGATGCTGTTATATAAACGACGGTTATATAAACTTGCTTATGATCAACGTGCGTGTATTTTGGTAATGTTCGATAGAGCGTGTGTGAACTGCAACCAACTGAACACAGGGTGTCAGACAACTGCCTAGAATTATCAAATATCAGTCCATACCCTGCCTACCCGTCAAAGAATGATGAGTGATTGGTAGGTAACTTACACTGTTCAGCAGCATCAATTTGACTTGGATATCTGTACAACCAATCTGAGCTCAGCCTTCCCCTCAATTACTAAGGAAAACGACTTTACTCTGATCGTAAATGAAACCTGGAATATCGGAATCAATAGCGCAGAGCTCTATCCAATAAAGCCACTGAGAAATTATGCACATAAATATCTCATAGACAGTTATCTATAGTTCAGACAAACATACTTATATCCCACCCCAAGCGTCAAGAGAAATCAATATTCTCGACTGGTGCACTCATCTTTAATAATACAGTTTTAATTTTATGTTGGCGATATACAGTTTGACTATTGTCGAGGGCACACCTAGCGTAACGTATATTTCCCATCGATTTTTAAAAATCATGCGGAAATATGTCCTCTTCACGTTAAGGTGTGTGCGCCATTCAAGCAAACGAGTCATTGGCGAGCTGGTTTAGTGAGTGTTATGAACGATAATATGAGGTCCCAAGGAGAAGGATTCTTACTTCTTAGTCTCTTCAGTGAATCTGGATGTTTTACGTTGATCATTTTGTCAGGTTCATAGTTATATTTTAACCACTGCTCATCAATATCCATTATATTTATATAATCATGACAATCAACAATATCATCGGTTTCGCGGACAAGTTTTATCATCCGGGGCATTTGATTATTTAGTACTGTAGAGTTCGATATATACTTGATAGCGTTCTTTTATGGCAAATCTTTTCCTTGCACGTAGCTCACCAGAGATTGTTTTTAGTAACTCGATCGTCAGCTGTTTGATTTGTCCGTTTGGACATTTTCTTAAAGATTGTTCCGCGTTCTCAATGTATAAGTTATGGCATCAATGTATGTTTCATTGTTACGCGTTTCTAATTTATTGTTACCATGTACATGAAGACACCACTCTCTCCTCACATGACGGTTACAATGTTGTTAGCCAGACACGCAGCTACTACACATAGCTACGATGCGGGGGGTGACCACCTGTGCGTGTTTGAAAATTGTCCATGGACCGCACCAACTGCTACACGTAACAACACACGGATGCTGGGTGCATGCAATAGGTTCGCTCCGTTAACATATTTGTTGCACGTACGTGATTATATTTCTGCCCAGAGAAGTCGGTGTCCGTGTGCACAGATCCGCCAACATATCCTTGTGTAATAAGTGTTAACCAGACACGCTGACGACTACAAATAACCACGTTGCAGGCATCCCCTGATTGGGTATGTATGTATGTATGTATGTATGTATGTATGTATGTATGTATGCGTGTGTGTGTGTATGTATGTATGTGTGTATGTATGTATGGACTTGTGTATCTATTCACCATTTTTAAATATTGAAATCGTCTCTTCTTCAGCAATAAGACTCAACCGAAGTTTAAATGCAGTACTAAATATGGCGGACGATTACAATGGAATTTGCCTCATGGCAGTGTTATGTTTGCCCATCTCAAAAACAAGAATCTCATTAGACGTAAGAAACGATGGAGTCAGGTATACACATTGCACTATTGATATGTAATTTTCCTGTCTAGTTAGAGATGATTTTATACGGTGTTCATTTATACCTATTAAAATATCTTATGACACACTGCTACAATTTTCAAATCCAAACATATATTGATAGGGGACTCGAGTTGGAAACGATATGCGAAATGAAAATGTAATCAAGACACAAACAATATAGATGCTTCAACAGTTAAATCAATCCTCAGCGGTATCTTCTATTTCTTCAACAGAGTTTTTCTTCCAACGTTTGCGTGTGCGTAGAACTGAGTACAATATTTTAAGCCGGTACGCTTTCTTGACATCCATATTTACTTTTGGTGATGAGCTCGTATTTGCCTTCATAACTATATTTGCCTTTTTTGAAATATTAATAAGCGTAGTTGAATGATATGAAGGGCTCTTAATCTTTTTTAGGAAAAGAAGTGAAACAAAGAAACGTTTGTAAAAATATTGGCAATAAAACTAAGCCGTTTACTTCACATTGTTAATGAAGTTATTTTCGTTATAAAATAAACATATGGCAAATAAAATAAATTAGTATTGTTGGAAATTCTATATAGTATATGCTATGGAGGAATGTATACAAGGCAAATTAAAGAAAAACATTCTCTGAATTATAATTTTACTTTGTCCATAATATTTTGACATTTGTGAAAAAATCCGGCAATAAATCATTTTCACCTTAGAGAACGGTTGACCTTTAAAAGTTATCTTATGTTGAATGTTTATATATATATATTTGTTTTGTTTTTGTTTTTGTGGGGTTTAACGCCATTTTTCAGCACACGATTGGCTATACATGGCGGCCAGTATTAATGGTGGAGGAAGAACCCGGGAAAACCCCGGAAAGAACCACCGACTCTCGAGAAGCTACTGGCAAGCTTTCTCACATACCCACATTGGCTGAATCCTTATATATATATATATATATATATATATATATATATATATATATATATATATATATATATATATATATATATATATATATATATATATATATATATATATAACATACTATTATATGTTGCAGTTAATTTTTACGTATTTACTCTTAAAAGACTTTTATTCTACCTTTGTTTCAGGTTATGTACATGTATTATTTTCTGGGATACCAGTTTTTCAAGAAAGTTAAGGAAGCTAAGCCAGATATAAAAAATATAGACGATATCTTACGTACCATATCAGGAAATAGTGCACTACGAGAAAGGATCGAAAATACCTTCATTCTGGCTCTTGATGGGGATGTTGACTTTCAACCTGAGGCTGTTAAATATTTATTGGACAGAATGCGCAAGAAAAAAGGGGTTGGGGCAGCATGTGGACGGATTCATCCGACAGGAAATGGTACTTTACAATTTACATCAATTTAGTTTCATATGGATATTTACTCATATTCAGATCTACACCCACCTGCCCCTCTCTTGTTTGTGTGTGTATGTGAGGATGTGTATAAGATGTGGTTCAGAAAAAATAATGATCTTCGATATGCTGTATCAAAAATATTCAAATAAATGTTTTGAATTCAGTTTAATCAAGGGAAAACAAATTTTAAAAAATTTCAAATTATATCCTTTGTTTTTAAACCTTTGTTCAAATTTATAGTGAATGTATATAAAATTATCCAAGCAAACTACGTTGAAAGATCAAATATAGATGTTTCTTTGTAAACTTACTGTTTAATTTTATGTACCAGAAAATAACATGTTCGTTGCTATTGTAAATTTCAACTGCAGCGTTTACAGAATAAATTCATGTAAATGTACGATTCGCATTAAAGCTAGAGTAAGCATTACTTGCCTACAATATATATGCGAATATTAGGCAACAACAGAACAATGAACTCCAACGAATATAGTGTGGGGAATGTACGTTATGTTCTCCAGTAACTGTAGTCCAGTGGAAATTTAGTAAATGGTATTGACTTTAATTTCTATAGAAAATCAAAATATATAAGATCTGTTTTTAAATTATCGACAATGATGCCTTCAAATAAAACAGAGCTGCATTAAAATTAGCGTTCTATGTACTATATAATTTACCATGTTTTACTTTTTTTCTTATGTTTCATCGTGAATCTATAAAGATGCAGTTTCAAATAATGTGTTTGTAGTTAAGAGTAATGTATCCAATGAACGACGACTACGTTTAGGAATATAATTCTACTTCGTTCTTTCCCGTCAATCTCCCCCCCCCCCCATCAACAACTGCCTAAAATGATACATCGCTTTTACGTTCAGAAGTATTTGTGTTGATCTGAACGCTAGTAAAATGTTTAGTTAAGAAACAAAGTCAGTTCTGCATAAAATGTCCCTATTTATTCTAATAAATTCGTTTTTCATTTTAATATTGACAAAAGAAATACAATACTATCTCCTCTGGTTTTGATGACGTGTGACAGTATAATGCACAAACTCCAACAGGTGTATTGGACTCGAGACATTTAAGTGTAAAGGAAGTAAATGTACGTAAATGCAGTGTGTAATTCTGGACAGTCAAACACTTTGTTGATTTTATAGGTTATTTTAAGGAACCATATTAGAGTAAATGATCTGTGAAAAATAGCTTTTAATCTACTTTCAGTATTTTGCAAAATGCATGAATAATTTGTCAATTGTTTTATTTTGTAAAGTTCTATATATATGACCATCAATGCGTTCTTTAAAGCGATTATAATCTCTATGTATTGTTCTGCATGATTCCTTCCCTCGATTTATTTTTTATAAACATTATTAAGCATATTCTGATTGTCCATTTGGGAAACTGAACAAAATTTATTCAGAGATTTAGCACTTTTATTATATTATATTTAACTATTGACCACAAAACAAACACGATTCCTTTCTTCTCATCCAGTTTTACTTGTATTTTTTAACTCCTGCTGAAAAATTTATATTCTGACAAATATTAAATTTATAGAATAATAACTATGACTAGCTTGTAAGCATATAAGCAAACTGTGTAAGAACGGAAGAAACGTATCATTTACAGATATTATATTTTTAAACATTACACTTTTTATCTTATTCCGTTACTTGAAAACAAAATTGTGCCGGTAGTGTTTATTTCAAGTATGAAAATAGCATACACCCAACGAAAAGATGTTCTGATGTATGAAAGCTGTGCTTAGTGTTGATTTTTGGGGCAATGTGAAAGTTTATATTACTTGTTTTTAATTTATACCAAGGGCCAGTTGTATGGTATCAAAAGTTTGAGTATGCAGTGAGTCACTGGCTACAGAAGGTGGCAGAAGACGTACTTGGATGTGTATTATGTAGTCCAGGATGCTTCAGCTTGTTCAGAGGATCTGCACTCATAGACAGCAATGTAATGAAGGTGTACACCACTAGTCCTACTGAGAGCTGGCATCATGTTCAGTACGATCAAGGTATAAATCCTCTTCAGTCAAAGCAAGGTTACATAGGAACACTTATATTTAACACAAACTTGTCCATGCTGCTCTCGTCTTTGTCATCTTCGCTGTTGTAAGACTTATTCCGTTGCTCTGCGATGATAAGTTGAAAGCATCTCGACACAAACATATCTTTCATAATTGACACACGGTGAATTCCTTTGTTACAATGTACGGTGTTGTATAAAAAGAATGCAAGTTTTAGTCAAAATTAAGATTTGCGTAACTCAGTATTCAGTACACCAATACATCGTTTTGGCAAATATAAAATGGTATATTACAAGAATAATTTACACGTAAATGTACAGTGACCACAATCAGTGCTTTCAATGTATTAGTGATGACAATTTTTCCATGATCATCGAATCCCAAGAAAGAAGGAAGAGTGTATTTTGTGACGACTTGTACTTGTTATATTATTTGTCATTTACAATCAACATTCTTCTATCAACAGTACAAGTATTTGTTTATCACCACGCGACATAAGCAATCACCGTGTTTGTAATTTTGAAATCATATAGGAAAATACTTGTATCATTTGGAAATAGAAAAGAATTAAACTTCCTGGTTTATGTATTACTGATTTGATCATGTAATACATGTATCACTTCCAGTAAAATGTTGTTATGATTAATGCCTTTTTGTCAAGAAACATTATTCACATATATCCGTTAATCATTTTATATATATATACAATTTATATATGTCAAGTTAACAGGTGTATTTCATCTTAATCTAATAAATAGGTGAAGATAGATGGCTTTGCACACTTCTTCTCCAGCAAGGTTATAAAGTTGAGTATGTCGCCGCATCAGACGCCTTCACTGAAGCTCCAGAAGGATTCAACGAGTTTTTTAACCAAAGACGCAGATGGTCTCCTTCCACAATGGCCAATATACTGGACCTTATCCTTGACTGGAAACACGTGGTGAAGATCAATACAAACATATCTCGAATGTACATATTCTATCAGGCCTTCCTAATGTTCTCTTCTATCTTGACTCCTGGAATGATCCTGCTTATGATTGTTGCTGCTCTCACTACGGCGTTCCCAAGGCTGCCACTTTGGGTAGCGCTTCTGATCACCATACTTCCAGTGGCTGCTTTCATTGGTGTTTGTTTCAACGCAAGAACAAAGACCCAGGTTTGTATTATAATTAAAACAGCACATCAACGGATAATATTAGCTGCTGAAAATTTCATCGAATCAGAACATTAATAATGCTATGAAAATTGTTTGATACTTGTACTTGTGAGTACTACGAAAGTGAGGATATTTGTGTCTTTTAGTAGTAAGCTTTACATGCATGATTACTGTTATGAAAGAGCAGACAATATGCATCGAGGATTGCTTCATATGAAGGACCATAAATAAACGTTGAACATTATTATCCATTAAGGTCATGTAAAGCCAATCCCATTTCAAAGATACAGACCATAAGAATAAATCAATACGAAACCGTTTCTATTTCCAAGACACAATTCAAATATTAAATTTCGATTCATATAAATTGCATTAGAATAATCGTCTTTCTTTTGGTCAAATGCCATTTACTAAATCAAGTTCGTCACAATTTAGCTTTTGAAGTGTTCTTTAACTTTTATAATATGTGCTTTAATTTTGACATCTGTAACTAATTTTAGGAAACAGTACTCATGAGTTGTTAGAAGACTAAACAGGCATTGAAAATATAACTGCCATATGGAAAATGGATTTCAAATGAATTTAAATTCATGATACAAATTCAAATCTTTCATAATATTCTCCTTTGGAAAATATCTGAATGAAGCTTTTCTCCATTCGAGAAACAAACTGAACTACTACTTATAACTTATTTTATGTTAGTTTTCGAACAAGATACTCCCTGTACATTATTCTTTTATAAAATAACGACAGCTGAAACATTTTTATAAATCTGGTTTTGGATAAAGGAGACCTTTCCTCGTTTCTCATGCCGATATGGCACTCTTGCAGGTGTAGAATTAGATCCTTTTCTCCCATTGCATTTATAACGTCATTTTCTTATTTCCCCTAATAGGATTGCAATGAATATATGGATTCTGAATCTTACATGTACATTCCATTAAAGTGTACTCCAAAAGACGTTTATGGCACACGTGTCTTAGTGTTAACAAATCTGCCTTTTGAATCCTTTACTTTCATGCACACTTACATTCATGGAGGGAACATTTCTACAAACAGCTTATGGCATCGATTTTAAAATTTTACTCAGCGATACATCTGGAACATAAACGGAGGGCATATAAAGCGCCTTAATATGTACAAGGTATATATATATATATATATATATATATATATATATATATATATATATATATATATATATATATATATATATATATATATATTTGTAGCTCAAGTTTGCAGTGATTCTCTCCATCGCGTATGCCCTTGTCATGATGATTGTCCTGGTTGGACTTGTGGTCCACATGGTGCAGAATGGACTTTGTTCGATCACTACAATATTCTTCATATACGTTGCAGGGGTATTCCTCATTTCTGCTCTTCTTCATCCAAAGGTTTGTATTCCTTCTTGTAGTGTGGCTGTTATACATTATTTAAAAATATAGGCCAATCGAGTCATTCCCTATCAAAATAAATTTAAGTGTTGATAGTTCCAATACTATATATATATATATATATATATATATATATATATATATATATATATATATATATATATATATATATATATATTCCAAAAATTATTGTTTTATAATTAAAAGGCCATGGAATGCGGTGTGTGAAACAGAGATATAGAAGAGGACCATGGGGATGTTCCACATCGCTGAATATTTAGTATATATATCGCACTATCACAATCTGTATAATAAAACTTAACTAATTTCATTTCTCAGAGATTGTGATAATGAAGCAATACATATTTTATTTAGTCGTTTTCTTGTTGAGATGGACGTTTTGCGAATGAATATGCTCCTAATGCAAACGTCATATACAAGTGATATATTTCACTGATTTCAAGAATAACTCAACCAATTACCAACTTGACATGCATTCCAACTGTAAAAGAAGTTCGAACGGCAATATACACTATTTTTCTAAACTATCATTCTCACATAGCTATTATAACTGTTAACTACTGCCAACGATCAACGAATATTATCGTTATGAGTTCTTCTATTGAAGAGACATTTACCATTAGCTTTAATTGGAAGGGGTATTTACCATTAGCTTTAATTGGAAGGGGTATTTACCATTAGCTATAACTGGAAGGGGTATTTAACTTTAGGTTTAATTGGAAGTGGTATTTACCATTAGCTTTAACTGGAAGGGGTATTTACCATTAGATTTAATTGGAAGGGGTATTTACCATTACCTTTAACCAGAAGGGGTATTTACCTTTAGCTTTAATTGGAAGTGGTATTTACCATTAGATTTCATTGGAAGCGGTATTTACCATTAGATTTCATTGGATGGGGTATTTACCATTAGCTTTAATTGGAATCATTGGAAGGGGCATTTATCATTGGCTTTAATTGGGAGGGGTATTTACCACTGGCTTTAATTGGAAGCGGTATTTCCCATCAGTTTCAATTGGACGGAGTATTTCCCATTGGCTATAATAGGAAGAGGTACTTCCCATTGGCTTTAATTGGAAGGGGCTTATAACACTGACTTTAATTGGAAGGGATATTTCCCACTGGCTTTAATTGGAAAGGTTATTTCCCATGTGCTTTAATTGGAAGGAGTATTTCCCATTGGCTTTAATTGGAAGGGGTATTTACCATTCGTTTTAAATGGAACTGTATCTGCCATTAGCTTTAATTGTAATGAGTATTTACCTAAATGTTTCAGCAATCCTCAGCTTATATTTAATAAACATTCTTAAAAATATATTCCTAACATCTTAATGAGCTGCATACGTATGTATATTTGGATGTGTTTTATTTTCCAGAAGTCCCCTTTTATCCTTTTGGAACAATATTCCTAATCAGCCGTATATAGCCTGAATTGTGGTGGTATAATGTTAAAACTTATTAATAAGTGCAAATAGTGCCTTCGATGAATGTGCTGCTTTCAAGCACGAAATACTTCACTTCTTTCTTACCCTATTTTTTTTTCTTTTCCCATAGGAGTTCTTTTGTGTCCTTCACGGTTTTCTGTATTTCATTGCCGTTCCTTGTACGTCATTGATAATGATGTTGTATGCACTGTGTAACCTGAACATAACATCTTGGGGAACAAGGGAAACCACCCCGCAACAAGACACAAATCAAGGGATTCCGCATGAACGAAGCCAGTGGTTGGACTCCTCGGGAATAGGTTCCATCTCCAGGTAAGATTAGGAAAGAAGAGACTGATAATACAGCTAAATTGAAAAATAAATAACGGCAATTGTTCGGAAAATTAGGAAAACTACTGAAGAATAGTTACGAATGTGAAGAAACATATTACATAATAATCATTTCGTGGGAAACATTCAGACAAAAAGAAATACGTGAATGACAATGTTTCTGTTGCAGATGTGTATGCTGTTCTCAAGAATCGAACCAGCAGTTCCTATCTGATAAGCTTGATAAAATTGAGAAGCAGCTTGCAAACAACACAAAGGAGAAGGCTGAAGAACGCGAATTGACTAGAATGAAAGAAACGGCAATACAAACTGACAATGCATTGCAGGCAACCTATGCGATTGAAGGAAAGGCAGCTGACACTAATGATTCGGATAAGGACAGAGAAGAACCTAATATTCAGATAATGCACAGCATTAGCAATGGAAAATACTCTCTTGAAGCAAAACAAGAAAAAGATGAGAAAAAAATAAGTGATGACATAAACGGTACGAAAAAATATGCTATATAGCGTCCTAATCATTTTGTCGGTAAGCAAAAACGTAAGAATCTACGAATTTAAAAAAAGAACAAATATATGAAAAATATGCTAGCCATATTTAGAAAATACTCTCGTGGACTGAAAATTCGATAACTCTTTAAATGCACGAAGAAGTTTCTATTAAACTTTTCATTGTACCCACCACTTGCTACCAAACAACTAGAGTAAAGATCAAGCTGGTTAAATATTCGGTAAAATTAATTTCATGGAAGGTTTTGCTATAGTGAACCTTCATATATAAAGATATCTGAGAGTAAAAACTATATTCTAGTGGTTGGTTTACACGCAAAAATTAAAATGCTCCAAGTCGGTCAAGTGCCAAAGTTCTTTGAATTACGTTCAAATTTTCTGATCATCCGTCTCATCTAAGAATAATTATTACGTTAAAACATAATAGTGAATAATATAATGTTCACAATTTAGTAGGATGCCTATTATAAATAACTCATGGGCCCTGACCATGTTGACTTGTCACAGAACTCATTCGAGACATTGCTGACAATACGTTGCAAAGAGCAGTCTGTTGAAATCAGAAAATTTGAATGCTAGAGTATTCACGCATCGTTAGGTTGCCTATTCTACGCAATAGCCATAAACATTTATAAACATTGTCAAGATCGGATCAAACTCGAAGTCATTATATAAATCTTTTGTGTTAGAGTATCCATAATGTTAGCTTTATCAAGGGTGTACGCGCTGTAAAAATGTACAAATAATAGCATCGTTGTTATAAAAAATGCAAACTTAACATATGTGGTTCAAACATAAAGCGGTGACTGAAGTCTTCAGAGGCCAGTGGTATCCATGTGGATCATAGGCCATAACTCGAACAATAATTACTATACTCTATTGATTAAAGAACTAATCAAAACAATAGCAAAGATGCTCAGTGAACTTTATTGAAATCAATCAAAATGTGTAATTGATTAATTGTCAAGCTTTTGGGAATCCTACTCCAACTCGATAAGGATCATTAAGCCTCTGGATTACAAAGCAAACGAGGTTATTTTCAAAAGTGTACGAGCCCTGTTTGATGTAATGGATCATAGTAAATCTTATTAAAATAGGAAAAGCAAATTAGCCGCTAGAGTTCTCGCTATGTCATATCGCTGCGGTTACTGGGGCAATCATACGTGTGGAAGATAGTACATACTTAATAATGTCATCGAGATAAACCTTCACAGACACTTTAGTTGTATTTTATTAATAAATTGGGACGAAAAGCGTCCTTAACGAGTGAAGATAGATACCATCAAGGACAGACGGAATTAACCCATTTATATGCAACCCCTTCATAGCGGCGATAAACAAAGATTAGATTCAAACATCGCTCCATTTCATTCTTATGAAAATTTGTGCAACTGAAATTCCTCACCGAGCACTTTGGCAAATTATACTCTTTTCTAAATAGATTATTTGTTAACACGTAAACATACTCGTGCACGAATGTGTCATTCATAAATCTCCATTTCAGACACTGAGGAGCCATTTACTAACAGAGCATGGACGCATGATCAACTCCTATCAGATACAAAATATAAAAGGCTTAACAGGACTGAAAAGGAATTCTGGAAGCACATGATTAGACGTTATCTATTTCCTGTGGAACAGACAGACGAAGAAAAAGAACAGACAGAACATGATCTCACAATTCTGAGAAATAAAGTGTGTCTATTTTTCATCCTGGCAAATACTCTATTCATAACGATCATATTTGCTCTGCAACAAATAGCAAATGAGAGTGAGAATAAAAGTCTTTCAGTTCTTGTACCTTGCATAACCGGGAACAAACCTCCAAACTACGTGGAACCAATATCCTTTGCCTTTACCGTTATATTTGGGATTATACTCCTCCTACAGTTCATTTGTATGCTTCTTCATCGCCTTGGTACACTAATACATATATGCTCCAGAACTGAAATCTTCAAGACGAATGCTAATCGAAATATGTGGAAACTTTATGCGGACATCAACAGGGCCGTGAGAACGAAACAGAAAGAAAAACACGATTTTTTTCGAAGCATCTTCCAAACAAATGCTGTTTATCCAGTGGCACGGCCAGGTAGAAATATCATTTGATTTTGCTTTTTAAAGTTTTAGTCTAGTGGCCTACAGCTAATGATCTGTCATGTCTTTTGTTTTCCGTATGGTAAAGTAACAGTACCTTATTAGTAATCACTGCAAATGTTAAAGATGAATGGATCACGACGATTGTATCCATGTGTTTCAACTGCATTTTGAAAGGTATCGAACAAATAGTGTTTTGATTAAAGCAAAGAATCACTAAAGCACAGCCAGTTAAAATTAAAGTCACAATTTAGTCTTAAAATGGAAATCTCAGTGTATTTCTAGCTCGCAAGGACAATACATAGTTCAAATATTATAAATAATGGAATCAAGTATCAAACCATATACAAATCTGAGAGGTAATCAAATAATTTTACGTCAAATGGATTTCAGAAAAAAATTGTTCAAATTTCAGAATCTAGCCACGAAAAAACGGCTCAGATGAGATGGAAAGAAGCTGGTGAAGCGGTCATGGCAGAACACAGGAATAAGAAAGACAACGCAATGAAAATGTTTCGTGAGCAAATAGATCTGGTGAAAATGTACATCAAGCAATTACAAGTGGAAATGGGTCAAGGTGGAGATATGCAGGAGGAAATGAGGAAAATCAGAGACAAATTTCCAACTTTTACAAAGGAGGCTCATCATGCAATCCACATGTTATACCTTCAGAATGTTCCTTCAAGATCACAGAACTCAGCAACAGACAGAGGTATATTTCCTTTTCTGGCGTTTCATGCCAGACAACTATAGTAATAAGTGTAATTCAGTTTCCGAGGTTTCGATGCAATTGATATATATCAAAATTCATACCATTTAGCTGCACTTTCTCCAATCAAATTGCTTAAATTTTAATGAGATGAAACATTTAATCACAAATGATGGTTGGAAACCAAGAGGCATAATTCGATCTATATATGTGACAGTATTGTATGGCACATTGGCAAAAAAGGTGCCAAATTAGTTTCACAAGGTTAAGTTCACTACTTGCCAAAATGGATTAAACAAAGACTTTGAAAATTAAATCTTTCGAAAAAAATGTAAATATACATTCATACATATATCTGTTTAGTCCTTAACACATTTTCTTCTAGTTAAACTTCATTCCCTTAAAATAACATCCACGATTTTCTCAAGTGGTACGCATACGTATAGTTTATTGAAGCAGTTACTGTCAAATTACTGCTCATTCACAAAATGGAAGGCGACATACTTGACAAGATGGTGCTACACCGTCGGTGCACACGCTCCGGCAGAGGTTAACCCTTCAGGTATGTACGAATCACTTATGCATGTCCGATATGCGATAAGCATAAAACCACATCATCTCTCTCATTTTGATCTACAAGAGGCATACCTCTCATTAATATCGGATCTGATGCTTATAATATTTGCGACGTTTTGTTCCACACATTGTGCTAAGTGTAACAAACATTCTGATTGAAGTAAATGTATGGACACAGGTGACTGCAAGGAAGCAGTGGCTGCTGTATCTGCCCTTTTCATTATCCTTCATGCCAACAGAAATGGGCTGCCAGCAGTATATAATACTTTTCCCAGACTATGACAATATCATGTTTCTGTAATATATGTCAATAGGTCGTCTGATATAAAATTCTGCACGTCTTTTATGGTGGAACGAAATCAGAAAAGATAATAAAATTTGTTTTTGACACATTTCAATGTTGTTCAGAGCCTTAAGTACATCTGTAATTTCAGCAGTAACAACTTTTGTGACGTCCAGCAATAGATGGTGCCATTCGGGTATGGCAGCTGCAACTCCGTCTCAATCTTGTGAACCTTCTGCATACAGGAGCAAATGACAATTATACAACTGGACACGTTTTGAACTCACAAATGTCAAATACTATTTTAGGTGAACATGGTAACCACGATGTTGTTGGAATACATAAATGTACAATATTTCCAGGACTTAATTTTTTGTAGTTTGTAAGTGAGGACAAATTTGCATGTCAAGAGTTGAAATGAGGTTGGATTTCTGAAGATACAATGTGTTACGGCTTAAACACAAAATTATATGCAGTTAGATAAAAGATTATTTGATAGCATACAGAAGCAACAGTTTCGATCTTCTGAGACAAAATGAGGGTTCATTTGATTCAACATAGGGGATTTCTAAACAGTCCCGTTCTAAATGCACCCAGAGTTTGACATGTGGAAGAAATTTAAGCCTGCTTCAAACATAAGCCGAAAAGACAACAGGAGTAAGACAACCGTCAGGATTTACTTCAGACTCATCATGAATACGATGTAATCAACAGAAATGCAGTCACCATTCGAATCCAGAGAAAAAATTGAACCCGTTTTATTCTGCCCATTTCTTGTACTCATCTGTAGTTGACCTTGAATAGAGACCATATTGTATTAAAATTATTACGACTCTATGACCTTAAAATGTGAAATAGAAAACATTGAGAGCAAACAAATTTTATAAACAAACTGTTTATTTCCCTAGAATGCAAAATGAAAAATGTAAAAACAACTTATGATATTGTGAAATAAATCGAAAATAATCCTGGAATATCGAATACATGTCCCAATGATTAAAGTTCTGAAAGAAAGTTTAGCCTTATCTCAAATAAACCCAACGCTGAAAATTGTTGTTATGTCTATAGTTGCCTATATCGTAGTGATGAATCACAATACTACAATCCAAGAATATGTCCTTATTTGAAATATCATTATAAATCCAGGTTTATATTTCCACGAATGTTATTTGTTAGCACTGTGTATTTCCGTAGAAGAATCAGTTTAAATAAACAATTTGAATAAAACAAATTACAGCCTAAATGAAACACTGGACACAACAACAATACAACTGTCTCTTATATGGTTTCAGACGTTTACAACATAACATATAAGTAACAATTAGAAGGCCTGAAATAGAATATGTAAAACAAAATGTCCTTGACTCATACCAAGATAAATATGATTACTTCTATTGATAATGGTCCCAATATTAAACCATACTCAGATTGAAAATATTAGCTATATATTGTTTACAGAATATAAAAATCAATGATTCAGGTCAGGTAGAAAATTAACTTTTGGACACGGTCAGCTACGAAATACATTTTTACATAACCCACAGCAATTAATAAAATAAAAAATTAACAAAATCAAATAACAAACCAACAAGGCAAATTAAATATACATAACAAAATCTAGCATATAAAAAGTCAACATACAATGAGCAGTCAGTTCCTGGATTAAGACATTTCACTACGTTGATACTTTTGACGGTGAATGGGGCGACCGACAATATAATGCCATGAGGTACACGAAACTCCTTTAGATAACTTTCAGAAGGTATGCTTCCTACTTTACCTCTGAGGTTTCTATGTTTTAAAATTTGTCCACAAAGTTAGGTAGGCGGCACTTCGATTCAGGTTCAACAGGACATTCATTATGCCATATTTCCATAATGTCACATGTTTGCTCAAAGAGGAAAAATATACTGCAAATATATGTTCTTTATTATGAAAGTTTATGCAAGAAATGATTCAAGTTGACCAGGTAATCTAATGAGGATCGCTGGCGTCTGAAACCACCCAGAATGTCAGATGATGTGTTATTGGATTAGAGATACCACAGTAGTCATTCTAATCTCTCTTGTACCATTCGCTCCATCATTTTGCAAATAAATCTTGCGAATGCTTTGGGACGATAGTTGGATGGGTCGGTTTGGTCTTATATGTTTGGGTACTGGTATCACAGTCCTTGTCGCCAACACTGAGGGGATTCGCATGTTTTACACTGTTGTTGAAAATACATACAAGTGGACTTTGAACCGTGTCAAGAACGTGTTTCAGAAGCAGATAGTGGATGTCATCTGATCCTGCTGAAGTGACGTGGATTCCATAAAGAGAGCCTTGTAACTCGGCGAGTGAAAGGTTTATGACAATCTTCAACATTAGCTGATTTTGTAGTGCAGAGGTTTTGCAGTTTTGTGAAGAGTTCTTTGAAAATGTTGCGCCAACTTATTCGACATTAGTATGATAACATTTTCACCCTTGCGCTAGATTTCACTAAATCTGTTCCATACCAACGTAAAAGAAAACCTCGAGTTCAACCTACAAACAGGATCTATATATTTACATTTTGCTCTCAAACCTAAGGATGAGTATCATCACTTGGCAAGATGAACGTGGGAATAAAATTTAGTGTTAAAAAGGCAAAGATTGTGTTTTGAATCTTCTTCCCCCTCTCGTTGATATCTTTACAGCTCCAACGTGTTTGGTGCCTGTTACAAGCGCCAAAACGATAGAATGGTCACGATCAGTGATCGATTTGAGTTCTTGGAGGAAAATATATTAAACAAAGTGAAAAAAGTTTAGGTAAGGCACACGAATGGCTACAGCGAATCCTGACTCACTCCACTTCTCACATTATAAGAACTTAAGTTTTTTATCATCTCCATCTCACAGCAGGCATCAAAATGTTGAGATCGTCGATTATATAATTCTTGTCATTGGATTCAGTTTAGAGATATCTTGGCCAATTTCCTCTTATCCAAGTCACTGGTTGAATTATTCTTGGTACATTTGAGATGTCGCACATTCCTGGACTGAGTTTGGGGCTGGCTTTTCCATAATGACATATTAAATTGTTCTCCGTGCCTGTATTCAACACCTGCTGCGGAGCCCCGCAAGAAGAATTAAGCTAATATATTCCGTTTCTTGCGTCAGAGCTACACATGATGAAATACCAAGCAAAGCAGACCCTTTAATCAACTGATCCTTGCCAGCGGCCTCAGAGGCAATGTCCTCGGTACGGGCTGGTGAACAACATAATGTTGGTCAATCCAAAAGACAAGTTTAAACGTTATTCCAAAACAGTTAAATTGAATACGTTTAACGTAGTCGCAGATGATTGGCATGAGAATCCCATTTATCATACTGTGCCCTTCTTACGACCCCTCTAGCTCTACTTAGAGACAAAGCTGGGTGTACCATCGGATCATCAAGCGTTCCTCTACTCAACTACCGGGATCAGCTCCCCCAACGACACGATGCGCAAACCACGGCATACAAATTTCGTCTACTCAGTCGCCTGTTACGGCATGCAGAGAGAACGTATCAGACCTATTCAACATCCCCGAGGGGCCGAGTGGTCTAAAGCGCTCACCATTATGGATTAATGCCATCTCACCTGTCTGTCTGTCTGCGCTCACTGTTACGGATTATTGCCATCTCACCTCTTTCTGCGTGGGTTTGGAGTCTCTGGTTCGCCCAATGTGGGCTTGTGAGAAAGCTTGCCGGTATCTTCTCGTTGGTCAGTGGTTCTTTTAGGGTTTTTCCCAGGTTCTTCCACCACCATTGATACCGGCCGCCATGTATAGCCTATCTTGTTTTGACAAATGGCGTTAAACCCAACAACAACAACAACATCCCCGAAATTACAGTGGGAGGATAAATCTAGAAAGGCACCATCGTGCTTTGGCTTTGAAGCAATGGCTCCCCTTATGAATTAGGGGAAACATAATTGTCTTACAAGTACGCGATAAAATCGTAATGAAATACGGCTTTCATGTTTGAAAGTATGCACTTGAACTGAGTTGGAAAAGATAATAGAAATCGTATCAAACTCAAAAGCAATTCGAGCTTACATTTAGCGCATATCGAAGCTATAAAATGCACTGCCGTCTAACATCAGGAAATGGGTAGTGGGAGTGTGAGAAGAATTTAAATATTCACTCTCTTGATCAGTAAAGAAAAAAGTCATAATTAAACTGTACGTTATATGGGTAAACATTCACATAAGGAAATGTCCACGGCTATCGAATAATATTATATATGGCGTGTAACTGTAGAAACTGTTTGCTTTTGGAACCATAGAGTAGAATCTTTTTATTCATCTTACTGTAATTGTTAATTTAGATGCAGTATTGGATAATCTTCAAACTGAAGAACAAAATAAGTTTATGGCACCAACTTGAGCTAATAGCGCAATTCCTGAAACCAGCCATTTAATCGAATCTCTCCTGCTCATGCATTAAACGATTAAACCCAAGCAACGATATTTAAAATTTAATATTTATATCACCTTTGAAACTTCCGGTTATTTAAATGCGTAAACGGAAGTAGTACCATTTGTGCAATTCATACGTATGTAGGTAAGTATTACCCTTTATTGTATCATTTCAAAGGTGCAAAGTACAGACGGGCACTGTGTGGGATTTTTCTGCATGTATTTTATTTTTCTTGCAACAATCAGTTTTCCATGAACAAGCAATCGCAAATCTTTATTATAACAACAACAATAGCACCGTTATCATAACACAATACACATGATGCGAATATCCATGCCAATAACATAGATACTAATTGAACTGGTTACTTTTTCTTTTAACTGCTAATTTGCTTGTCGTACGAGTGGCCACTGCCATCTCGCCCAGCTAGACTTTCAGTGCAGATGTTCGAATATCCGTTAATATTTCTGTACAATATCAGGCTTAAAAACTACTTGTTCGCGCAACACCTGAGGGATATCTATATATGTGTGTTCTTCTCTTCTCAAGGTAATGCCCCGAATGGTCCAGGTCAACTATCTAGCGAATCAGCATAGCTGTAATGGGTACATGGCTACCGTTGGATCGTTGAGAAACCATCAACAAGCTACAGGACTTTTAGTGTAATAATTCATAATGAATAGTACTGAAAAAGCATGAATCGTTCATGGTTTGTGCAAATATTTGAAAGCGTGATGGAAAAGTTTAAAGTTTGACAGTGAATGTCTTCTGGTAAATGTTTGCGTGCAGTGTTTGTTTTTATATATGACAATTACTGAGTAATAATGTAGATTAATATTATGCTGTTTTATGCATGACCAATTACTGAGAAATAATATAGATTACCATTATGCAGGGTTTGTTTTTATGCATGACCAATTACTGGGTAATAACATAAATTACCATTAGCAGAAAAAGAAGGATAGCGAGCAATCACAAACAGCATAAGTGCTTCAAATGTTCTTTTACGGCTTACACCAACAAATGCAGCTATAACTGGATTAATAATTTGCGAGTTGTCTTTCACGAACAAAATGTATCATTTTTCTACCATAAACACATGTGGTCCGTGAAAAGTATTTCTAATTTTTCCTCAGTTCATCATAGTACTTTTAGCATGTTTTCGCGTACACACGCACACTATTTTTCCGAGTATCTAATTAACAATTTACCTGCACGATAACTTCATATCTATTGTTTTCTTATATTTTTTTGGTATTATAAACCATCCTTATTATTGCAAGTAAAAGTCACTCATATCCGTTCAAGTGATTCTTGCTTTAGACAAAGGTGTAAATTTTAGGAACAGTTTCTTAAGGGAGCTTTCAATATCTAGAATCTCCATTACAATCAACTCTTAGTGCGCCAAATAAATCTACGAAGCAAATCTCGCTCAGTGACGATAGGAATATTCCCGATCCTTTGCGCCAAATATCGCAAACAGACGCCTCCAGAAATGCTATAGTAGTCGCCGTGGCATAAGGTGTACCTTGTACAGCAAATTACCTCGTGTGCACACCACATATCTTCAGCATTTCTTACGGCGGCTTGAATGAGATGACTTATTAATGGCCTATTATTGGCCAAAAGAATGTAACCTTTTTTCAAATCATATTCTCAAAAGACAGCTATGCTTCACTGAACGTCTAGAAATAATTCCATCAATGTATTATGATTTTGTCTGCATGTATTGTTCTCCACTATTTTCCGGCGATTTCTATCTTTCCAATGTTTCATCATTCCAAGGATGTTTTGTTTCGATATGGATTTTGGAAGAAGAGCCACCATATGTTCTGTCTGGGGTCACTGTATGGCGAGTATTGACCTCTAAACCGGAACGAAATTCAATCATTTCAGCTACATATAAACTGACAACAAACAGTGCAGAATTAGTTTTACAAAGCCTAAGAACATTCCACTCTGACAGCATCTTTGTCAAAGCGAACACAAAACAAAGACAAGACAAACAATGAACATGATGTAAGATAATTGATACCGACATACAAATAATCGTTTCCATCTTTTAACTTCAGACTCGTTTTTAAAAGAAAAACTTTGTTTAAAAGAACTACCCTATTTTGGTAAGGGGAGCATGCATTTTCAAATTTGATTTTCCACTCCTGTATATATACTTATAAATATGAAAAATTCCGTTTCATACTTCATTTTTTTAATTTGTCATTTAAAGTACGTGATATAAAATTTTAACGACTGACCTCAATTCATGAAGTGTTCTCATGTTTAATATGTAATGTAAAATGCCATAACAAACGGCATAACAGCTACCGATGTTTCCCTTTTATATTAGTAGACGAGGTCGATAATCCGACCTAGATGGGGTTCCTCTTTCTGTTATATATTGAAAAACGACACTAACATTATATAAAATTACATACAGAATACTTCATGATTATTTATTTCAGTTACTACCCCTATCTTGAAGATAAAAATAGCCAACAATTGGAGAAATTCATTTAGATTGGTTCGTTTATTTTCAAATTCCTACATAAAATCAACATTCAAATATCGGTACAAACAGTAATTAGAATAAGGAAACTTTTGAAATTGCATATGAAAGGTCTGGAAATTGTTTATTGACTGCGAACGCAGCTACAAACTTATACTTATATTCAACTCTACCCGACTACCATTTCTTTCCTTTCAGTGTCGTATTATTCAATTACTGACCTAATTTGTTTTAGTAATTTGACACTAATTGCAGTTTACTCTTACAATGGAGAGAAATGCTTGCTTATTTAAAGTTACTTCCAATCCACTTAGCGTTTATTGTATCTTCTCGCGACTAAATGTTTAAACAAAAGTGAGACATATAAACAAACACGCACACGAAACGCATACGGTAAGCAAGAAAAATTGCTTTATTTTCGCGTATAGTATCAAATTGTTATTCAAATAAAAAAAAAAAAAAACTACTGCTAGTCTTCTCTAGAACCACAAGGGGATACAAATAAATCAAACGAAATGCGTGTCGTCTGTGTTTGCACGTTATCACCAAAATGAATTTCAAATAAACAATTTAGATTTTCGTATCTATCACGTTATTTCTTGGGAATATATCTAAAAGTTATGACTGTTATGATTGGTCTATGCGTTTAGGTAGCAAATGTTTCTATTTGTTTTGGTAGCCAATGTTTCTACGCAATTCTTCAATGTAACTTACTGAAGTGTTGATAGTAATATTCTTGTTTTGAAATCATGTGTTGCTTACTATTTTATATTTTGCATATATTTATAAAAAAATTAATTTTTATTTTATGTATTACTTTGCATAAAGAAAGCAGAGATAAAATGAATGTACGTTCCTTCATATAATATATATTGTCTTTGTATTTTATGCTCTGCACTGATTTGAAAGAAGTTTTATTTGCATTTGTATTTACTGTACTTAGCGAGTTAATTCTAAACTGTAACCTTTATTATTTTAACAGTTCCATAACTTGATTTAAGTTTACATGTGTATCAATATGTTGTACGCTTCTAATTCCTGAAGCCCATTATCTGCTGCTTTTAACTTTTTTATCTGCTTTGTCTTACGCATACTTAGGTTTTTTAAATGTTCACATTCGTTGCAATCTAATTGTGTATTAGGTTTTCTTTGCAGTTAGGAATTGAAAATCTTTTACATAGTATGTTTATGTGAATAGATAATCGAATAATGATGATGGCCAAACTAGTTAACTTATCTGAATGGACACTTCAACCACAACGCTAGTTACATTATCTCAATGGACACTGCAGCCACGATTACAACTACGCTAGTTACATTATATATAGAGACACTGCAACCACGATTACAACTACGCTAGTAACATTACCTGCATGGACACTGCAACCACGATTACGACAACGCTAGTTACACTATCTTAATGGACAATGCAGCCATGATTACGATTACGCTAGTTACATTATATCTAGGGACACTGCAACCACGATCACGACTACGTTAGTTACATTATCTGTACGGACATATCACAACCACGATTACAACAGCGCTAGTTACATTATATGTATGGACACTGCAACCACGATCACGACTACGCTAGTTACATTATCTGTAAGGACAATTCACAACCACGATTATGACTACGCTAGTTACATTATCTTAATGGACACTGAAAACTATGCTTGTTACTTGATCTGTAAGGACAATTCACAACCACGATATCGACTACGCTAGTTGCATTATCGGTAAGGACAATTCACAGCCACGATTACGACAACGCTAGTTACATTATATGTATGGATACTGCAACTACGACAACGACTACGCTAGTTGCATTATCTGTAAGGACAATTCACAGCCACGATTACGACAACGCTAGTTACATTATATGTATGGACACTGCAACCACGATAACGACTACGCTAGTTACATTATCTGTAAGGACAATTCACAACCACGATTACGACTACGCTAGTTACATTATATATATGGACACTGCAACCACGATCACGACTACGCTAGTTACATTATCTGTAAGGACAATTCACAACCACGATTACGAGTACGCTAGTTACATTATATGTATGGACACTGCAACCACGATCACGACTACGCTAGTTACATTATCTGTATGGACAATTCACAACCACGGTTACGACAGTACTAGTTACATTATCTTAATGGACACTGCAAAAACGATTACGACTACGCTAGTTGTATTTTCTGTATGGACACTATAACCACTATTATGACTATGCTAGGTGCAGTATCTATATGGACAATTCAACCACGATTACGACAACGATAGTTACATTATCTCTATGGACACTGCAATCACGATAACAGCCAAGCTATTTACATTAACTGAGTAGACACTCCACAAAAGACTACGGCCAAACAAGTTTCATTATCCAAATGGATGCTCCAACAACATGTACGAACACGCTAGTCTCGATGAAATTTAAGACTTTAAGAGGTTAGTGGTCATTCAGGGTACGTCTGTATTAAGAAGCGTTTTCGGCATTCACATGCCGAAACAAAGAAACATTTCGAATTCTGTGTAATACTTTATCTGCTAGGAAATGAAACTGAATTCTTGTATATAGTGTGCATTTATTATTTTACGGAATCGTCAGTAGTAAATGGGGATAGATTAGCGACAATGGGAATTAGCATTACAGAGACCCCTGGGTCAGATTAGCGACAATGGAAATTTAACATGGCGAAAAATCGTGGGTCAGATTAGCGACAAGGGAAATTAACATGGGAATAAATCGTGGGTCACTCTAGCAACAAGGGGAATTTAACATGGAACTATAGTGTGGGTCTGTCTAGCGACAAGGGGAAATTAACATGGGAATAGAGTTTGGGTTTGTCTAGGGACAAGGGGAATTGAATATGGGATTTTTTTTTTTAAATTTAAATTTAAATTTAAATTTAAAAAAGGGTAGGCAATTGAAAGGCTATCTCTTTTCGAGAAATATGGCTGGCCCTGAAAAGGGCCTTTGGGTTTTCTTCTTCTTCTGCTTCTAATTTCTTCTTTTTCTCCACCAAGTTCTTATTTTATCTCCAACACTCTTTCTCTTCTTCTCTTTCTTTTTCTCCTGCTCTTCTTTCTTCTTCTTCTCTTCCTCCTCTTCTTTCTTCCTCTTCTCATTTTCTTCTTCTTTTTCAATCTTTTCGTTCCATTTGCTTATTCTTATTCTTTCCTCTTCATCCTCCTTCTCCTCCTTTATCTCTTTCATGACACCACTAATCTTGTCCTTTACCTTTTTTAAGTTATTAATTTCCATCTTTACACGATGGTGACTATAGGAATAATGCTCTTCAACCAGTCTTATTAACATCTGCTCCATCATTCCTAAGTTGTCTAAACGTCTTGTAATGTTTGTATTTTGTCCATTTGGTTAGAAGCCATCTTCTTTTTTTTTTTCTTTGCAGAATGGTTTGAACGACGAATACTGTGGGTTCTTATACTTAAAGCGCGTACGTGAAGGAAAAATCCCCCTAAAACGTAAAATTGATCTTACCTAGATCATGACCAAACAACGCGCGGACGTGAAGGAAAACATCCCCCTACTTTTTCATTTCATATAATAAAACCCAAACTATACTTTCTCATTTCATATAATAAAAACCCAAACTATACTCTCCACATACGCTAAGAAACAATAAACAAAATCCATAATCTACTATCCACACAATCTTACGTGAGCGCTTACAAAACCCAAACTATACTCTCCACATACGCTAAGAAACAATAAACAAAATCCATAATCTACTATCCACACAATCTTACGTGAGCGCTTACAAAACCCAAACTATACTCTCCACATACGCTAAGAAACAATAAACAAATCCATAATCTACTATTCACACAATCGTACGTGAGCGGGTACAAACACAAACACACAAACACAAACACACAAACACATACGCTAAGAAACAATAAACAAATCCATAATCTACTATCCACACAATCTTACGTGAGCGCTTACAAAACCCAAACTATACTCTCCACATACGCTAAGAAACAATAAACAAAATCCATAATCTACTATCCACACAATCGTACGTGAGCGCTTACAAAACCCTAACTATACTCTTCACATACGCTAAGAAACAATAAAGTAACCCATAATCTACTATTCACACAAACATACCTTAGCTCTTACAAGCACAAACACACAAACACATACCCTCACACTATCTTAAAAAAGAGTGTTTATTTTCACACTACTCTACCTACACACACATTGGCAAATCGATAGTTATTTCTTTTCTAGATTATTGGGTAGCCCTGAAAAGGGCTGTTTTTTTTAAACTCCAGATGCAACTATCTAATGATTGCACCTTCCTGGCCTGGCGCCACACACGCATCTTCTTCCCCAGTCTCCTTTCACCTTTCTTCTGGGGAGCGAAGAGGGAGGATGATTCGCTTCAGCACCCCAATCCTCTGTCTCGGGAATATTGAACGACATCCTCTCTTCTCTTTTCTTTTCCTCCTCTTTACTCGGTCTTCTCTCCTCCTCTTCCTTCTTTATTCTTTCTTCTTCTATTATAGCCTCCGCAGCCAATTCATTTACCAGGCGCCTGACATATTCCAGATGTATCTGGAGTTCAAGAAGTTTGCTTATTCTGCTACTATTCATTCTTGTGTTGATCAATCAACAAGGGTAGCTAGACTGCCGAACGAGTTTCAATTTATAGTGAAAGCGCGTACGTGAAGGAAAACATACCCCTAAAAACATAAAATTGATCTTACCTAGATCATGACCAAAAAAAAAAAAAAACAACGTGCGGACCTAAAAGAAACACTCACTTTTTTATGCTACCCATCACTATTTTAAAATTTTTTATAAATCACTTCAATAGACTATCCACATACGCAAAGCAATCCAATCTAACTCCAAATATACACCTCAAACACCAAATAAAGACATCATTTTAATCTACTATCTACACCAACTGATTTGATCACTTACATACACACAAACTCACAAACACATACCCTCACATTTTTTTTAAAAAGAGTTAATGTTTATTTTCACACTATTCTACCTACACACATTGGCAAATCGATCGTTATTTCTTTTCTAGAGTATTGGGTAGCCCTGAAAAGGGCTGTTTTTTTTGTTTTGCTATGGCATTCTTTTTTAGTTTCTAAGAATGCGATGTCCTCTGAGGATAGACTTTCTGGCGATAGGTCTGCTTCTTCGGAAAGAGAAGAAGAACTCTTTGGTGTCGATACGACAATCGACAAAGCCTCTGTCAGCTTCAGGTTCTTGTTGCTGATGTTGTTGTTGTTGCTGCTGTTGCTGCTGTCTCTGAAGTCTGTACTTCTCTGTCCATTCTTCTTTCTCCCTGTTCATTTCTTCTCTGAAAAGCTCTTCTATCAGGTCTTCAGTGATTTTTAACATTCTCACATTCTCTATTTCTTCTGGCTTCGGTATCAGACTGTGTCTGACCCTATGCAAATTCACGTAGGCTTCGTTGAGCTTAGCTAGTTTGGAACACATCTTCTTAGGAGGATGAGTCGACAATGGATGGTTAGACTGGAAACAAACCGGTTCTTAAAGTCAAAGCGCGGACGTGAAGGAAAACATCCCCCACACGGTTTTTCGAGTCGCAACGTTCAGTGAGTGTCATGAGAGGGATAGTAAGAAATGAAAGAGCATCAATCCAACATTCTTATAGCTAAACAAAAGACAAAGGCATTTTTTTTCAAAACACAACATTTTTTATTCAAAAATCACTTAACACTAAACAACAACTCTAACATTTTTAACAATAATCCAACATGATAACATCAAACAATTTTTTTCAAAACACAACAATTTTTCCACAGTCTCCTCACATTCCATCTTTAATGATTGATTGATTGATTGATTGTTTTTTAACGGCGCATCAGCACTTTTAGGCTATTTAGCGCCAAACAAAGTGTTACTTGTATAATCTTTTAAAACTTATAAAAGGTTCTATATCGACCAGCGATATAAAAGAACAAATGGTTGAAATTATAAACGGTAAGATGGTAACGGTGCAAATTAAAGCTTCCCGATCAACGGGAGATGTAAAAAAGATGAATAGGTATTAAAATGGGACGGTATGTATATTGCATAAAACTGCACAAGGTGATAGCATAAAAGTCAGAGTTTAGAGTAAATATTTATGGCTTTCAAGAACTCGATAATACGAGTGATGTTTATATTATCAAAAAGTTCTTTCATGTCATGCACAACGTAATAACGATCGCGCGTAGGTTGTAGGTCAAAGCACTCTATTATAAAGTGCTTGACAGTGAATGGTTCATTGCAAGAAACGCACTCTGGTGGGTCTTCACCTTTTAGTATGTGGGTGTGGGTGATGTAAGTATGACCAATTCGGATTCTTGCAATGACTACCTCCTCCCTACGAAGTTTGTTATTTACAGCATCATTCCATGATGCCTGCCACTTCTGACGTAAGAACTTTCTGATACAAGGTTTAAAATCAGTATATGGTATTTTAAAATCAGATGGTTCTTGAGAAAGGGCCATTTTAGCAGCGCGATCTGCTTTTTCGTTACCTTTAATACCAATGTGGCTAGGTAACCAACAGTATATTATATTGTGGGAGACACTCAACTCGGTATTTTTTACAAGTATGTTTTTCAATAATGGGTTCTCCAGTTTTCTATTGTGTAGTGACTGGAGTACTGATAGCGAGTCGGAGAAGATGATACAGTTTCAAATACGGTTCTTTTCTATATGTTGCAGAGCAAGGTCTATTGCTCTGATTTCGGCTGTAAAAATTGATGCTCCATTTGGTAAGCGAACTTGCGTTGTGTGATTTCCACAAACAAAGGCTGCAGCAGCCTTTTCCTCATCCTTTGATCCATCAGTGTAAATTCTGGTGTAGTTTTTAAATTCGGTGAGGAGTTCATGGTAAGAGTTGTGGAAGATAGAAGGGTTTGTTTCGGATTTTTTTCCATCGTGTAGCGTAAAACGTACTTTTGGTTGTTTAATTAGCCAGGGTGGTGTTTCGGAGATGGATGTTTTCTGAATTTTAGAAAGATCTATATTTGTAGTGTCAAGGCTGGATGATATTCTAATGCCAAAGGAAGGTATGGCGTTTGGTTTATTTTCGTATAAAGTTTTGTATTTGGGTTGAAAAACAGCCGAAAAAGCAGGATTCAGAGGGTTTGATTTTAATTTCAGAGCATACTGTGCGGAAAGCATTTCTCTACGATGCGATAACGGTGGTTCATTCGCCTCAGCTAGAAGGCTTTCACACGGGGATGTTTTAAATGCTCCCAAAGCCAGTCTTATTCCCTGATGATGAATTGGATCAAGCATTTTAAGATACGATTTTCTGGCTGAACCATACACAACGCAACCATAGTCTAGTTTGGAGCGAATAAACGTTCTGTATAAATTTAGGATGACTTTTCTATCAGCACCCCAGTCAGTGTGCGCTACTACTTTAAGTAGATTAAGTGCTTTTAAGCATTTAGCTTTTAAGTTCTTTAGGTGTGGAATAAAGGTCAGTTTTCTGTCAAAGATTATACCTAAAAATTTGGTTTCCTCAACAACTGGATCCATCTTTAAAGTTTCTCCACTAGGTAAAGAGGGACAACAGTCTTCCATGTTTTCTAATAATCTAGGATGACTTCTCTCAAACTGTTGATTTCTATCGTATTATCGAATTCTGCATACAGGATGACGTTCACCGTTTCATCAGGGTTTCGGTCTTTAAACTGAATTTCCACACGAATCTGGCCGGATTTTGTAGGGTGGAAATGTCCCTCGTCGCTGCCTTGGTCTGGAGTGAAATCAAAAGCCCACAAAGCATAGCCTCCTGCATAATCCTCGTACGTAATGCCGTGACTGGTGTTGGTTCCTAACTGTCCGGTGGCTTCGTACAGGGACAAGTACGATCTCAAGTAATTCTTCTTGGCAAAGTCAGGTTCGAAAGGTCTGGTACACAAGGTCTTGCCATCGCGACTGACTTCGATCTTGGACACGCCAAAGTGTTGAAAGTAGAAAGGATTTTTTTCGGCAGCTCCGTTGAAGGCTGTATTCTCGACGATACCAACGATCAAACGTTTGGGTAACTGTCCTTGGAACAGATGATCTTCGATCATGGATCGCTGTCCCTTGGGAATGGTGAAGGTTTTCACTTCCACGCGTCGTATGGGATACTTGGCGGTAGTTCTGCTCAACGTCTGACTGATGTCGTTTCCCACTTTAGGTAACACTTCCACACGGCGTACGTATAGTCTGGCTTCTAGGATTTTGGTTTTGTAACCGTCACTATCAGCCATCAAATGGAAAGCGGCACTGCTACGATTCAGTCTCAGGCGGACATCCACCCCGTTCAGCAAATACTTTTCTTGCAACCACATGTCCAAATGCAAACGATCCATCAGTTCTAAACTTGTGTTGACTCCCGTGATTCTCTTTCTTCGTTCTACAAGTCCGTCATTGTTGTCTTTCTTTTCATCAGTTTCCAAATTTTCAAACTTGGTAGGTTCGTCAGCTTCCCATAGCACACAGGCATTGAGATGAGTGTTCTTGGCATCTATTCCGTACGTCAAGAGATTTTCCAGGTAGGCACGATAAGGGTAAGTATCCATGCTGCTACTGACCAGTTTGTTATTCAAGTACAAGTCCACTCCACTGAACAAGGAATGCATGAAATTGTTGACGGGAGCTACTGCTTCATCGTCTATAGGACCTCCAGTCTTATCTAGAATTTTGACTTTCAGGTACAAGTAACTGCTATTCAGATCGATGTAATCTTCGGGCTGTCCTTTGATTTCAAACTCGATGGGAGCGGAATCGGCCAATGAGGAGACGGGATGAAATTCCACCCATTGGGATTCTTGCATGGTCATCATGGTGGGGGGCATGGCAAACAGATCCAGTTCCGACTTGGAACAAGCGCAAGACTCTCGGTGCATCATTTTTTTTTGTTCTTTCTCAATAATCGAAAACGTCTAAGTCTCGAACGGTTCTTCTTTTCTTGGCCTTTCTAGCTTGAAGTCTGGTGAAAGGGTGTTTTCTTCGTCGTCTCTTTCTGCCTTGTCCTTGCTGAATGCCTGACTCGGTAGCATGCAGGGCATTTATAGGTGTGTCTTGTCGGCCCAAAAGGTCTTTGCCCGTTTGCAGCAAGACATTTTTGCCTGCCCTCATGAAGGCTTCTTTAGGGTTTTGTTTGTCGATGATGACATTTTGGAGAAATTCTTTGCCTTGCGTCAGTGCCGCATCTTTCAAGGCGTGCAATCCGCGTGTCACCATCGGTTTCAATACTGGAGCCACCGAACGAAAGGCCGATTTTAACATATCTCCTAAGCCGTGTCCTCGCTGTCGAGCAACCCCTCGGTACACTGGATACATGACTTACGAGTCGTGAGAGAACCGTTTTCGAAAATGGAGTTTCACCGTGACTTTTCCTTTGGTGAATGAAATATTTTGTCCCAGATCTCCTTTTATAGCAATGTTGATCGTGTCCAAATACGACTTGCTGACAGGCAAATAGTGAGGATGGACAAATTCCAGGTGGACGTGATAGGTGTTTCCACCTTCCTGGTCACTGATCGTGGTACTATCCACTTTGAAAGGAATGACACGCAGTAACGGTACGGAGGTGTGTCCCACCACGTTGTACTCCACCACATCGGAGTACACAAACATCAAATTCAGTCCTTGGTTCAGTTCTACAGGGAATCGAAAAATCTTGTAAAATTCCGTATTGCTGTTGATCTTTGGTTTAAAATTTGGAGCCATTTTTGTGTCTCCACCTAAAATATCAAGCAAGTCACGATTAAAACTGATGGACAACGTTTGGCTATCCTGAAATTTCATCAGTAAGCCAGGAGCCACTTTATGGTACTCCAGGGTGACACTTTTTTTGATTCTGTTCAGGGCTTTGCCAAAAGCTAACTCGAACCTGGAAGCAATGGTGTCCACCAAATGTTGGCCGCTAAAATAAAACCCTGCCTGAATTTTCAAGGTGTAGATATTGAAGGGTGTATTGTTGGATGGTCTTGTGTCCCCTGAAAACCCGATGTCATTCACGGCTTCTTGTAATTGTTGGTTGATGATTTCGACCTCAAAAGTGTTTTGCTTTTCGGTGATGTTTTGGATTTGTGTAGGGTGAATCATTTCTACCAAAGCCACTTCCCAATGGGCTTCGTGATCTAAGGGGATGGCCTGAGGTAATTTGGCCGTGTAACAGCACGACGTGTTGTGGGGAAACACCTCCATGGAACTGTCACTGGGTAAGGTTAAGTAAAATTGGTTTTGGTGACTCATAATTCCAGAGTTCTGTGGCTGTCCGAGGGGATATTACTGGACGTCAGAGGCGTGTCTCCGTCTAAAATGGGGTTCTGATTGTGGTTGAAGTGGTGACTGGCACTGGCACTGGACACAAGGTTCCCGGGGTTCCCGTTCGAGGAGAATTTCAGGGAGGGATTAGGAAGCAGGTAACCGATGCAACTGCTCAATAAAATGGTCCACAATTGTTTGTCTCCTTGTTGCAAACTCAAATTGGCAATGGCTGCCCCGATGACACAATACACCACGAAGATTTGGCAGAAAAAGACGATTTGCGTTTTAGGCACACGTTCTCCACACCACACCCACAAGGGTTGTTTTTGCAAATCTTGCACAGAAGAACTAGGTGAAGAAGGAGTGGTCGACGTAGCTGCGTCTGCTGTGTGAAAGGGCATGATGGTCACTTCTTTTTATACTCGATGACTTGCGAAGCGTCGATCCAAGAATCGAAACTGGGTGGATATCCTTTCCAACGTACTTTGACTTCTTTGACACGTCGTTTGCCCACTTTACGGGTTCTGCGTTCGAGAATGCTTTCGATGTCGTACACGTCGTCTTCTTTTTTGGTCACACGTTGTAACTCGGGCAAATAAAACGTTCCTTTGAGCACTTCTCCGTTCATGTCTTCCGATTTATAGACGGCAGGATGACGGCCATGCACTCGTCCAGTGACGCGAAACAATTCGGTCGTCCAGTTAGGTAAGTAACCTTTGTCGAAAGTGCGTTTGGTTTTGCCAATGCGCACCCAATCTCCTACGGCCAACATTCCACTTTTCTCGGGGACAGCCCTCGTCGGGGACGTACCAAACAGACGCTCAAACACCAACACTTCGTTGTCGGGAGTCACGTCTTGCGGGGCACGTCCGATGCTTCGATGGTAAGATTGGTTGTACGCTTGCACCAGGTGCGGTAAGATGTCGATGTACTTCAGAGTGTGGTGATGCGTAAAATATTTCCACATGCGTTCTTTCAAAGTGCGTTGAAAACGTTCCACGATGCTGGCTTTGGTTTCGGGATTCTCGGTGGTAAAAAAATGAATGTCACGTTTCTTTAATTCTTTTTGGAAAGCTTGGTTCAGAAATTCGGTGCCTTTGTCCGTTTGAAATCGAAGAGGGTGACGACCGCTTTGTTTCAACACCCGTTGCAGGGCTCGCACTAACTCGCTGCTCGATTTGGAAGTCAAGGGCACGACCCAGGCAAATTTGGAAAAGACGTCGATGACACAAAACAAATATTTGTAGCCAAGATTGTAGCTGGCCAAATGAGAGACATCGGCTAAATCGGCTTGCCATTGATGATCGATGCCTTCCACTCGGGTGCGACTTCTGGCAAACTTGCGTCGAATGGGTTTGTGTAAAGTGTAGGTAGCTTGTTCTTGTAACCATCGTTGCACTTGAGGTAAACGGAGACTTTTCAGTCGCGTTTTGGCAGCACGATACAATTTTTGAACTCCTGCGTAACCTGCAGGATGGGAGGGATCGTAGTAAATGCTGGCTAAGACTTTTTCCATTTTTTTGTATTGGTTGGTGTGTTAATAAGACACCCACTCTTGGAGGATGCTACTCTTTTTCTCTTGGGGTATTTTCTTGGATTGCAATGCTTTGCGTGTGCGGCCAGCAATAGGTGTCGAAGAGGAGAAGGATGTCTGAGCGGGGGATATCGGTTCTTGTTTCACTTCTGTCTTCACTTTCTTTTTCTCTTGTGATGAAGAAGGGGTGGCAATCATCTTTTTAATCCATCCAATTCTGGAGGTAGGTGGTGTTGTTAACTTGTGTACTTTTTCTGGTGGAGTTTGAAACCCTTCCTCTTCTTCTCCTTTTTCTGTCTTGGTCACGGGTACTGGTGGTACTGGTACTGGTACTGGTGATGGTGCTGGACTTTTCATCAAGGTCTTAAAATCTTTCAGAGTGGGTAGAGCTGTTTCGTCTAAAGCTTTCTGGTGAAAGAGTTGCAGTCGTTGCAAGAGTTGACCGTACTTTTGCGATTTTTCTGTTTCGGACAAATCTTGGCGATCCATCAAGGACTGCAATTCGTGTTGTAACTGGGACATCTCGCTCAAATTGGGATTGGGAGGTAAATGCGGGGTGTGTTGTTCTTGCCACCGATGATATTCCATCCATCGTTTGTAAGGCACTAAAGCTAGTTTTCGTCCTTCCATGGGGTTGTCAGGGGTCGATTCTGAGATCTTGGAACTTCCGAGGCCTTTTTATCTTGCTCCCACCAGTCCTCCCAACATGGTTCCCAAGACTCCTTTCAGTATGGGGCCTAACAAGAGAGGTAAAATACCTCCACGTTGCACTAACATCTTCTTTTTTTGACGAATGGGAATTTTCTTTTGAACCATTTGGCGAAGAACATGACGATGTTTGCCTAAGCATTGTTTCTGGTGTTTGGACAAAGGGATCTTGCCTTTCAAAACGTTCAAACAACATTCGCACACGGTATCGATGACCTCTTTGGAGGCAGTTTGAATGAGTTTTTTTCGTAGGGGTGGAGAAGCTTTGGACAGGACAGATAACATGTCCCCATGTTTGGCTAAACGTGGTGGCAGTCCTTTCCTTTTCTTTCCTTGGGGTTTTCTGGAGGGTGACATCTTTGAGTCTTCAGGAGCACCAAAAAAAAACACTGATACCCGACTTGGTCACAGGCCTTTTTTATACTGGAACGCGTCGCCACTGATTGTCTTTACGTCGTATCAGTTTGAGGACAGGCATGACACGTCGTGCAGGGGTACGCAACGGACTAAATCGAGCCAGTTCTTGCTTGGTTGATTGATTGTTTGTTTTTTAACGGCGCATCAGCACTTTTAGGCTATTTAGCGCCAAACAAAGTGTTACTTGTATAATCTTTTAAAACTTATAACAGGTTCTATATCGACCAGCGATATAAAAGAACAAATGGTTGAAATTAAAAACGGTAAGATGGTAACGGTGCAAAATAAAGCTTCCCGATCAACGGGAGATGTAAAAAAGATGAATAGGTATTAAAATGGGACGGTATATATATTGCATAAAACTGCACAAGGTGATAGCATAAAAGTCAGAGTTTAGAGTAAATATTTACGGCTTTCAAGAACTCGATAATACGAGTGATGTTTATATTATCAAAAAGTTCTTTCATGTCATGCACAATGTAATAACGATCGCGCGTAGGTTGTAGGTCAAAGCACTCTATCATAAAGTGCTTGACAGTGAATGGTTCATTGCAAGAAACGCACTCTGGTGGGTCTTCACCTTTTAGTATGTGGGTGTGGGTGATATAAGTATGACCAATTCGGATTCTTGCAATGACTACCTCCTCCCTACGAATGGTTCTGTAGGAAGGAGTCCATTCTCCTAGAGTTGGTTTGATTGCATTAAGTTTGTTATTTACAGCATCATTCCATGATGCCTGCCACTTCTGACGTAAGAACTTTCTGATACAAGGTTTAAAATCAGTATATGGTATTTTAAAATCAGATGGTTCTTGAGAAAGGGCCATTTTAGCAGCGCGATCTGCTTTTTCGTTACCTTTAATACCAATGTGGCTAGGTAACCAACAGTACATTATATTGTGGGAGACACTCAGCTCGGTATTTTTGACGAGTATGTTTTTCAATAATGGGTTCTCCAGTTTTCTATTGTGTAGTGACTGGAGTACTGATAGCGAGTCGGAGAAGATGATACAGTTTCAAATACGGTTCTTTTCTATATGTTGCAGAGCAAGGTCTATTGCTCTGATTTCGGCTGTAAAAATTGATGCTCCATTTGGTAAGCGAACTTCCGTTGTGTGATTTCCACAAACAAAGGCTGCAGCAGCCTTTTCCTCATCTTTTGATCCATCAGTGTAAATTCTGGTGTAGTTTTTAAATTCGGTGAGGAGTTCATGGTAAGAGTTGTGGAAGATAGAAGGGTTTGTTTCGGATTTTTTTCCATCGTGTAGCGTAAAACGTACTTTTGGTTGTTTAATTAGCCAGGGTGGTGTTTCGGAGATGGATGTTTTCTGAATTTTTGAAAGATCTATATTTGTAGTGTCAAGGCTGGATGATATTCTAATGCCAAAGGAAGGTATGGCGTTTGGTTTATTTTCGTATAAAGTTTTGTATTTGGGTTGAAAAACAGCCGAAAAAGCAGGATTCAGAGGGTTTGATTTTAATTTCAGAGCATACTGTGCGGAAAGCATTTCTCTACGATGCGATAACGGTGGTTCATTCGCCTCAGCTAGAAGGCTTTCACACGGGGATGTTTTAAATGCTCCCAGAGCCAGTCTTATTCCCTGATGATGAATTGGATCAAGCATTTTAAGATACGATTTTCTGGCAGAACCATACACAACGCAACCATAGTCTAGTTTGGAGCGAATAAACGTTCGATATAAATTCAGGATGACTTTTCTATCAGCACCCCAGTCAGTGTGCGCTACTACTTTAAGTAGGTCAAGTGCTTTTAAGCATTTGGCTTTCAAGTTTTTTAGCTGTGGAATAAAGGTCAGTTTTCTGTCAAAGATAATACCCAAAAATTTTGTTTCCTCAACAACTGGAATAGGTGTTCCGTCCAGCGTGAGTTTAGGTTCATCGTGGTGTCGTCGTAATTGACAGAAATGCATACATACCGTTTTTGATTTCGAGAATTTGAAACCGTTCGTACTAGCCCAATTTTGAATCTTGTTGACATTTTGCTGTAGTTGTCTTTCAATTGTATGCATGTGCTTTGACCGATAACATATGAGAAAATCATCAACATATAGTGAGCAATCCACACCAGGAGTCAAACACTTGGTGATGTTATTAATTTTGATATTGAAAAGTGTCACAGATAAAATACTGCCCTGGGGCACACCCATCTCTTGCTCGTGCAAATCTGAGAGAGTACAGCCCACTCGTACCTTGAATTCTCTGTCGGAGAGGAAGTTGGATATGAAAGAGGGCAGACGGCCTTTAAGACCTAGATCGTGCAGGTCTTTTAGTATCCCGTACTTCCATGTTGTGTCATAGGCCTTTTCTAAATCAAAGAAAACCGCTACTAAATGTTCTTTCTTGATAAATGCATCGCGAATGAATGTTTCTAGTCTAACCAGATGATCGTTGGTGCTCCGTCCATAACGAAAGCCACTTTGGAAAGGAGATATTAAATTGTTAGTTTCCAGGTACCATACAAGCCGAGAATTGATCATTGGTTCCATTGTTTTGCACATGCAGCTTGTGAGTGCAATAGGTCGATAGTTGGTAGGATCTTCACTATCTTTACCGGGTTTGGGAACTGGTATTACTGTTGCTTCTTTCCATATTTTAGGTAGGTTACCAGTAATCCATAAATCATTGAAGAGTTTTAAGAGAGATGTTAAAGATGATTCTGGAAGATGTTTTAAAAACTGGTAATGTATTTTGTCAGGCCCAGCGGAAGTATCATGGGCCTTGTCTAAAGCCTCCATAAGTTCTGATAGTGAAAACAGCTGATTGTAGCTTTCCGAGTTGTTGGATGTGAATTTTAAACGTGACTTTTCTTTTTGAGTTTTCAATTTTTGGAAGGCTTCGGAATAATTAGATGATGACGAATTTTTAGAGAATGTATCAGCAAGAACATTTGCTATGTCACGTTTTGAGCTAAGATTGTTATTGTTCACTTTTAGATGTCGGAAAGAATTGTGTTTTCTCTTTCCGTTTATTTTTCGGATCGTGTCCCAAACTTTCTTAATTGAGGAACGAGAGTTTAAAGAGGAAACATATTTCATCCATGATGCTCGTTTACTTTCTTTGATTGTGCGGCGAGCTTTGGCCCGGAGAATACGATATTTACTTAAATTCTCGGGCGTCGGATGATTGTTTAATTTTTTCAAGGCTTCTCGGCGTTGCCGTATGGCTTCCTTACATTCGTTAGTGAGCCAAGGTTTTAGGGTTCTTTTACAGTTTGCTGAGGACTTGGGGATAGATTCTTCTGCAATGTCGGTTAAAATAGATGTAAAATGCTGAATGGGGTCGTTAACATTGAAAACTGTATCCTCATTCAGCCTGGTTTTACAGAGTGTTTCGAATTTGGCCCAGTCGGCCTTCTTTAAATTCCATTGTGGAATTACTTCATCAATTGTAGAGTTATGATTTACAAGGGAGATTGGGAAGTGATCGCTGCTGTGAAGGTCATCAGCGACCTTCCATTCATAGTCCAAAAGCAGCGAAGGAGAACAAATTGTCAAATCGATGCATGTGTATGTACCCGTGCCTGGGTGTAAATAGGTAGGTGTTTTGGTATTATATAGACACAGATCGTGTCTAGAAATAAAGTCTTCAACTTTGTGACCTCTGTCACTTACATGATTCGATCCCCATAAAATGTTATGGGCATTAAAATCCCCGAGTAAAACAAAGGGTGCGGGAAGCTGTTGAACAAGATTATCGAGTTCGTTTGGTACTAGGTTAGTGTTTGGTGGTAAATAAATAGAGCAAAATGTAATCACTCGATGTAGAGTGACGCTTACAGCAATGGCTTGTAAATTGGTGTTTAAAGGAATGAATCTATGAGGAGCTCTGTTGTTCACAATAACAGAAACTCCTCCTGATGCCCTATCAACATTTGGAGAGCAGGTGTTAAACAGGGAGTAGTTTTTAAATGTGATGTTGTCCGTATCTTTCAAGAAGGTTTCTTGAAGGCATAGTACCGCAGGATCATGTTCGTTTAAAAGCAGGAGAAGATCATTGTAATTTGCTTTAAGTCCTCGACAATTCCATTGTATGATAGTGTTTTTCATTATAAATTTAAATTAAAGATTGTGGAGCTAGGTTAGACCTTTCGCAGAGGGAATTTGTTTTGTTATTTCTCTGGAGGAAGTACGGGGGTGAATTTTTTGTTTGTAGGTCTGGAGTTCCCTTGAGCGCATGGAGCAGATTCTTCTGCATCCATGCTCTCGATGTCTCCAAACCTGTTATAAAGTTTGATGGGGTCATCTGACCCCTTTTGTTGCCTGTTTCCATGAGATTTATTTTTGTTTTTTGGTGATTTAGTTTGTTGGGTATTGCTGAATGTAGTTTGTGTAGATGCCGTGTTTCTCTGTGATTGGTAATGAGGGGTGTTTGAGCTTGGTGTTGAATCGGGTGCTTCTGTTTGTGTTTGAGCGTCCTTCGTTGTTTTAGGATTGCTCTTCACTACAGTGGAGAAGGATGGGCCAGGATGGGCTGTTTTCGCCTGTACAAGTTTTCTGGCTTCTGGATAGGGAATATTATTTGTGTATTTTACCCTCTGAATTTCCTTCTCCTGTTTCCAGGTATCGCAATCCTTGGAATTTGCGTGGTGCTCTTTTCCACAGTTGACACAATGCGGAGTTGCTCTACAGTCAGCTTCCTGATGAAAATTTTCTCCGCATCGGCCACATATTTGGGTTTTAGAGCAACGGTCTTCGTGATGGCCGTATTTTTGACATTTGTAACATCGAAGGGGGTTTGGAATGTAGATGTCAACCTTCACTTGCAAGAAGCCAACTTTGACCACTTTGGGTACAGTTGGCTTGTTGAAGGTGAGTACAATGGTGTTGGTGTCCTGCAGGTTATTATTACATTTGATACGTATTCGACGGACTGCAGTGACACCTTCACTTTTCATTCCTTCGATGATATCTGCGTCGGTGACTCCAGCCAAGTCACGACAGCGAATCACGCCTTTGGATGTATTCAGTGTGGTGTGAGCGAATGAGGTCACTGGAATATCGAAGAAAGTTTTTATTTTCCCGATATTGTCTGACTGACCTCGTCGCTCACATTCCACGAGAAGGCAACCCGATTTCATTTTTTGACGCTCTTTGGCGTACCAATCAAACCTGTAATTGTTTTCTCAATCACAAACGGAGAGAGTGAAGCAAGGGATTTTGCGGCATCTTTAGACTGTATTACCATGAAGCGTGGAAATGTGTCCACACTACATGGTTCGTCGTCCGAGTCAGATAAAGTTTTGGTACGTTTATTTTGATTTTTTTTGGAAATATCCATTTTGGCTAGATTAAAAATTCAGCACCCGTGCTCCCCACCCACCAAGGAGCCCAACAAGGGGACACTTTTCAAGTGTCAGGGATACACAGATGCCATACTCAGTTGATAAAATTACCTTTGATTGACCCTGAAGTCGCCAATTTCTAAGGTCGGTAAAATTACCCCCCGATTGACCCGTTAAGCCACCGCCTTCTAGGAAGTCTTCTAAGACTTGGAGAAGGGAAAGATAAAGGAAGAGAATTTAGGGGCAACGGTGGTATCAAGAGAGATACAAGGAGACAGATAAAGAAGGTGAGAGAGTAAATAAAGACCTCCTAGGGCTCGGCGTGACCAGCCGATTTGTCGGAACCGGGCCCATCCCGACCACCCGTCTAAGAGAAGTAGAGGCCAAAGTAGTGTGTTGCAGGGAAAGCCTCTGCTCAACTACCAGGATCCTTTCCTCCTCCGACACGGGACGCAACCCACGGCAAACAGGTTGCCTCTACTTAGTCGCCTTTTACGACACGTAGCGAGGCACGTCGGGCCAATTCTACAACCCCGGACCCGCAGGGGGAAGTTCTTGCTTGGACAAATCCAGTAAACTTTGTAACATGCCCGATCTTTCTTGAACTTTGATTTTGGGAGAAGGTACTTTCTGAGCAGCAGCCACTGCCACTAAATTGGAGGGTCCTGCCACTGGGGAAGTTCTTTTGGGGGTCATCAACGGAGAAGTTCTTGGTGTGATCAACGTCTCCAAGTACTCTTCAGTTCCTGGTGTCATCAACGGAGAAGTGGACAAACGTGAGGATGCCGGAGACGCAGTCACTGCCGTGGCAGATCGTGGTTTGCGAGTGTAAGGTTGCGTCCTGGCCGAAGTGCCTCTCTTGCGACTAGTTTTCTTCTGTGGACTTTTCTTTTTCTGGGGACTTTTTCTCTGTTTCTTTTTCTGGGGGCTTCTTTTCTTTTTCCGGGGTGGTGGTGGTGTCTGGTCAGAGGAGGGTCCTGCCACTGGAGAAGTTCTCCTTGGGGACCTGGTCTTTTTCTTCTTGGGGCTTCGTTGGACTTTTGTCTTGGGGATAACTTTGGGGGCATTAGGATCCCATCTTAAGAGTGAGCGAACGATGACCCCTCCTAGAGTACCGCTCCCTCCAGGTTTCAAAATGATTTGTTTTTTGGTTTGAGTGTCGATGCGGGGATCGGCCAGTTGGACCAAAGCGACTTTGTTTCGATCGAAAAAACGTTTGGTTTGATGAGGAATCTGAATGATTCCTTGGAGTAATTGACGTGCCGTCACCGTGAACCATCGTAAGACTTCTTTGAGACTAGCTTCTAAGACACGAGCTCGTGTTTGTGGATCTTTTTCTCGACTGATGCCATACAAGGCACGAATCAATTTGACGGGAAGATGCGACTGAAGGGACGTCATGTTCGCACTGTGTAAGACAGACGAAAAAGGGTCTGAGGTTTTTATAGATTTTTTTATGGGGAGTGAAATGAAGTCGAGGACGGAGACGTGTACAGGACAGGCCCTCCGTCTTGGCACCAGTGGTGAAACAAGTGGGTACGAAATCGCAAATCCTCGGGAGTCGTAGGTTTCAAATCGACGAGTAAATAGGCGTGTGGCGTTTGAGTGGCATGGTCGTACGCCTGAGTCAGCCAAGGCGTTCCTAACTGTTTGGCTAAGACTTGCACTTGCGATTTATCTCGAGGGCTTTTAAACAAGACCACGTAATGCGCATTGAGACTGATGGTGCGATGGGCTTTACTTTGTTGAAACAAATTTTGGGTGATGTAAACGACACTGGCATTACGGTGATGCCCTTTGCGCGTGAACCACAGTTTAATTTCTTCTTCGTCTTCTCCTAACATGTCGTCGAAAATGACCAAATGGGTTAGACGGGAGTCAGAGACGATGCCGTCGTCTTCTTTAGGAATGCCTTCCACAAACACGATGGAATCGCCTTGACTTTCTCGCAAGAGGCTGTACGCCGATTGCCACTCTTTGTAACACCACACGATCCGTTGAGGTGGTCGATCGATCAATGTTTATGTTCGATCAAACGTTTGACGAATTCGGTTTTGCCTGAACCGCTAGGTCCAGCAATGAGCATGTTAAAGGGATGGCGAAGATACAAAGCCTCCCAACTGGCACGATCTAAGTGTTCGTCGATGACTTTGGCAGTAGAGGAAGAGGGAGCAGAGACAGTAGAGGTAGCCATGGTGTGAGGAATGTCACTTGTGACACGAAAAACAAACAAGACAAGAGTTTATATACTTTTTTTCAGAACACGTTTATTGAATGTTTTTTTTTCAAACATGAATACGAAAGACAAAAATACATAAAAGCCAAAGGCTTAAGTACAAGAATAAAAGGCACATGATAACCATGAACGTGGAATAAAAAACAAGTGTCTGTACAACAACCACATGTTTTGGGTAAAGTTCTAACCAGTTCTATAGTAGGGGGTAAGGTCACACAAGTGTCCTCCCGAAAGGGTCTTTCAGGCCTGTCCACGACAGTCCTGTCCTGGGTGACGGGTTCTTCTGGCACCGTCACTAACACGGGTTGAAAAGTAACTTTTTTCCTTGAATAACTCTCGTGCATACTGAGCCACCTCTTGTGTCCAAGCCTCAAAACCCTGGTCTCGGTGATGTCCAACATTTGACTCCTAACCAATCTCGTTTCTTCTTCGTCAACGACATGGTAAGTTACTTCAATGAACAATGAACTATCGATCTTGCCTAGGGTTCCTTTTTATATACAGACCAATACCGACGTGACCGTACGGCAACGTAAAGTGATTGGGAAGTCTCACTCGCTTCTGGTACACGATTTGATAGACTTTTTCTAGGGGCCGACTGACGATGTGGTGAGTGGGTAAACGTACAATCTTGTTCGGTTGATAAGTGGTCACTTTAAAGTTTCCATCCTCTCCCGATTGCAAGGCTTCTTTCAATACCCCAAAGTTGACCACTCGACTGGTACAATGATTCAGAGTCAGTCCTTTCACTTTGCACGTCGTGTGCACTTCTCCTTGTTTGTCCCGGTATTCGTAGCCGTAATTTTTGGGACCACCACTGACGAAATTTAGAATCTTGTCGTCGGGATGCTCGTCTGTCCAGGCTCCTAAACGGTCTCCTTCGATGTCAGGGTGCTCTTGAATCGGGTGATGGATGTAAATGCAACTGTCCGTGTCAAAGTACAGGACGCGTTCTTCTAACAGTTCTAAAGCTTCGTACAATTTTAAGCGAGCATGAGCTGTCACGTAAGCCGGAATGATGACATTTCTAAAAGGGTCGTCTTGTACAAAGTCCAGATCTTCTTCGTAATTGACCAAGATCAAATCCTCTCGAACGACGTCCACGTGTTTCATGTATTTGGTTTTGTCGTGAATCATCTGGAAGTAGTGGGAAGGTTCTGTCAAATATTCCGTCTTGGGTAAACACGGTCGTTGTGCCATTTTACCCCACAAGCAATTTAACATCACTCTGGCAAACGATCGCCTGCCTTCGTTTTTTCGATGTGGTCTAAAGAGATGCCTTCTTGTTCGTAGTATTTCTCTTTGAATTGTATTTGGTCTTCGGGAGTGTGACACCAGGAAGGATAGCCGCTGGCTTCTTGTTTCAGTTTCAAAAAGGTATCCACGTAGTAGGCGAAAATGCCTTTCTGAGTAGAGTCACCCTTGTGGTACTGTTGTGTCTTGGGAAAGTGGCAAATTTCGTACACTTCTAACAGTTGGTATCCCATGTCCAGAGCTTTGAACAATTCCACGCTGACCCAGGTTCCCGTCAAGGCACGTTCTTCCTGGCTGTGATGGCAAGGTTGGTCCTGGTTGCACGTTTCGGCACAAGTACGGCACAATGGAAACATCAGTTTGCCTTGACAATAGTGAGGTAAGACGGGATGGTATAGGTTCGTTGGAGGCAAAACTTTACACTTGATCAAGCCTTCGTATTGTCGAATGTTTTTCAGGTCGATGTGTTCCGTCAACAATTGCGGGTGCCCTACAGGAAAGCGACAATATTTGCACACGTAGGGATACAGCGAACACACGTCCAAGTATTTGATTTCTTCTCCTTTCTCTTCGTCGGCTTGGTACAGCAAACAGGTGGCATTGGTCCTTCCTCCGTAAAAACTATCCCTCGGGTTCAGCGGGTCCATGAACTGGTAACTTTCCACGAGGCGTTTAAACTCGGGATCGGTTTTCAAACGGTGATCGTACTCGTGTTCCCACATTTCCACCACTTGGTATCCTTGCTGTTCTAACTTTAGGCGTCGCTGACAAGTGTCCTGGTACAAGTCTTCCATGGTTCGTTGCAAAAACTGATTTTTAGTGTCACGGTCAGGGTAACAGACGGGACATCCGTGAAATAAGCAACCGTTAAACTCGTACACGATCTTGGGGTTTTCTAAGTCCCAGCCATCGACCGAATACGTACCGATGGTCTTTTCCCCTCCTCCGTTGCGGGCATGCTGAATCCATTTGTCTTCCTTGTCGCACAAGTAATGTAACCAACGTAGGGCTTTGACCGAGTATTGACGTTTGACAAAGTGGGTCGTTTGAGGACTGATGACAGCCACGGTGTTTTCAGGCATGAATCGTTGGCGGTACACTAAGGAACACGCTTTGGCAATGGTGCAAGCTTCTTTCAAGGGATCGACCCCTCCGTGTTCCATGAACAGTTCTCGAAATTTTCCACAGCAACGTCGTAAAATGTCCACGTCGGAACGACAATACTTTAGCATTTCTTCCTGAAAGTCGAAAGGGTCCGAGGCGTGAGCCTGGTACCAAGCGTAGAAAGCTTCTCGTTGTTTGGTACGCATGTTGTCGGGGTCGTAATAGTGAGCCTCAGGCAAATGGGGTAGAACGGCGTGTTGATTGGCTTCCGTATTGAAAAAGTGTGGAAAGTACCCTTTAGCCATTTCTGTCATTCCAAACGTTTTAGGCATTCGGCTCAAAGGCATGGCCAAGTAACTCATCGAATCTTTAAACTGTACTTGTCCCACTTGCATGAAAATGATTTTGGCTCCGTTCAAAGTCACTTTAGGACGTTCGGTGCCTTGTTCCGTATAGTATCTCAAAAGAAACTGTCCATCGTATCCGGAGAAATTGTGAGCCATCACCGTGGCATGACGATGACAATCTCCGTAACGTTCGATGTCCTCTTGGCTCCACGTCTTGTCGATGGGGTCTAAGACCCATTGGGCAAAATCGGTTAACGTGTTCGGTCCCCGAAAGATTTTTTCACGTCCTCCAGGAATCTTGCTGCAGTGAGGGCAATGACTGAAGATAGGTTCTTGAATGCACTTCTCGCACGCTCGATGAGCCACGCAGAAATTAGGAATGTGAATGCCAGTCTCTTGCATGCATTCGAAATCGAAAAAGATGAAATTGCCTTTCTTCCTGTGACCGTCCTCTTTCTCTGGTGGGGGTTGGTATTTTTGCACGTAGCACTGGTGTTCCAAGTCCACGATGTGATGACAAATGTGACATTTTTTTTTTCCTGAACATACGTGTGCCTTGGTACTATTGGTACGTATGCCTTGTCTACACGTAGGGCACAATCTCAAGAGTTGACAAGCACATTTCTGCTGTGAACCTTGCGTCTTCAGATGTTGTTGGTAACAGGTAGGACTGACAAACGTGCGCAAACAAGTCGAACAAGTCACTGGTCCTTCGCTCAGACAGGGTGGAGAGGCCAAACATCCTGGGCATTTCATTCCACAATGCTTGTGTTGCTCTCGATTGTTATAGCCATAGTCACATTTCTCACAATAATAACCGTATCCCAGGAATCCAGTGATTCTGGTAATGGTATCGAAATGGTCATCGTGATGATAGACATGAATGTATTTTCCGTCCTTAAAATCTTGGCCTCGAAACAACAGAGTTCCACGCATTTCTTGAGGGTGCACTTTCAAGGTGTAGCGTGGAGCTAGGGCATCTTGCAATTTTTGCATCTCAGGAATGCCACAGGGTGTGTCTTTGGACAGTCCGGCTTGTTGTAACAGGAGTTCTGCTTCGTTTCGTTGTTTGGCTCGATCGCATCGTTGAATAGTTTTCCAGGTTCTTTTCCATTCTACCGTGTCGTTCTTGTTGGCATAGGTTCGTCCCACCACGATGGCACGGGCAAAACACATCTGGTCTTGAGGGTTGTTAATTCGGACGAGACTCTTTTTGGTGTTGCGAAGGTCGTCCACCAATAACATCTTTTTGCATCCAGTTCCTTGAGGAGGAGAGACGTGGGCCATTTTCAGTGTGGCTTTACCATCGGTGATGTCAAACTGGTCATTAGATTGTTGTACGTGTTGAATCTTGTCCATGACTTTGGAAGGGGTTAGTTCTGCGGGTCTGCTAAACTCGATCCAAATAGGGGATTTCAAACCGTCGTGATCTATGGAGTGTCAAGCGATCGTCTTCTTTGGCTTGACATTGTCGCTTGAGTGCGGTGAGCAAAGAATCCCACATCTCGGTGATAAACCCTTCTGCTTTCTCCAAGGGTACGTCGGACTTGAAATCTTTAAACTTCACCGTGTAGGTGTAAGCCGTGGTTCTAAATTTTCTAGAGGAGCGCTTTTCCGTCTCTCGAATGGAATAGTATTTTTCAGGATTGACTAAGGGTGGTGAACTTGGTTTAGAGGTTTCAAATTCTGGTTCACTCATGTCCTCTTCAAAATCACTGGCATGAATTTGTGCCAAGATTTCAGCCCTGGTACGAGGCGATAGATCACGTTTCTGCCTCTTACTTTCTTCTTCTTTCTTCTCAAATGAATAGGATCGTTTCATCTTGAGTGCAAAACGTCAAATGACTCAAGTTCAAACACCATAGACTAATTTATAGTCATGGCAAACCAGCGTATATAAAAAGGGTGTGTGTCTTGTCCTTTCACTATTCATTTCACTCTCAAGCCGAGCACAACGATGGAAGAGACTACCCAGATGGAACGTTTCGTCAGAGCTTTGCGAGGGGTCATTAGAAAATTCTCTTCAGACCAGCCTACGGACTACTCTCCTTCCTTTCGAGATAAAAGTCAAGATACTTGCTATATCTGTCAGAAGAAAGGGCATTGGTCTTCAGAGTGTCCAGACCGTCAAAAAAGAAAAAAAAACAGGGGCTAAAAAAGACAAAAGTCAAGATACCTGTTATTATTGCAAAGAAAAAGGACATTGGTCTCCTGATTGCCCAAAAAAGAAACAAGAGGAGTCAGAAGAAAAGAAGGATTCTTCAGAAGAAGAGAGGGATTCTTCGGAAGAAGAGAGGGATTCTTCAGAGGAAGAAGAGGAAGAAAGAAGACAATTCTATTTAAAAGAAGCAAAGAAACAGGAGAAGAAAAGAAGAAGGGAAGAAAATGAGGAAAAAACGGTGAAGAAATTCAAAAAACAGAGAGACTAAACAAGGAGAAAGAAGAAGTCAATGAACTTTTAATTAAAGTGTTCTGTGGTGAATTGTGAATTGGATTGTAAAAAATGGATAAAAGAATACATGAATGATATAAGGTAAGTGTCTTTGAGTTTTGATTTTAAAATAAGAAGCTACACTCACGCACTCATACACAGACACGTACTATAAGGGTAAAATGGGTGGGGTTTATTTTTGAGTTATTGGCAAATTGAAATTGTATTTCTTTTCGAGAAATGTGGGTGGCCCTGAAAAGGGCCTTTTTATTTTGGTGTAGGGGTGAGTTTAACCAATCAACTTTAACTGCCTTCAGCCTTTGCCACGGCCAAGGCCTACTTCTGATGATTGGGTTGAAATCACTAAGGGTGGTACGACAGGCTTAGTCACAGGGTTGGCGTGTTTAGCTCGGGAAGGTCGTATTCTCTTCGGTCGTGATAAAGAAGTCTGATACATTTGTTTCAGACTTCTTAACTCCGCTAAAATGTCCAACAGTACCGTAGCCGTTTGATTTTCACCCTCTTGTTTCTTTGCTGCTACTTCTTCTTGCTGTTGTTTTTTTCTTACCTCTTCTTGTTGCTGTTGCTGTTGCTGTAGGAGAAAAGCTTGTTCCGCTTCCTTTTGTCGTTGCATAAATTTCTCCAATTCTTCTTTCTGTCTCTGTCTAAAATTCTCCACTTGCGGTAATGAAGAAGGTAACGAAGGTTCCGGAACAAATTCTTGCGAGGTAAGAAAATCCACAAAATCCCAATGTACCTCTTCTGAAAGTAAGTCCGGGTTCCCTTGGGCAGTCTCCCCTGCTGGTGCACCTCAATGGATCGTTTTCTGAGTTTCCGTCATGTTGAATCACTGTCTCATAGATTGACTGCACACAAGCGCTAACGAATCTATATAGACCACGTGACGTCACAGACTGCTCTCTTCGGATTGGATGCGAGCTGACTGAATTTTGTAACGCGTGTTCGGATTGGTGAATGAATTCAATCCGTTTCAATCCTTCCTGTACCTATAAATAAGCGCAGTTCACTGCATTGATTCACTTGTTCTCGTCGCTTCAAGATGTGGACCGATGTGCAATCTTCTACGCTTGTGTCTTCCATGATGTTCCGGACGGACATGCTCATGTATGTCCGATCCAAGTGGACTGTTGTCCACAGGACAAACACCAGCCTGTGGATACGTAGGATCTACGTTGAAAGACAAGGATGCCTGAAAAGAGTGCTGATTTACGGACCAACAGTGAGACGTAGCCTAAGGACAAGAAGAAGACCAATGCGGTACCATTTATGTTAATGAATACATTAACATAAACCCAAAGGCCCTTTTCAGGGCCAGCCATATTTCTCGAAAAGAGATAGCCTTTCCATTGCCTACCCTTTTTTTAAATTTAAATTTAAATTTAAATTTAAAAAAAAATCCCAAAAGCCCAAACTCTATTCCCCATGTTAATTCCCCCTTGTCGCTATACAGACCCACACTATAGTTCCATGTTAAATTCCCCTTGTCGCTAGAGTGACCCACGATTTATTCCCATGTTAATTTCCCTTGTCGCTAATCTGACCCACGATTTTTCGCCATGTTAAATTTCCATTGTCGCTAATCTGACCCAGGGGTCTCTGTAATGCTAATTCCCATTGTCGCTAATCTATCCCCATTTACTACTATCGTCTGATTGAACACACCGTTGTGCAAAATGTTTGTGTTTATTTCTTTTAACCCGATCTATTCTGTAGACACGTGACCTGTACGTATCCTCATAGAAAGTGTTGACTGGTCTTCAATTGGCGACTTTGTATTGGACGAATAACGTTAGAATAGTTCCCCAACCAAATTAATTATTAAAATTGAGAACAATTTCAGTCAGAAACATCGAGTATGCTTAAAACTAAGATATAAAAATGACCAAGGAATATCTTTTTGACAGTATACCACAAGCTATACATCATAAAGTGTACACTGCAGATATAGCGATGACTGGAAAATGTTTAAAGCTACGTTAAATCCTGGGCTTTTTAACATTTGTACCCAACGAATCTAATATGCTGCAGGCAGGTTAATTTATGGTCGAATATAAGCCTTACACAAATATGGACCCCTCCACAACCGTCAATATAGAGCTATAAAACCTATAAAAAAATCCGCCAAAAGTGCAATGTTTTAGACTTTGTCACTTTGAACCCGTGTTATTATTCCCATTGCTAAATGATATGCTTACCTGAAGCTTGTTTTATTAGCATACATACTCCTCAACAGCTTTCAGATAAGGTTGTACCTATCTAAATGTCTCCTTCAAACATGGGAAATGGAGTTAGGTTAGGTGTACGATCCATATTCCTACGTTGAATAGGTCATTCATTATGTCGTACTTTTATGATGTAGCATTAGCTTTCTCCAATTACAAAAGACAGCAACTATAGTTTCTTTCACTTGTGCATATTCTTCAATAACTGCTTCAAGTATGACATTAAGGTCTACTGTGCTGGTAATGCGTTTCAATCTACATTGAACATCTGATACAATCCACCCGTCACTTTCCTGTGTTTCGCTCGCGTGGTACATGGTTACTTCATAAGTAGATAGCAAACTTGTCACTACCTGTGCAGTCCACAGAAACGTTCCAAGAAACGTCACATATAACATATACTGTGTATATGGTAACGTCTTGGTTGCACAAAGCTGATGCGTCATGTGAATGCTCTTCTAGATTTTCGACATATGGTTATTTCACAAGCATGAAAAATAAGTCTGACCGGCAGTTCGCACAGGAGACTTTCTCCGAGCTGGAAGATATATCGTGTCCATCTTAATCGCCTCTGAGAAAATAGTTCTCGTAGTTAAGCTCTTAAAACAACTTTTAAGACAGTACTTGCAAACAACGTTCATTGAGTTACATATTAAGAAGGTACCGATTTAACCAGAACTGAACTGGATATCATTACTAAATAATTTAGTAGTCATCGCTATGACGTCTGCAGTGTGACACTTTATTCTTAATTCTAATAAAAAGGTGTATATCTTTGTATCAGAATTAGGCATAAATTAATGTCATCCGATTCTGGTGAATACGATATCTTCTTTAAACTCTAACTCAATGAGACTTGTATATAACTTTTCAAATATGGGGTTATTCATACCTCAAATTCCATATGGCACAGAGTAATTGGTTAAACAGAAGATGATGGTGGTTAAGAACAAAGTTTCTATCTTGCATCCAAATTAAGAAAGAGTAATTAAATAAGGTGGTTTCTGATAAAGAATCCACACGTAATTATTTTTACAAATATAGTTTTATTTAAAATTGGAATAATAGTAACTTGCTCTTTTTGTGGGTAGCTTTCCGAATCCATATGCCGACTGTTTTGGGAACGTAAAATTGTTCAGAATCATTGGGCAGGCATTGTGTCTCTGATTATTAATCGTACACAAAATTATAATCTATAGTGTCGTTTGGTATAAGCACGACACACGAGGTTGATGTTTTCAATTTCATCTATTTACACGCAAAGTATTACACTGATAAGCACAAGTATTGTAATACACATCCTCACATATCACTCTTAAAAATCCTTTAAACAGATCTTATTTAGTAGAAAAATACAATAATTTTAAACCTTTTTAAGGCAAAAACATTTATGAGTAAGTTATATAAATGTACTTCAACAAAGCAAGTTGTCTCTTAAGAAAGTCATAATCATTACATCATGTAAAGACCCGAAAGGCTACTATACCTATGTTCTAGACAAATAATGCATACCAAATCGTTTGCGTTCTTCTCTCTTAATTTAACAAATTTTTTTCCAATTGTTCTCTCTCTCTCTCTCTTTGTTGAGCGATGATATTTGTGTCCAAAATAGGTAAAAGCGTCAATCTACGGCCCAACACTGGCGCCTCTACTTATGTGCTCAGATAATAATCGAATATGCAAGAACTATAAAGAATATTTTTTAAACCACAACTTTTCAAAAGTTGTTAAGCGTCTGTGAAATGCGAGTCATTCATTCGTTAAAAAACCACACTCCTCTTCGAAATCTACAAGATGTCCATCAGAAGTTTCATGGGTTTTTTTTGTATTCTAAGTGGATGACAAAGTGATTGAATGTGTGGCACTTCACCCCACCATATTCATTGTCACCGACTAGAAAGTTCATTTTAATTTTCAAACTTAACCCACACATTTAAGATTTCACAGAGGAAAAAAAAACAGATGACATATCGCCGCTTTTAGTTCTACTTGATTTCGCAAACATTCTGCTTCTAAAACGCTTCTCCAGCTGTTCTGGACTGGATTAATTCTGACGAACCCCAGGTCACGTGCCTTTGTGTAATAGGCGGTTATGTTGTAGAACTGAGAACTGCAAAATCTATTACTTGGAATCCTACTGGTCGCTTTACACTTCTTAAAAGTAAAATATGACTTAGGCAAAGCCAATAATACTGTAGTAAATAATACGCGAAAATTGAATCACTTCACAAATTACTTTGTAAATGGAAATGACAATAATAATACACTTCATTCTTAGAATGTCATATAAACACCCACCCGTATATTTTAAGTTTGGAAGTACATTAGTAGATTGTTTAGCTCTAGTTACTGAAACGTATTTTAGTCAGATCATAACAACCTTTGTTTTGCTATTCTGTCAGTTCACTTTCTCCTGTTCTTTCGTACGTCTCCTGTGGCGTCAGTCATAAAAACCAAAATTAAAGGCGAAGAAATGAGTAGCGATGCATCAGAAAAATGTTTCTCTGATATAAGAAATGATTAGAAATCTAAAAGGAACTCAATTTTCAAATGACCCAGCTGAGCTAGTCCTTTGGAGGTGACAGATTTAATAACATAACTTTTGTAGATGTATATGCCTTCCTGTACAAACATGAAAATAATACTGGGATCTCAAATAAATGTACCGGGCTCTAACTATGGGCTTTGATCTTTCACATTTAATATGACTCGTCTCTTCCATTTACTTTGGGCCGAGGGCAGTAAAAAAAAAATTACTCTGGATGATATATTCCTGCAACCAAACCAGAGCACCAGGATAACGGTGTTTATGGCACAAAAAATCCATACAAATCGGGGCCAATGAGAGCAATATTAAGCATGCTTTTATCATTGCTTTATCTGTGTTTGTGGGAGGGTTCCCAATTGATATGAACGGATTATGTTTTACGACTAATAAACAAACAATTTCGTTCACATAAATCCTAATAACTCAAATATTATAAATACCTGTATCTGTTTTGTAATTTTCATATTGTGTCCTGTTTCGAGCCCGTCAATCGATGATTGGTTTCCTCACCATCGCTCGAACGCTCAATGCATTGTTTTACCACATTGCTACGACCTCGCTAGAGTTTATTTCCGGACTATTCCTAGTTTTGATGGCCGCTACCGAGTTTATTGTTGTTCTTGTGGGGTTTAACGCCATTTTCAAGCACACGATAGGCTATACGATGCGGTCAGTATTAATGGTGGAGAAAGAACCCGGGAAATCCCCGGAAAGAACCACCGACCCACGAGAAACTACTGACAAGCTTTCTCACATAACCACATTGGCCGAATCCGAGACTCGGACCCACGCATACAGAGGTGAGATGACAGTGATCCGTAACGGAGGCCGCTTTAGACCACTCGTGGCCCCTACAAATTTTGTAGTTTTCGTAGAACGTCTTGTTATCTAATTTATACGCATTATAAACTTCAAAAGTTAACATTCTGTCCATGCTGTCACAGGTAAGATTTAAGTTCAGGGATTTTACACCTTTCCAAAGCGTCATCGTTTAAACAGCTCATTGTAGCGAGTAATCAAAATCGATAAACATAGCCCCGGAAGCTGATTAAGTGATGACATCGCCCACTTTCCAAGGGAAGTAACTTATTGAAAAGGCCTAAAAAAGGGAGAACTTAATATAGCTGATAATCTACATGAAGGGAGATTTAAGACCAAAGTCTAAAATTCTTATATTTAAGTTTTGTACTAATAAGCGAGTCCACCATAATATAAGTTGTACCGCCATATCTGTTGTGACGTCACGAGTCAAAGTGACATATTCGGTGCACCCTAATTCATCACGCCATTTAACACGAGTGAACGATGTCCTTTGACGGTGAGAATTTGTCTATACATGGCGCTATAGAAACATGGAAAGTCGATAGCTTGAAGGTGTTTTTGAATAAAAGGGGGCTTTCGATAGTGGGGACAAAAAAGGAATTAGTTGCTTGAGTATTTGAAGCGAGTGAACAAAAGCTACCCTTAGTACCAACTCAGGGAGAAGTTGACAGAGAAAAACGACAACAGTACAAATCACTTTTGATGACAGAAGATGGGTATTTACCTGACCCTATGCTACTGAAACCAAATGAGTGGACTGGTAGGAAAGATGGAATGAAAATGTGGCCACCAATCATGTATTGGGACACTGCAAACTTTCTCAGCCGAATGACCTTTCAAACCGGCTTATAGGCGATTACAAGGAAGGAAAGACAGAGTAATTACACATCAAATTGGCTCCAGGAAATATTTTATCACCCAATAGCGAATATGACCAAATAATGTTTTCTTGCTGCTTTCTGCAAGCCATCTCAACATCTAAATTCAGATTGATTGATTGATTGATTGTTTTTTAACGGCGCATCAGCACTTTTAGGCTATTTAGCGCCAAAGTGTTATTTGTATAATCTTTTAAAACTTATAAAAGGTCCTATATCGACCAGCGATATAAAAGAACAAATGGTTGAAATTAAAAACGGTAAGATGGTAACGGTGCAAAATAAAGCTTCCCGATCCATATCAAATAGGTATCAAAATGGGACGGTACATATATTGCATAGAACTGCACAAGGTGATAGTATAAAAGTCAGAGTTTAGAGTAAATATTTACGGCTTTCAAGAACTCTATAATACGAGTGATGTTTATATTATCAAAAAGTTCTTTCATGTCATGCACAATGTAATAACGATCGCGCGTAGGTTGTAGGTCAAAGCACTCTATCATAAAGTGCTTGACAGTGAATGGTTCATTGCAAGAAACGCACTCTGGTGGGTCTTCACCTTTTAGTATGTGGGTGTGGGTGATATAAGTATGACTACCTCCTCCCTACGAATGGTTCTGTAGGATGGAGTCCATTCTCCTAGAGTTGGTTTGATTGCGTGAAGTTTGTTATTTACAGCATCATTCCATGATGCCTGCCACTTCTGACGTAAGAACTTTCTGATACAAGGTTTAAAATCAGTATATGGTATTTTAAAATCAGATGGTTCTTGAGAAAGGGCCATTCTAGCAGCGCGATCTGCTTTTTCGTTACCTTTAATACCAATGTGGCTAGGTAACCAACAGTATATTATATTGTGGGAGACACTCAGCTCGGTATTTTTGACGAGTATGTTTTTCAATAATGGGTTCTCCAGTTTTCTATTGTGTAGTGACTGGAGTACTGATAGCGAGTCCGAGAAGATGATACTGTTTAAAATACGGTTCTTTTCTATATGTTGCAGAGCAAGGTCTATTGCTCTGATTTCGGCTGTAAAAACTGATGCTCCATTTGGTAAGCGAACTTGCGTTTGTGTGATTTCCACAAACAAAGGCTGCAGCAGCCTTTTCCTCATCCTTTGAGCCATCAGTGTAAATTCTGGTGTAGTTTTTAAATTCGGTGAGGAGTTCATGGTAAGAGTTGTGGAAGATAGAAGGGTTTGTTTCGGACTTTTTCCCATCGTGTAGCGTAAAACGTACTTTTGGTTGTTTAAATAGCCAGGGTGGTGTTTCGGAGATGGATGTTTTCTGAATTTTAGAAAGATCTATATTTGTAGTGTCAAGGCTGGATGATATTCTAATACCAAAGGAAGGTATGGCGTTTGGTTTATTTTCGTATAAAGTTTTGTATTTGGGTTGAAAAACAGCCGAAAAAGCAGGATTCTGAGGGTTTGATTTTAATTTCAGAGCATACTGTGCGGAAAGCATTTCTCTACGATGCGATAACGGTGGTTCATTCGCCTCAGCTAGAAGACTTTCACACGGGGATGTTTTAAATGCTCCCAGAGCCACTCTTATTCCCTGATGATGAATTGGATCAAGCATTTTAAGATACGATTTTCTGGCTGAACCATACACAACGCAACCATAGTCTAGTTTGGAGCGAATAAACGTTCTGTATAAATTTAGGATGACTTTTCTATCAGCACCCCAGTCAATGTGCGCTACTACTTTAAGTAGGTTAAGTACTTTTAAGCATTTAGCTTTTAAGTTCTTTAGGTGTGGAATAAAGGTCAGTTTTCTGTCAAAGATTATACCTAAAAATTTGGTTTCCTCAACAACTGGAATAGGTGTTCCATCCAGCGTGAGGTTCGGTTCATCATGATGTTTTCGTAACTGACAGAAATGCATGCATACCGTTTTTGATTTCGAGAATTTGAAACCGTTTGCATTGGCCCAATTTTGAATTTTGTTTATATTTTGCTGCAGTTGTCTTTCAATTGTATGCATGTGCTTTGACCGATAACATATTAGAAAATCAACGTATAACGAGCAATCCACACCAGGAGTCAAACACTTGGTGATGCTATTAATTTTGATGTTAAAGAGCGTCACAGATAAAATACTGCCCTGGGGCACACCCATCTCTTGCTCGTGCAGATCGGAGAGGGTAGAGCCCACTCGTACTTTGAATTCTCTGTCGGAGAGAAAGTTGGATATGAAAGAGGGCAGACGGCCTTTTAGACCTAGATCGTGCAGGTCATTTAGTATCCCGTACTTCCATGTCGTGTCATAGGCCTTTTCTAAATCAAAGAAAACCGCTACTAAGTGTTCTTTCTTGATAAATGCATCTCGAATAAATGTTTCTAGTCTAACCAGATGATCGTTGGTGCTCCAGCCATATCGAAAGCCACTTTGGAAAGGAGATATTAAATTATTAGTTTCCAAGTACCAGACAAGCCGAGAATTGATCATTCGTTCCATTGTTTTGCACACACAGCTTGTGAGTGCAATTGGTCGATAGCTGTTAGGATCTGCGCTATCTTTACCGGGTTTGGGAACTGGTATTACTGTTGCCTCTTTCCAGATTTTAGGTACATTACCAGTAATCCATAAATTGTTGAAAATTTCTAGAAGGGCTGTTAATGAAGGTTCTGGGAGGTGTTTCAAAAACTGGTTATGTATTTCGTCAGGCCCAGTGGATGTGAGTTTTTAATCTTCTGAATGCTTCTGAGTAATTAGAGGATGAGGAATTTTTTGAGAAGCTATCAGCAAGTATGTTAACAATGTCATGTTTGGAATTGATATTCTTGTTGTTTACTTTGAGATGTCGAAAGGAATTGTATTTCCTATTTCCATTGATTTTGCGGATCGTGTCCCAAACTTTCTTTATAGAGGAACGAGAGTTTAGAGTTGAAACATATTTTTTCCATGATGTTCTTTTACTTTGTTTAATCGTGCGGCGGGCTTTGGCCCGAAACATACGGTACTTAGTTAAATTTTCGGGCGTTGGACGATTATTAAAATTTTTCAGTGCTTCTCGACGTTGTCTAATGGCCTCTTTACATTCTTTTGTGAACCATGGTTTTGATGTCTTTTTACTGTGAGAACTTGGGTATGGATTCTTCTGCAATGTCGATTAAAACAGAAGCAAAGTATTCAAAAGGGATATTGTCTTTTAAAACAGTATCCCTGTTAAGTCTAGTTGTACAAAGTGTTTCAAATTTGACCCAGTCGGCGAGCATTGGCCCGAACAATACGGTACTTAGTTAAATTTTCGGGTGTTGGACGATTATTAAAATTTTTCAGTGCTTCTCGGCGTTGTCTAATGGCCTCTTTACATTCTTTTGTGAACCATGGTTTTGAGAGTTTTTTACCGTTTGGTGAGGACTTGGGAAAGGATTCTTCTGCATTGTCGATTAAAACAGAAGTAAAATATTGAAAAGGGTTATTGTTGTTTAAGACAGTATCCCTATTAAGTCTAGTTGTACAAACTGTTTCAAATTTGGCCCAGTCGGCCTTCTTTAAATTCCAATGTGGAACTGCTTCGTCAATTGTAACGTTGGTATTGTTAAGAGAGATTGGAAAGTGATCACTGCTGTGAAGGTCATCAGCGACCTTCCATTCATAGTCCAAAAGCAGCGATGGGGTACAAATTGTCAAATCAATACACTTGTATGTACCAGTTCCTGGGTGTAAATATGTCGGTGATTTGGTATTATATAGACACAAATCGTGTCTGGAAATGAAGTCTTCTATTTTGTGACCTCTGTCACTTATGTGATTTGAACCCCATAAAATGTTATGGGCATTAAAATCACCGAGTAGAATAAAGGGTGCGGGGATTTGTTGAACAAGGTCGTCTAATTCATTTGTTACTAAATTGGTGTTTGGTGGTATGTAGATAGAACAAAAGGTAATCACCCGATGCAGAGTGACGCTCACAGCAGTGGCTTGTAAATTTGTGTTTAGAGGGATGACGCTATGAGGGGCTCTGTTGTTCACAATAACAGAGACTCCTCCTGAGGCTCTGTCAACATTATGAGAGTAGTTGTTAAACAGGGAGTAGTTTTTAAGTGTGATGTTATCTGTATCTTTCAAAAATGTTTCCTGAACACATAGTACTGCAGGATCACGTTCGTTTAAGAGCAAAAGAATATCATTGTAGTTGGCTTTTAAGTCCTCTACAGTTCCATTGTATGATGGTGTTCTTCATTACAAGTTTATATTGAAGATTCTGGAGCTAGGTTAGACCTTTCGCGGAGGAAATGTCTTTGGTTATTTATGTGGAGGAAGTACGGGGGTGAATTTTTTGTTGTTAGGTCTGGAGCCACCTTGAGGACATGGAGCAGATTCTTCTGCATCCATATCCTCAAAGTCTCCAAACCTATTGTGCAGTTTTATTGGGTCATCAGACCCTTTTTGCTGCCTATTTGCTGTCGACTTTTTCGTACTGTTTGGTGATTTTGATGGTGGAGGATTGTTGAACGTTGTTTGCGTCGATGTTGAGTTTTTTGGGGGTTTGTAATGCGATATGTTCGAGACGGAAGGGGATTCAGGTGGGTCTGTTTGGGTTTGGGCGTCTTTCGTTGCTTTTTGATTGCTCTTTACTATGGTTGAGAAGGATGGGCCGGGGAGTGATTTTCTAGTTTGTACAAGCTTCCTGGCCTCTGGATACGGGATGTTGGATGTGTATTTGATCCTTTGGATTTCCTTCTCCTGTTTCCATATATCGCAATCTTTTGAATTTGCATGGTGTTCCTTGCCGCAGTTGACGCAATGCGGAGTGGCTTTGCACTCGGATTCCAGATGAGAAGGGTCTCCACATCGTCCACATACTTGGTTTCTGGAACAGCGGTCTTCATGATGACCGTATTTTTGACATTTGTAGCATCGGAGGGGATTTGGTATGTATACCTCAACCCTAACTTGTAAGAACCCAACTTTGACAACTTTAGGTACCGTTGGTCTGTTGAAGGTGAGTATAATGGTCTAAATTCAGAGCCACACAAGGTTTGGATTTGTGCAGAGAAGATTTCTGGTACTATCAGCAGTGCTTGCTGCACATGTTTTGCTGGGTGAGTAGAACTGAATTTATACTTTTTTATCGAACCGTTTTTGTTACCTTTGCTGTTGTCAGAGAGACAGATGAATGTAGATGGTACAAAATTAAATACAGAGGTTTTGCGTGCTGCCACTTTTATAATTATATGAAAGTAAAGTATCAGTGAAATTTTCTGCTGCCTACCATTCATACATTGTGACATATGATGCAATCTACTCGATAGCAAGAGAACATGTTTTGCATTGCAGAAACACCATTTTCCCCCAAAATTAGTGCTGCGTAAGTTGCGTGAATAATGTTATAATGTTATTCCTTTTATTTTATGTGTAAATGTTCTATAGTATGTTTCCCCACAAAATTTCTTTTTCCCTAAGCTTGAAGTAACGAAAGGAAGATACTCATCAAGTCTAGTACTTTTCTTATACCATGGTACACAAGAGGAAATCTAATTTTACTTTACTTAGTTTTGGAAATAGTGACAGAACATGTTAATTCTGGAATTCAGCTTTAGGGTGGACTTAAATATTTGTTATATCAGAGAAGTTTGATTGATTGATTCACTGATTGTGTTTTAACGGCGCATCAGCACTGTTAGGCTATTTAGCGCCAAACAAAATGTTATATGTATACATTTTTTTTAAATATAATAAAAAGTCTCATACCGACCAGCGATATAAAAAACAAATAGTTGAAATTAAAACGTTAAGATGGTAACGGTGCAAAATAAAGCTTCCCGATCCACGGGGGATGTAAATGTTATGTTAATGAAAAATAATAGAAAAGGTATTAAAAAGGGACGGCATATATTGCATAAAACTGCACAAGGTGATAGCATAAAAGTTATAGCTTCGAAAAAATATTCACTGCTTTCAGGAACTCTATAATACGAGTCATGTTTATAGTATCAAAAAGTTCCTTCATGTCATGCACATTGTAATACTGATCGCGAGTAGGTTGCAGGTCAAAACACTCTATCATAAATTGTTTGACAGTGAATGTTCATTGCAAGAAACGCACTCTGGTGGGTCTCCACCTTTTAGTATGTGGGAGTGGGTGATATAAGTATGACCAATTCGGATTCTTACAATGACTACCTCCTCCCTACCCATGGTTCTGTAGGATGGAGTCCATTCTCCTAGTGTTGGCTTGATTGCATGAAGTTTGTTATTCAATGTATCATTCCATCATGCCTGCCACTTCTGACGAAAGAACTTTCTGATACAAGGTTTAAAATCAGTATATGGTATTTTAAAATCAGATGGTTCTTGAGTAAGGGCCATTTTAGCAGCGCGATCAGTTTTTTGTTACCTTTAATACCAATATGGCTAGGTAACCAGCAATATATTATATTGTGAGAGGCACTCATCTCGGTATTTTTGACGAGTATCTTTTTCAATAATGGATTCTCAAGTTTTCTATTGTGTAGTGACTGAAGTACTGATAGTGAGTCGGAGAAGATGATGCTGTTTAAAATACGTTTGCTTTCTATATGTTGCAGAGCAAGGTCTATTGCTCTGATTTCGGCTGTAAAAATTGATGTTCCATTTGGTAGACGAACTTGCGTTGTGTGATTTCCCCAAACGAAGGCTGCAGCAGCCTTTTCCTCATCCTTTGATCCGTCGACATTAATTCTGTGTAGTTTTTAAATTCGGTGAGGATTCTTGATAACAGTTGTGGAAGACGGAAGGGTTTGTCTCAGATTTTTTTCCATCAGGTAGCGTAAAAAGTACTTTTGGTTGTTTAAATAGCCAGGGAGGTGTTTCGGAGATGGACGTTTTCTGAATTTTAGAAAGATCAATTTTTGTACTGTCAAGGCTGGATGATATTCTAATACCAAAGGAAGGTATGGCGTTTGGTGTATTTTCGTATAAAGTTTTGTATTTGGGTTGAAAAACAGCCGAAAAAGCAGGATTCAGAGGGTTTGATTTTAATTTGAGAGCATACTGTGCGGAAAGCATTTCTCTACGGTGCGATAATGGTGGTTCGTTCGCTTCAGCTAGAAGGCTTTCACACGGGAATGTTTTAAATGCTCCCAGAGCCACTCTTATTCCCTGATGATGAATTGGATCAAGCATTTTAAGATATGACTTTCTGGCTGAACCATACACAATGCAAGCATAGTCCAGTTTGGAGCGAATAAACGTTCTATATAAATTCAGAATGACTTTTCTATCAGCACCCCAGTCGGTGTGCGCTACTACTTTAAGTAGGTTAAGTGCTTTTAAGCATTTAGCTTTCAAGTTCTTTAGGTGTGGAATAAAAGTCAGTTTTCTGTCAAAGATTATACCAAAAAATTTGGTTTCCTCAACAACTGGAATAGGTGTTCCGTCCAGCGTGAGTTTAGGTTCATCGTGGCGTCGTCGTAACTGACAGAAATGCATGCATACCGTTTTTGATTTCGAGAATTTGAAGCCGTTCGTACTTGCCCAATTTTGTATCTTGTTTATATTTTGCTGTAGTTGTCTTTCAACTGTATGCATGTGCTTTGACCGATAACATATTAGAAAATCATCAACAAATAGCGAGCAATCCACACCAGGAGTCAAACACTTGGTGATGCTATTAATTTTTATATTGAAAAGTGTCACAGATAAAATACTGCCCTGGGGCACACCCATCTCTTGCTCGTGCAGATCTGAGAGAGTAGAGCCCACTCGTACCTTGAATTCTCTGTCTGAGAGAAAGTTGGATATGAAAGGGGGCAGACGGCCTTTTAAACCTAGATCGTGCAGGTCATTTAGTATCCCGTACTTCCATGTCGTGTCATAGGCCTTTTCTAAATAAAAAAAAAACCGCTACTAAATGTTCTTTGTTGATAAATGCATCGTGAAATGAATGTTAAAGTCTAACCAGATGATCGTTGGTGCTCCAGCCATATCGAAAGCCACTTTGGAAAAGACATATTAAATTGTTAGTTTCCAAGTACCAGACAAGCCGAGAATTGATCATTCGTTCCACTTTTGCACACAGCTTGTGAGTGCAATTGGTCGATAGCTGTTAGGATCTGCGCTATCTTTACCGGGTTTGGGAACTGGTATTAATGTTGGCTCTTTCCAGATTTTAGGTACATTATCAGTAATCCATAAATCATTGAAAATTTCCAGAAAGGCTGTTAATGAAAGTTCTGGGAGGTGTTTCAAAAACTGGTTATGTATTTCGTCAGGCCCAGTGGATGTATCGTGGGCCTTGTTCAGAGATTCCATCAGCTCAAACAGTGTAAACGGTTGATTATATCTTTCTGAGTTATTCGATGTGAATTTCAACCGTGTCTTTTCTTTGTGAGTTTTTAATATTCTGAAGGTTTCTGAATAATTAGTGGATGAGGAATTTTTTGAGAAGCTATCAGCAAGTATACTAACAATGTCATGTTTGGAATTGATATTCTTGTTGTTTAGTTTGAGATGTCGAAAGGAATTGTATTTTCCCTTTCCATTTATTTTGCGGATCGTGTCCCAAACTTTCTTTATAGAGGAACGAGAGTTTAGAGTTGAAATATATTTTTTCCATGATGCTCTTTTACTTTGTTTAATCGTGCGGCGGGCTTTGGCCCGAAACATACGGTACTTAGTTAAATTTTCGGGCGTTGGACGATTATTAAAATTTTTCAGTGCTTCTCGACGTTGTCTAATGGCCTCTTTACATTCTTTTGTGAACCATGGTTTTGATGTCTTTTTACTGTGAGAACTTGGGTATGGATTCTTCTGCAATGTCGATTAAAACAGAAGCAAAGTATTCAAAAGGGATATTGTCTTTTAAAACAGTATCCCTGTTAAGTCTAGTTGTACAAAGTGTTTCAAATTTGACCCAGTCGGCCTTCTTTAAATTCCAATGTGGAATTGCTTCGTCAATTGTAACGTCGATGTTGTTAAGAGAGATTGGAAAGTGATCACTGCTGTGAAGGTCATCAGCGACCTCCCATTCATAGTCCAAAAGCAGCGATGGGGAACAAATTGTCAAATCGATACATGTATATACCCGTTCCTGGGTGTAAATATGTCAGTGATTTGGTGTTATATAGACACAAATCGTGTCTGAAAATGAAGTCTTCTATTTTGTGGCCTCTGTCACTTATGTGATTTGATCCCCATAAAATGTTATGGGCATTAAAATCCCCGAGTAAAACAAATGCGGGGAGTTGTTGAACAAGATTGTCTAATTCGTTTGGTACTAGGTTGGTGTTCGGTGGTATGTAAATAGAATAAAAGATAAACACTCGATGTAGAGTGACGCTTACAGCAATGTCTTGTAAATTTGTGTTTAAAGGGATGACGCTATGAGGGGCTCTGTTGTTCACAATAACAGAGACTCCTCCTGAGGCCCTGTCAACATTTTGAGAGTAGTTGTTAAACAGGGAGTAGTTTTTAAGTGTGATGTTATCCGTATTTTTCAAAACAGTTTCCTGAAGACATAATACTGCAGGATCATGTTCGTTTAAAAGCAGGAGAATATCATGGTAGTTGGCTTTAAGTCCTCTACAGTTCCATTGTAAGATGGTGTTCTTCATTACAAGTTTATATTGAAGATTCTGGAGCTAGGTTAGACCTTTCGCGGAGGCAATCTGTTTGGTTATTTATCTGGAGGAAGTACGGGGGTGTATTTTTTGTTGTTAGGTCTGGAGCCACCTTGAGGATATGGAGCAGATTCTTCCGCATCCATGTTCTCTAAGTCTCCAAACCTATTGTGCAGTTTTATGGGGTCATCAGACCCCTTTTGCTGCCTATTTGTTTGAGACTTTTGTTTACTGTTTGGTGATCTTGGTGGTGGATTATTGTTGAATGTTGTTTGCGTCGATGTTGAGTTTTTCTGGGGTTTGTAGTGCGGGATGTTCGAGTCGCAAGGGGATTCAAGTGGGTTTTGTTTGAGTTTGGGCGTCTTTCGTTGCTTTTTGGTTGCTCTTCACTACAGTTGAGAAGGATGGGGAGGGGAGTGATCTAGCTTGAACAAGCTTACTGTCTTCTAGATAGAGGATGTTGGACGTGTATTTAACCCTCTGGATTTCCTTCTCCTGTTTCCATGTGTCGCATTCCTCTGAATTACCATGGTGTTCCTTGCCGCAGTTGACGCAATTTGGAGTGGCTTTGCACTCGGGTTCCCGATGAGAGGGGTCGCCGCATCGGCTGCATATTTGGGTTCTAGAGCATCTGTCTTCATGATGGCAGTATTTTTGACATTTGTAGCATCGAAGGGGATTTGGTATGTATATCTCAATCTTAACTTGTAGGAATCCAACTTTGACCACTTTAGGTACTGTTGGCTTACTGAAGGTGAGTATAAAGTGTTGGTGTCCTGCAGATTGTTGTTTCGTTTGATACGAATTCTGCGGACTGCAGCGACACCTTCATTTTTCATCCCCTCTATGATTTCTTTGTCGCTGACTCCAGCTAGGTCACGGCAACGAATTACGCCTTTTGATGTATTAAGTGTAGAGTGGGCCAAACAGGTTACTGAAATATCGTGAAAGGTCTTAATTTTTTGGATATTTTCAGTGCTTTGCGCTTACACTCTACAAGTAGGCCGCCTGGTTTTAGTTTTTTGACACTTTTCGGCTTGCCAACTAATCCAAGTATAGTCTTTTCGACTATAAATAGCGATAGTGCAGCAAGTGGTTTAGACTCGTCTTTCGATTGGATGACCATGAAGAGAGGAAAGGATTCCACACTACATGGTTCATCATCCGACTCTGATCCAGTTTTGGAACGTTTATTTTGGGTTTTTTTTGGAATTATCCATGATGGCTTGAATAAAAATTCAGCACCCGTGCTCCCCACCCGCCAAGGAGCCCAACAAGGGGACACTTTTCAAATTCCAGGGATACACAGATGCAATACTCGGTTGATAAAATTACTTTTGATTGACCCTGAAGTCGTCAATTTCTAAGGTCGGTAAAATTACCTCCCGTATGACCCGTTAAGCCACCGCCTTCTAAGACTTAGAAAAGGCAAAGATAAAGGAAAAAACTATAGGGGCAACGGTGGTATCAAGAGAGATACAAGGAGAAATATAAAGAAGGCGAGAGAGTAAATAAAGACTTCCTAGGGCTCGGCGTGACCAGCCGATTTGTTGGAACCGGGCCCATCCCGACCACCCGTCTAAGAGAAGTAGAGGCCAAAGTAGTGTATTGCATGGAAAGCCTCTGCTCAACTACCAGGATCCTTTCCTCCCCCGACACGGGACGCAACCCACTGCAAACAGGTTGCCTCTGCTTAGTAGTCGCCTTTACGACACGTAGCCAATTCTACAACCCCGGCCCCGCAGGGGATTTCAGAGAAGGTAATTGTTGTGATATTTTTGTATTCATTCAGACCTGACTAATGGTGGAAGCAAATTACATAATGCAGCACTTACAGTGATAATGTCATCAATAATTGGCAGAAGAGTATTTGGAAGAGTTTCCTTCACGATTTTGAGCATTTTAACTCGACTGATTGCTCGTTCCACATGAATCCTAAGATCTGCAACTTTACTGGTTATCTTAGCATCACGTAAGGCCATTTGCTCCTTACCCCATGCAACAGGGGGAATGGCAAGGCAAGCACGGCGTAGCAATAGTTCTTTAATTGGGAATCCTCTATCTGCGATAACTATGTGATGTGGATCTAGCAAATTTAGAAAGCCTGACTCGACAACTTCCTTATCTGATGCCCTCCCACCCCATTCTTCAGATATGTAACTTATCATATCTAATGTAATTATTCCAATAAGAAATTGTACAGCGTTACGCTTTTTGTAATTAGACCATGTCGCTGGCTCTATATACAGATCTCTGGGACGCTCAATAAATATATCTGTACAATCTAGGATGACCCTTGTACTTGCGTATTCAATTTTGAATGCCTTTGGAATATTACGCATAACAACTTCCTTTGGAGAAAAGTGGACCAAACCTTTCAATTTATCTGACAGGGATTTCACCCAGGTATTAATAATCTGAGTGCATAACCCCTCAGATATGCTAAATATATCTGCTAGATCTTCACTTGCGAGTCCTAAGCGAAGTTTCATTAAAAGAAGGACAAGTTCATCCTTTGCTGATAGAATTTGCTTCTCGTCTCTACTCAGTTTACAGATGGAAGTTGTACTTCCTTTGTTAGCAGACTGTGATGTCTTCTTTCCTTTCCAGTAACGCAAATTCTCAGCATTAGATGAATGACAGCCATACTGAGCATAAAAACTAGTTTTGTCATGAATTCCAGTGTAAAATCTGATTTTTTAAAATCATTCTTTACATGTACTCCACTGAACCACGCAATGTCTGGTTATATTTTCTTAGTTTTTGTGTCAAGAAATTGATTATTTATCTTTTTATTTTTCATTCTACACTTGTCACAATCATGTACTGCATAACTGTGATCAAACTGCTGTATATTTTCATGATATTCAGTCTGAACACAGATATTTGAGATCGATTTCGTCTCTGTCTGCACTTCTACATCTCTGTGAATATCAGATGAACTTGCATGATTCTGGCACAAACTAATGTTATCTGCATTCTCAAATTCTACTCCAGATTGAACATTGGACATCTTCCATTTTTGCTGTTCCATATCTGGATCAATTCTACACAACAATCTCCGTACAGATTTTGATTTTATTTTGTCATGTCCCACACGTAAATCGGGATCTGGGTTATCTCGAGTGGGGCATTCGTGCTTGAAACGCTTGTTACACACCATATCCTCTGGTTTTGGAGTCAAGTCGTTTTACTTAATGGTGATGTCCTACTGATGTTTGAGATCCATTTTTTTCCCCCTTCTTTCAGGATCTTTCATCTCCGTTGGGAATGGATGCAGTTTAATAGGGCATATACATTCACAAAACATCCTTTCTCGCTTGTGAAGTTTACAATACTCATGCCAATCCATTATATGTTTGTTTTTAATGCTGCATCCTATGACTGCAAATCTTTGACTGCTTGGCATATTCCTTTCTGTAAGTAAAATTAAAATTAAAAAATGAATGTTCTCAGAAATTCATAACATGAGGAAAAGCTCATATGCTAGTGCTGACTGTTACTGTTACGGAATGGTGTAAATGTTATTCATTAAATACATGTACTCGGGTTTCGTTTTTTTCGCTGTACAACGATACCCGAGGTGATTATGTATCTGGTGTATTGTATTTCGAAATCGTGAGTACGATTCGTCCTATGCCACTCGTGCAAGGTGCTTTCGATACAGCAAAACGAAAATTCTAAAGGTATAAATACGTTACTGCATGTAAAGGACCTTTACAATACTAATGGTTTTGTCAGCTAGCGGCCTGCTTAAAGGATTCGCACAACTCCAGCTGTAGGGGTAGGTAATTTTTCGGTCTTAAGTGATAACTAGTGTATTACCATATTTACCTTTGCATGTTTGTTATATAGTTTTCTTTATACAGCATAATGCATGCATTTTGTTTTATTCTTGTTGCAACGTAGTACAGGATTTACATTGGTAATGTAAAGCTACATTTTTTTAAAGAATTGTTTACTATAGTCTTATCGAGCAGGGCTAGGTTTACCTTTGAACTTGTCATTTTGTAATTGCCATAATAATATAATCTTTATAACTTACCATGTATGACGTCGTTACCTTATTATGTCTGTACCAAGTTTAGTACACTGTATCGGGTATATTTTCAGCTGTCTGAGGGTAGGAATATCCGGGGTGTCCGGTGTTGTCTGAGGTAGGAATATCCGGGGTGTCCGGTGTTGTCTGAGGGTAGGAACGTCCGTTTGTCCGGAGCGTTTAAGGTACCGGAGTGTCTAATGTCTAGTGTCCGGAGTGTCTAATGTCAAGAGTGACTAAGGTGACCCAGCTGTAGAGCCGTCAAAGGACCAGGGTGTCCAGAGGGTCTAATATTTGGAGGGTCAGGAGGGTCTAATGTTCCGAGTGATCATAGTATTCCGAGGGTCCGGAGTCTGTGGCAGTTGTGAAATTGATTCGTAGGAGCTGCGGAGCGGATCTGGTGCACGGGTAACGGAGTGTATCTCCATACATGTATTTTATTAGCTGTAGGCTAATTTTGGGTTAGTAAGACCCAGTGTATCATTCAGGACTGGACAGATAGATGGTATATCCGTTCTTGTGTTTACCAACATAATTTCGCTACCTGAGCGAATACATTTTTACTATGAGTAAAAAGCTTTCATCGTTTACTATTTGAGTGAACTATATTCATCTTTCCAGTGTTTTTTTTTGTGTTACTGAACTAATTTATTCGTATTTTTATTTCCATCTTTGAATCTGTGCGTTTTATGTTAAATAAATCCAATATCTGGATTATAAATACGCACACATCTTCATAATCTACTGCTCATATAAATCATCACATTAAACCATATATATATCTGTCGTCAAAACGTGTTCTGTTGTCAATCCGAAATATCCCACCCGGTTATCTTGTTACAGTTATATATATCTAATTTAATTCATATTTATTTTAATTTAATTGTCAGTTTTGCATTTTTTATTCTATTATATGATGTAAATTTATTCACTGGAGATGACATTTTTCCAGAGAATCGGTTGACCTGAATCATTTTTTTCGTAAACACGAGGTGTTGATCTAAATCCCGATCTTGTTTCAGAATTTGTAGCAACCTTTGTAAAAAAAATTCTATTTTATTTTAAAATGATTGGTTTTCGTCAGGGTCATTTTTGGTGTGTGACATAACACGATCACGTGACCAACAGCCCCCTTTCGATTTCGCAATTCCCGCTTTCCCATTAATGCGCATTTGTTAGTTTTAACAAACATGCGCAGAGATTGATTTCTCAATTTTGGGTTTTTTACACTGATGTAAAGTTATTTTGTTGTAGCCAGATTTCGAGTTATAATTTTTTTCAGATCAGTTGGAGTTCAAAAAGGTTGATTTGTTTCTGGAAATATTTTGAGGAGTGCTTACACAGGAATTTTGGAAAGACATTGCCTGCAAATTTAATTTGGATTTCCAACACCGCAGTGCCATTATTTATATTTCTACAAGGAACTGTAGATAAGCATAATACAGGCTACAGCATACGTCCTCCATTTTGGATTTTCCATCAGGATTCGAACTTGAAAGTATTAGAACATTTATTACTAGGACTTTTGCAATTTAATTCGTGGATTATCATTTGATTATTTTTGGATTTGATTCTTGAAACCGCAAGTTCATCTCCTTTTTTCATTTTAACTGAACTTTTCCAGGGAAATAAATTGTTTGTTAAATTTTAAAAAGCTTGTTTTTACTCTTTCTGTGTTACTGTTTATCCGAGCCTAAACACGTAACACTGATATTGCAAGACTATAGTTATTAAGATACGTCTATATATATATTATATCCCTCTTTATAACAGGCGCACATATCAGCATATTGTACATGTCTGTAATATCATGCTTTATTATGCCATAGCTGAATAGCATGCTGTATTATACCATATATGTAATATGCTGTATTATGCCATGGCCGAGTTGTAGATGGGCCATCTTATATGCCTGTCTTCCTACAATGATCAAAACATTGAGACTTGTTCATTATTTAGGAGGACACTAACAGTTTGTTGTCGGAGAAAATTTTCCTACGATTGGGTGATTATTTTATCTTTTGCGCCAAGATGGGTGGACACAAGTCGACATCATATATTACAAACTCGAAAACATTACTCTCGTACCACTGCGGAAAAATATGACTTCCAGCCTATTTACTGGCAGAAGTTTAAGCTTGCCAAATCAGAGACTTTCATCAGCAAATAATGTCTTAACGTGTACCGAATCAGAGTAAAACATTCTTACCTGACTGAAGTGCTGCTTATCGCCGTGCTAAAACTCTGTACGTGTTATGGGTCTTTTTGACCTTTAACCCGGAAACAGCTTTGAAATTCATGCGCATGCGAAGTACTTTTCCGTGACCTCGCTTATTACTAAGGTCTCACTGGATAGTTTCGTATTTTGACCCCCCCTTACCTTTTAAGGTAGAAGGCATGACAATCATAGCATTTTTAAATTCACACAGAAGCGAAGTCTGCAATGTGGTTTCGATTTACTTTGAGCTAGGCTTGGAAATGGGTTGCATTGTTGGTGAATGCCTGTCACAGTTAGACGAGCATTGGAGATCAAATGCGTAACTTGGGCTGCAAATGAGTAGCCGACTTGGCTTACGTATTTACGTGTGTCTGCTACAGGGGTAAAGATCTAGATGGTTGAGGAGTGATGAAAAGTATGCTAATTTGTTATATTACTGGTAAACCTATTCATGCATAAGGCACATACTGATTCTTTTAGTTGCCTTGTCACAGGAAAATATTCAAAACAGCTATTTTCTGTCAAAAATGAAAGTAAAAACGAGGGGTTGGTGGTATGTTGGTTCAGTATAAAAGCCACCAGTTAGTTGCATAATGAATTAACCTTAATACCTCAGTCAGAATCTTACAAGCATCTCTTTAACAAAAAGCATTAGTCTTTATATCTTTAATGTAATATTACCATTTTTCTACAATAGGTCATCGTCGGATTAAAATATGCCAAAACAAAATGTCCAGTTAGGCCTTAATAACCCATGTCATTTGTTCAGTCTTGTCAAACGTTATTAGCTGTGCCATAATCATTTTCTTACTACCTCCATGTCTTGAAACTGACATAGTAGGGTATGCCAAACATACACTTCCTGTAGATTTGATAGTAGTAAATCATAGAAGGGAGCTAACTTAGCACTCCGAGTTAACAGGTTTTGTTTCTCATCCATTCTTTTAATGAACAACAAAGACCTTATAAATTTCATACAAGGTGGTTTAATTGAATTATTTCACTTATTCAGTTTATTAATATTTACAATACATACTTTCTATATTTTTCTAATTTAATGCTAATTGCTTTAATCGTATGCATTTACATTCTTATAAGCCCATTATGTAATGTTTCAATACATAGATTTCATCTTTTTTACAGACATTTTCAGTTATAATAGCCTATATATATATATACACACTACCCATTTAACACCTGCTGATAAGCAGGGATTCCATGAGATTATAAGCAAGAACACTAAATTTGGACACATGTACAATTTGGCTTGGACCAAATACATCAGCTGGGTATGGAATGATCCGTACACATTTCAGAGGGAAGAGAATAAAACTTTTAGCACATCGTTTACTGTTTTTCTTTGACCATCCTAATATGTCCATGTCAAAAAATCTACACGTGTCACAATAAAGCATGCACATAAAGTTCACATTTATCTTTGGAAACTGCATCAATTAATAAAAAACGACAAATCTGTCGCAACATGGGTCTGTGCACAAGACATTATGGCTTTCCAAAGTGCATATTGTAAGGTAATAATTACAAATTATTTGCAAGTTCTACATTAAAGTTTGTTCTCCTCATTATATTGGATTTAAGCAGTACTCATGTTCATCAGCAATCTCCTTAAGTCCTTCAGTAAAAACAGAGCTTTTACATATTGTCTGATTGTTTTTCTTCTTGCAAAGAAAGTATCTTTTTATTTGGTAGTGAAACGTAATTTGCCTTTTACTGTCATAGTTTGTCTTTATGTCATTTTTTTAATTGCTTATAAAATGGAACTTGAGGTTTAATTTTAATGCCTATATGTTTTGCCAAACGAATGGTAGACTGGCCAGACCCCAATGAAGATGAATGAGTGGCTGAATTACAGATTAGAAAAAAAATTCGGCTCCAAAACAGTATCTTTTGGAGCAAAAGTGAAAACACGGTGATGTAGGTTCTCAGCTTTGTTAGAGGTCGACAGTTTTGACATTTGCTTTACATTTTCTTGGCTACAAAGAGTATCTATTTTAGCCTGTAACTTGTTCATATCTGACACTGAGTTGAAGATGGTTCCCATAGGGAAGAAATTTAGTACTGTAAGATGTAAGGTGTGCAGAACAGACCATTGATCTAGATCGACACATTGGATGCTGACCCTGGAAGCAATATAATATATTGTCAATAACAGTTTTGGTGTACTGAACAAATGCATCATTAGTTCTACATCGAGATAGCTGTCTGACAAGCTCTAACCGAATCCTGGCCCGAATACAAGAAGCTAATTTTGACAATAAAATCTTTTATCATATGCTTTAGGGCAGCTAGTTAATTTAATGTTTATGATATGCTTGTATATTGTTCGCAAACAATGAAAAAAACATGTAGTTCACAATAGGGTGATTTTGTGAAGTCGAATATTGGCGTAAGGATTATGCTGAGAGCTTCCATCGCTTGTGACTGACCGCACCCTTAATATTTTACGAGACTGGATGTTTTCTAATTTTCTCTTTATAAATGCCGATTCAGTTGAGGCAATTGATTCTTCACTTTTCAAGTTTTTGGGGGGGGTTTTTTGCATTTGTTGTTCTTGTGATTACACTTATGTTTTCTGCAGTTTGTTGCCAACTTGCAGGGAAATTACTAATTTCTCCCGGGTGTTTGTCTCAATTAACGGTGAAAAACACTGCGTGGAAGCCTCACTTCCAGCCTGTGGCCTACTTGTAAAGGAGACATCATATTCTGCACCCACTGCTTCATCATCAATCCTCCCAGCACTACTGGGGCTTTTTCTTCCATTTGTTCTTCATTTAGATCTACCATTTTGTCACAAAGAATGTTAAGTTTTCTCTTTAATCCATTTGCATCTGGAATCTTAATGTTCATACACGAGAGAACTAAAATGCATCTGCTATACCAACTTTAGATTTAAAACTGATAAAACCAGGTCTTCATTAAGCACCCCAGCAGAAGGCCCGCGTGACTTTTTAACAGTTTCATACAGTTCCACACCCATAGATTTGGGTGTGGAACTCTGGGATTGTACAAGTGACTGCAGCTGTAATACACACTCCCATTCGTTTCTCAGTGATAACTTTTGGTTTCGGCACATCACACATATGGGGTATAAAGCTTCACACAAATGTGTTAATGTTCTTAAACTAATAATCACATTTTCATCTGATTATTCCGATGTCTGATAGCATTTTTCTTGACGTTCAGGGTTTTCTTTTCTTCTATGCCTTAAGGTGTATGGTAGCACACTTGCGGAAGGGGAATTGCTGGCCTGGATAACATCAAAAGTTTCATCGGGGGTCAGCCGCATCAGTTGTTGTGGGGCTCTTGCAGGAACCGGTGTGGTGCATCGGCATCAACGTCACTGGAGTTTTGGTGAGATACAAGAAATGGGTGTCCCTTTTAAACTATTTTTCTTCTCCCTGATTTCTTTTGCATGCTTTTATGTTAACTTTAGATTTGAGTGTAGGCATGTTACAATCATTAAGAAAATAAACTTGTCTGAAAAGTAGTAGCTTCAGCAACAATATGAGCTGGCCAATGTGAAAGTGACCCAAAGGTGACCTTCTTAAGGGTGTTAAAATCCATTTTCCATACATAACAGCATATGTGCCGAGTCTGGGTATAGAATTGCAGTGTTGAAGTACCCCAAATAAATTGTTTCTGTTTACACAAATTGGTTGGTATATTTTGGGTTACCTGTGGAGTTTCCTCCATTATACTCTAGCTCAGATTTCTCTGTTGTAACATAGATTTGACCTTCTTTATTAAGTCAACGAGAGAAAACTGGTCAGTTTAGATATGCTGTGCATCATTATTATTCTTTAAAGTAGTTAGCATGTACATTCTGCAGTTATTTTACAAGAGATTCAGCTTGGCTTCTTTTACAGCTTTTATTCACTACAATTTCAGATTTCATGAAGATTATTATTTCTGCTGTCAAATAGTTCTGATATCACCTGGCACTAACACTACATGGTGTATTAGCTATCAAAAATGATGAAACTGACATATAAGGAAATTGTATGTTTCAGTGGGGAAGGTAATACATGAGGTATAAAGCTGTCTCATAGATGTTGGTCTGTTTGATGATTTTTGTCGATAAATGCAATAAATCATAGGAAACAAGCAATTTTGAATTGTACACATCATAAGGTTGTTTTTCATTTAGAATTGCCCAAAGTTTTGGAAATAAGATTTTTCCTTAATCAGACTGTTTTTTGAATGTTTAAGGTCTCGCTTGATAGTTTCTTATGTTGCCCCCCCCCCCCCAATTTTTAAGGTAGAAGGCATGAATCCAATTATCACAGTCTAGAAGGCATGAACCTGATTCTCACAATCTAGAAGGCATGAACCTAATTATCACAATCCTAGCATTTATAAATTCATACAGAAGCTCATCATGCAATGTGGTTTCGATTTACTTTGAGCTAGGCTTGAAAATGGGTTGGCCTGTTGGTGACTGCCTGTCAGTTAGATGAGCATTGGAGATCAAATGCGTAACTCGGGCTGCAAATGAGTAGCCGACTTGGCTTACGTATCTATGTGTGTCTGCTACAAATGTAAATAGCTAAAAATCTAGATGGCTGAAGAGTGATGAAAAGTATGCTAATTTGTTATAGTACTAGTGAACTTTATTCATGCATAAGGCACATACGGATTCTTTTAGCTGCCTTGTCACAGAAAAATATTCAAAATACCTATTTTCTGTCAAAAATGAAAGTAATAAAGAGGAGTAGGTGGTAGCGTTTCAGTATAAAAGCCACCAGTTGCGTAATGAATTAACCTTAATACTTTAGTCACAATCTTACAAGCATCCTTTTAACAAAAATCATTTGTTTTTATTTGTATCTTTATTGTAATATTATCATTTTTCTGCAACAGGTCATCGTCGGATGAAAATATGCCCAAATAAAACTGTCCAGTGAGACCTAAGATGGCAAGAAAGTGGCGAGATTCAAACTCAAGAATAATTAATAAGGCATAAATAACTGAATTTATACATTATCCTCTTGTCATTGTCACTAAACTAATTAGTCAAAGGTGTCAGTGGCGTTTCATTTTCACTACATACAGATTCCATATTGCTGTACATTGCAGCAAAGTCTAAAGACAGAAATTTATTGAACATGTTTTACTGCAAGCAAGTCTGTGTACAGAATGTATGGAACATTTTTATTACAAGTTATTTTTTCACGCCAGGGCCGTGGAGAGGCCGAGATACCCTTGCAATTTGCTCGGGCCCGCAAACACAAACACAATTTGCAGTCAAACACGGCAAATTCTGCGGCCGAAAGATTGCGGGGGTGGGGGGTGGATAAAAAGAACCAGTTATAACATGCACTGCAGCACGAAGTAACTAATGACAATGTGAGACAGGGAATAAATAGAAGAAAAAAAAGAAAGTGGAATGACGGGTTGAATCATTCTGCTATATAGTTTCTACCAGTAATGCGACTCACTTGACTGACGTGAGTTTTATATGACTTCGTCAGTTCATCACTTTCTCTTGGTCTGAAACGTCAGTCGTCATGCATATATTTTGCATGAACGAGGATCTGAGAGCGGTGATCTGTCGATGGCTTCCAAATTGAATATAATTCACGTGTACCGTATTTAAAAATGGAAATATGGAAATACTGCTGAAAATGAGTGCTTTGGTTGAAGATTCAGCAGTACTGCAGTAGTACTCAGCAAGTACTGCATTTCAGTACGTTACTTTTCTAGTTGGAAGATATACCCCTAAGTCGTTAAAGCACTGCATAGTATGTGGAAAGAATTGGAGCGGTTTTGTTGCAGTCATTTGACATTGGGGAATTTGAAACTGAAACATTCTTACCCACTCAGCTGGAACATTTTGTCAAGGCTGGTCACATTTCCTTTCCAATGGAGCTGCCAAAAAGATATTGGTAATCAGATTATTTCCAATGTCTGTTTTGAAAGGTAAAATGCCTAATGGGGAACCATTTTCGCGAGATTGGCTTGTATTTAGCCGAGCAAAGATGGCACTATTTTCTTTGCTATGTCAATTATTTTCACCTGAAAGTCAGGTTCAACGCTTTATTTCATCACTTGCAATGACGGAAGGATGGGGACCTGGAACGAAATGGAAGAATCTTATCAATCGTATTCCTAAGCATGAGCATTCAAAAGCCCATAAACAGTGCTACATTCAGTGGCGGGAATCATAAGTTCGAGTGAAGAATGATCGGTCAATTGAATATTTTCTGGATCGCCAAATCCTCACCGTAACAACTACATGGAGAACGAATCTTGGATGTGGTTTTGTTTCTTGGTAAACGTGGTTTGGATTCTCGCGGAAAGTCCGACATTATTGGAGATCCTCATAATGGAAATTTCTTAGGATTGCAAGAACTGATTTCGCCTTATGATCCATTTCTCAGGGAACATGTGATGAAAGTTAAACTGTCACAGGAAAAGGGTCAAAGGCTTCAAGCGCATTATCTCTCAAATCGTTCTCAAAATGAATTCATTGGACTTTGTGTTGCTGAAGTTCGGATACGCATCGTAGAAGAGTGTGAATCTACAAAGTATTTTTCAATTATGGTTGATGCTGCCCCTGATTCGAGTCATACTGAACAAACTACTTTTTTCATACGATACGTACGATACGTACATGAAGAACTTGGAAAATTTCCCATCGAAGAGCGGTTTTTTATCTTTGCAGATTGTGCAAAAAAGACTGGATCTGATATTGCAAGATTAGTCTGGATACTTTGGAAACTTTGAAAATTCGCTTTGAGGACTGTCGTGGCCAATGCTGTCTCAAGCTGCACTGATGCCGAGACCTTCTTTGGAATTGTTCAAACTGTGTATACCATATTCTCTGCTAGTCCACAACGCTAGGAAATGTTACAAAAAAAAGCTGCATGGTGTGTCTCTGTATGGGCAATCTGGGACGCGATGGACTGAGAAACTTGATTGCGTTCGCCCCTTCTCTATTCACTTATGTGGAATCATTGCCTCTTTGAAGTTCAGAGCTTGAATCTGACTGCAAAAACACGAACTGATGTGAAAGGTGCCATAAAATATATAAACTTCAAATGTGTCCTCATGGCAGACATTTGGAGGAAAAAAAGTCCTCGCATTGATTGCTCGCTGCAACCAGGTCATTCAGGCAAGAAAGGCAACTATTAATGTTGAGGTGAAAAATATTGAGGCATTGATCAGTCACCTCAAATCTGTTATGGATGACTGGCCAAAAATTTTGAAAGAAGCCAAAACAGTGGCATTGTCTGCAAAAATCAGTTCTGAATTTCCAATCCATCGGAAAGTGAAGCGTAAACATTTTGCTGGAGAACAAGCTGAAGGCGACGAACAGATTCAACGGAAAAAAATCAGAAGAGGCAACTTTTCGGAGAACTGTTTTTTTATCACATTCAGTTATTTGTGGACTTACAGTTTGTTTGACAGCCATTCAAATAATCTTGGCTACATTCTCTTTCTTGTGGGAATATCAAAAACAGTCTGAAGATGAAATTAAGAGTGCCTGTTCTGAATTTGCACAGAAATATCCATGTGACGTAACTGAAACTGAACTGTCTGAAGAACTGCTTCATATGAAACAAATTCATGCAGCAAATTTTGGTGAGAAATCTCTTTCTCCATTCGACTTGTTCAACAAGATTTCAGAACTGAAGCTTGGTGAACTCTTCAGAAATGTAGTGATAGCGCTGCGTATTTTCTCTTCAATACCAGAAACAGTTGCCTCAAGTGAGCGTTCTTTCAGTAAATTGAAACTCATCAAGAATTTCTTGCGCTCAACTATGGGACACGAACGAACTAGTAGTGATCCTGCCATTTTGAGTATTGAGTGTGAATTTGCGCGAGAACTTGATATCATTGAGGAATTTGCAAAAAAACAAGAAAAGAAAAATGACCTTGTAACAAAAGAAAATTGGACTTATAATCGACTATTTATTTATGGGAGGGGGGAATCTAAATGATGCTCGGGGTCCCCAAATCCTCTGCACTGCCCTTTTATACACTCACTATTAAATGTTGCAGGTTACTTTGTTGACAGAAATTGGGCATCACAATTATCATACTTTGTTGTCATTTCCTCACAATCAAATTACCATCCGCCACCCACCTATAATAAATTGTGCATTACCGATTGTCCTTAAGTGTACGATAACCCATCCCGAATTATCATGTACGGTAACATTGTACTCCTCAAGGAATTTAAATAATGTCGCCTTCAATGGGAATGTGGATGCATGCGATTCAAATAAAGTTAATAATCTAAAGTTTAATGGTATGTGTCACTAAATTCTCAATTATTTACTGCCTTTACTACGATAGTACGTATTTTCACACTTACACGACCTTCTTGATTTGTACTAATCTCATCAATAACTGCCTGCTACATCTACTGTATTTATATAAAATATACAACCTTTAATTACATCCTAGATAAACTATTTACTAAGTTGTTGTTTTCTTTCGGAGTGGGGTAGGAAACAAATTCTAAGATCATTGATTTGTCAGGTGTCTTATATTACAAATTATCGTTTGTTGCGTAAAAATATGTAACTCATGTGAGTAAGGATAGAAAGATAACTGGAAATACAAACTCCGTCTTCAGTTTTTCTCAACCCTGATGGCGTGTTTGTTTGGTAAAACGAAAGAGAACATAAAGAAGCATTATTATCGTACAACGGATAAAAAGAAAACAAGAAACCACTAAGTTCCTTAAATGTATGTACAATACGTTTAACGGTAATCATATCGAGAGTCAGTGATATTCCAAAAAAAATTATTGCGTGTTATCCCCCAACACCTCCGCGGGCGCGATTCCTCTTCGCTGCATGTCGTAAACGACGACTCAGTGGACGCAACCTGTTTACTGTCGGTAACGTTCATATCGTTGGAGGACGTGATCCTCCTGGTACTAAAGTATATTCTGTTAAGATATTTTCATTAACTGCATGCAGCTTTAAAGTGATCTGTGAATAATCAACATGGTATTCTTCACCAACCCCTTACGAGCGATATGGCCTAAACCTTATATATTGTAGTAAATTTAGAGTATGTGCACTTGGTTGTAGTGCCCCGTTTTAAGTAATTCTTAGATTTGTGTGATTACTTGTTTGATTATTGGAATTCGGCGCCATGGAAATATTCCTGGCCCGAACTAATGAGCTAATGAATAGGAGCAAACGTCACGGAGTGAAGTGTTAGTGTGTTTCCATGATGTCCTGGTTCACTAGTAATGAATTCCGACCAAAACCGAATGAATGTCCCTGTAGTAAAATAGTACATATTAAAATCTAGTGGTATACATTGGTAGCGTGACTGCAAGGACAGCACTTACGGTATTAAACCGGTAAATTACACAAGGGCATAAATAAAAAGGGACTTGGCAGAGACCGTTTATGTCGCCATGCGGGCGAATATGGTGCAGTTATAACGGCGAAATGTGCCTGGAAAGCATACATTGACTGGCCTAAGGTGACGGAGTTAAAATAGTTCCCATTGTTAGGGAGTACTCATATATGTTCTAAGGCGTGAACGGTTGGTGGTACGGAAACATAATGAAGCCAAAACACGCAGATGTACGGCTGATAGATAGTTGGCAGTTTGGTTTATCTGTGGTCTTGCATTAATTAGAGGAAAATTTAGGTATAGAATGGACACGTCGGGCTTTCTGATTTACAACTGACGTTGTATGGAAGTCTTTAGAAAGTCGGGGAAACTTATGACTTCTAGCGAGAATCGCGCCAGGGTTTGACAACCGCTCGGTCAAGTAAATACCCGTGTGCGTGTAACAATATATATATATATATATATATACATATATATATATATATATATATATATATATATATATATATATATATATATATATATACCCAATTGACCTGTGCCGCAATAAAACTTTCTGAAGAAAAAAATCAATGATCTTAATGGACAAATACTTCAAATTGTCAACAACTTCCTTTCTAGAAGCTTTTAAGTTATTAATTAAGGCTGGGTCTTGAGCTAAAATTCAATTAAACAACTTATATATAGCACTTACAAACAAGACAAACACGAGTGTTTGAATATATAATATTTATTATCTGTTTGGCGTTTTTTAATGATTATATGCCACATACATTTGTATCAGGAAACAAATGTTGAACCGGTCTAATGTTGAAACAAACTGGACTATCTAAATTTAGCATGTGGCAGCCTAACCCAACATTATGGTACGATTTCTCACTGGCTTCACGGTTTTTACATTTTTGTTTCAATTTCATCTTTATTTCAAGCTGGACCTAGCGTATGCTGACCTACATCAATCGTCGAATCTTTTAAACTGTAAATGAAAATTTGAAGTATCTGTTTGTTAAAAAATTATTAAATGTAATTTAAAAAAAGGCGGACAGTTGTAAATTTCACACCTATATTCAGATTTCGAATATCCACTTTGTATTCATCCCCTCACAGCTTTGCCATTTTAGAACCATATAACACGCATCTAAAATGGCAGTACATAACAACAAATTCAGCAATTTCAATGATATGCTGTATTTAAATATACTGAAATATAGTTCTTTTAATTTTCGCACGTTTAAACCATAGACAGATAAGCATGTTGCTTGCGGGTGACGATTATCATGATGGTCAGTAATATTATTACTATTATTACTACTACTACTACTACTACTACTATTATTACTGATACGGATAATAAGGAAGTCATTTATAATTGTACCACTCTACAGAAATTGCAAAAGGAATGAACATAATACTAAATATGAAATAAGCAAACTATAAATAAAGTTTTCACGGATTACAAATAATTTTAGAATAATCAAAAACTTACACGAAAAGCATAAATAAAAATAATATAATGCGACAACTTCATCAGTTCTTATCTTTGCTTTCATTAAAACGTTCATTTTAGGATGACCCAGTAAATACGGGTGAAAAAAAAACGGTTGCTACGGTAATGCAAAACTTCAGATGGCTGTCAACATGATTCAAGCTAAACGAACATCTTTGCGAGACATTCCTCAAAGCACACTATCAGGTAAACTCAATTCTAGACATAGGTGACACCTGAACACAAAACCATGTTGATCAAAAGAGGAAGAAAAACCAGTGAAATGGCTACATAGATAAACGTAATCACGAGAACCATCATGATGGCAATGCAACTGCTGTTTTTAACGACAAGAAGAAAGTAGCAATTTATCTAAATTCATTCGAGCAATTGTTCGGAACAATCTAAACGAGGGTTACATTTCAATGATGCCCAAATCTGAGACAATTGTCACAAATAATCACATAAGAACTGAACAACGACGTAATGTGTTGCCAAGACTCAAATGTTAATTATGTAATGAACTGCTTACATATATTGTTCAATTTTTTTAAGATATTGTCAAAGTAAAAGCGGATATTTCTTCTGATGCCTTGTAGTAGATAAGCTTTTAGTAATGTACATCATTATTTGATTCGATTTAAAATGAGTAATTCGTATTGCATCCTTTTATAATGCAAGCAACTGTCATGTGTTTTGTTACATTACGGTACAACTCAAAAACATGCAATTGTTTGTGTCAGAAAAATAAATCCATCAGTGTGGGTATTATCAATAGTTTTTTCCTTTTTCCTTTAATCCTACAAATGCATGTGACTGCACATTAAACGTTAGATCTTCAGTTGCATAAATTGCTGTACTAATTCTCAGAGTTTCGCAGTCTTTCTGTTCGAAAAAATATTTCTTTCAAAATACTACAAGTGTCCGTTGAGACCTGACACGATCAAGAATCTAGAAGGCGAAATATCACGTTATAAAAACATCACAACTATTCCAGTTACGTGACGGACATACTGCCGAAAGATAAGATCACAACAAACAATTAAAGGTATTTACCAAAAATGCCGTTACTTCTGCTTATGTGTCTGAATACTCTAGACCCTGCTCTACTGCAAAGTTGCCGTATGCAATTTTATGCCCTTCTCTGGGAATGGAGATTCAAATAAAGTGAATAATAGCCAATTAGAGGTATATATTATTGCCATTACTAAACTACAAAGTACACAACACATTACATGACCTGTGTGTCTTATACTACTGTAATAAAATGACTCCGGGTGGCCAAATCAAGTGGTCTAAATCCTGGTATTTTAGTAGAGGAAATGGCCGATGGTTGCCGCTCCTATGCTACTTTCACCACAACTTCAGCTAAACGGGTGGCCAGATGGACCGGGCTTGATCAATCTGCTACGATCGCCAAAGTTCATGGGCTATGCTAAAGATATTCTGTTTAAAAGTTCTGCATCAGGATTAAAGATGACCAATGTGATTAATAAACATAATATTTTTCACCAAAACCTTACGAACGACATGACCTCTCAGGCGGTGGCTATAGTCAGTTGAGTAAAATCTGACAGCTGATCAATTTGACAAAACTACATCCAATATTCATATTTACAAGGACACTCCAAGCTCTACATTACCAAAAACTTCGTCGATTACCAAACTTTCGTTTTACATATCTTCAGAGAACGGGCAATGGTCCTTCAACATTTCAATCCAACAACCGAAAGTTTGAATAAATGCAGTGTATACTGAGATAAACCTCGTCGCACCCTGACTGAAAAACAAGAAGAAAACACGGAAATCTCATTCGAAAGGTTGAAATATGTATTTAAAGGCCAAACGAGATCTGAAAACAAAATCGTATGGAATATCCTGTAATCGGCGCGAGATGGTATTGTGAAGTGCTGCAATGACAAAAGCAACCACGTTGTCATCACATGAACCGTCTGTAAAACGCATCTCACTCAGTTGTTTTCACAAGTTAACCGAGGCCATACCACTTGTGAAAATCAAGTCACAGTGACCGAAACTTGGTTCAGTGGTGCATTTACATGTTTCCTCGCGTGGTTGTATAACTAATAAATGGATGATATTTGACAAACTCTATAAAATGAAACCGTGAACTACAGTAATTACAGACCCTCCCGTTTGTTTGTGCCCCCCCCCCCACCAATTTTGCAAACGAAAAGCTTCAAGGATATACAAAATTCACAAAACTTAGTCATTTTTATTAACGGAATTATAATTTCTAACCTTATTGTCGCCAAGGGATCACAAACACTGTCGAATTATTGACGTTTCAATGCAAACGGAAGCTTTCGATGCAAACAAGCAGTGACACTGCTCGCTGTCCATTTCTGGTTTCTAGAATAGTCTATTTCGGTAAAAAAAAATATATGTCGTCTGCGTCAAATATTGGCAATGTCTAGTTATAAAATTTATAATGCGAATTGAACAACTAAATATCAGGAAATCTTGCACATATGTGTTCAAATATCTGTAAATCATAAATTTACGGACTTATTGGAATTGTTAAAGACAGTGTACTATCATATGTTGCTTGAAAATACAGACTCGCCTAAGCAATTATTGCGACCGTGTTGCTGAAGAAACCCCCGTTTAATTCGAAACGACAACAACTTGACAGTATGTGTGACCCCCTAACGATAATTAGTTTAGAAATTACAAATCATTGAATGAAATTAATAAGCCCAGTGCATTTTTTTATATCCTTGATGCTTTCTGTTTTTAAAATCGGTAGGGGTTACGATCAAACAGGATGGTGTGAGAATACTAAAGAACCAGTCAAGGAGAGGATTGTCTATAATGGTCTATAATGACCAAATTCTGACACATTTATCTACTAATGTTAGACGACTTGCACCAATACAACACTGATACGTTTCTAAGAAATGACTAATGTCAAAAAAGAAGACATTAACAGATACCCAAACGTAAAATATTTATTACAGTGACCTTATTTAACTTTATTACATAAGAAACATATCTGAGCATACGCTAACAAAACATTCCCGTTAAGGCCGACGTCCCTGTGCAACCGTAACGCATGCTTGCTGAAAACTGTGCAGTAATGAATAAATTTGGGATGTTAGGGCACAGCGACCCGATCTTGGTGTGCAAGACAGTTTAACAAATAGACATTGAGGTTACTACACTGTTTCCCATTATCGTCCACGCCCTTAGGAATCTGTAGTGCATATTTAGTGAGAAAAGATCAAAATGAAGTAATTCGCATAAGCTATATGTTCATTTAATATACTCTGAATTTTGGGTCACAGCGATACGATTTTGGTGTGAAACACATTCTCACCAACAGACAATGTATTAACTGTATGATTTCTGCCTGGATTGTTATAAAGGAGATTTATTAGTATATGCACTCAATGGACACCTACATGGATCCTAGTTACATGGGCAAGCAATATACTCTGAAACTGGATATTCCTGTGGACGTATTGCAGCCTACTTGGCCTAAACTCGGGTATACACAATTTCGTGTTTTTGTCTGGATTTAGGTATGAAATGACTTTTCTTCGTTTTTACATACCTCTGATTTTGTGTTAGATGTAATGTTCTCATTTTAGATTTAAATAAAAAGTTTATACACTCTGTTTTATTTTTAAGGCAAAATAACTAATATGATGCATGCTTCAAGCATATCACTTAAAATGCCTATTAAAAGATATGATTTGTAAATGATGAAATCTATTTATATAAAAGCCAACTATGTGGCCATGGGGAAGAAGGTATTTCGTTTGTTGTGCAATTTTAGAAACTGCAGCTCTATTTAATTATTTATCAGAATGATTTATACCAAGTAGTTGACTTGATTTCATACATGCCTGCCTCATAGTTGTGGAACAAAAGTTTTCTTTAAGTTTATTTTTATATTTACTGTTTGTGTGTATATATATATATATATATATATATATATATATATATATATATATATATATATATATATTCAAAAACTGTTGAACATATTTTAATGTGTACAATTGCTACAAACGCCAGTGGATTTTTCAAATATGATATTTTTAAGATCTAAGGGTGGGGTGGAATTTAGGAAGAGGAGTAATTCCTCGATTAATACATTGCAATATGTCACTGAAACCCTAACATGTGTTGTTATCTATGGAACATCAATCACTGAGATCACTGACAGAAGTGTGAGCATCACATAATTTACAGGGGCACCTATCCAACTGCCATTATTGTAACTTATTAAAAGTACACTAAAAGGGTCTGGTGATATAAACATACATGGCGGTGAAAAAATGGCTACATCTGCATTGCATAGTATAAGTATTAGCAGCAGAGAGGGTGTACAGACCACTTGTCCGAAACGTCATTTGCTTAAAATATAAGCTTCTTCCGAAATAAAAAATAAAAAGTGTCGACAGATTTTTAAAAAAAGTATCGACACTTTACTGAGAAAATCTTTCCGGGGTTTGTCTAATTAATATTAGTCCATTGTCGTTGGTGATTTTTTCTAGTTTATTATGTACGCGTTTTACGTAATTACGTCTTCGTGAGGTCCTCCTCACCCTCTCTGCTGCTATTCATCCAAATATTTTATCAAGACCTATACCATATCTTGTTCTGGGATCATGTAGTGCTATTGTTATAAATCCATGCGGAGTAGCTTGCACTCGTGAAAAGAAGTTTTTAAATTTAATTATATCCATGTCACCGCTGCACCAAGTTTGATGAATATTTCTCATCGTGTGTGTATCAACTCCATTAAACACAAGTAAAATATTACAGTTATCTCTGATCACTTTTGGTATTTGTGTGTATCGTTGAGTAACATAAATGACATCAGTGTTTTATGTCTACCTCGAGAAAATATTCTAGCTGGGTTTGTTTGTTTATCCAGCATCACATCGTCGTATACAACCAAATTATTAATAAATCCGTCTATGGAATCTACTGATGGTGCTTCATCAATATCGGTTATAAACTTGATAACATCATCATCCAGTAATTGCGCGTTTTCATTAAAATACTTGAGCACATCATAACATCGTTGATCATCAACTGACGCGGTTACCAAATACAATTTATCCCACTTTACCCATCTCATTATAAGATTAAGTAACAACTGTGTCTTTCCACTTCCAGATGGGCCAATTATTATCATTCTAATTGAATTCGGTAACGCAGGATGGTGTTTGACAGGTTTTTGTTTTCTTGTCGCTGAGAAATCAATTATATCCATGCTGTATAAAATATCTATGGATTTATATTGTGTGAAGTGCAGGACGCGTACCCCGACGGATACACTAACAACTATTACAACAGAAAATAATAGATCAGCGGTTACGGGTAAGTGTAAGCGGTGTGGTACAAAGAAATTCAAATTTATCTCTACTGACAAGTCAGTGCAGTCAGGTGAAAAACCAAAACCAAAACCAAAACCAAAGTCACAGTCAAGTAAAAAAAAAAACCATCTCGGAGGTGATATTGCAGCAAAATTAACAAAGTTACCGGGAACTCCGTGGGCTAAATACCCAGGAGAAAAAACATCTACCAGGATATAATTATTGCGGTCCTGGTACTCGACTCGATATCAGGCTTGATAATCAGGATCAACCAAAACCAGGCGAGGAACCAATAAACGCTATTGATAAAACATGTCATGCTCATGATGTTGCGTATAAAAGCAATGATCTACAACATAGGCATATTGCAGATGTGAAATTAATTCATGCGCTAGATTCTATAAAAAATAAAAATATCAAAGAAAAATTAGCTAATTGGTTAGTAAGATCCGCTATGAAAGGTAAATTAGCACTAGGGGCTGGTAATATATAAAATGGAATCGATTTATTATTCTCCAAGAGGATACTGGAAAGGTAAAGCAGCAATTAGTAAACTTGCTGATGCAGCAGCGGTTAAACATTCTACTGCTAAAGCGTGGTTATCCAAACAGGCAATATGGCAAATTTATCTACCGCCACCTAAGCAAATTCACTTTGCACATTTCGATGTTAGTGTTCCTAATGAAGTTCATCAAGCTGATATTCTGTTTTTACCACATGCTACTGTACATAGAAAAACGTACAAGTACGCAGTAACTGTTGTTGATGTTGCAAGTAGATATAAAGATGCAGAAACGCTATCAACGAAAACATCTGCTGAGGTAGCCGATGCGTTTAAATGAATTTATCAACGAGGTAGTCTGCGATGGCCACAGCTGCTACAGGTTGATCCTGGCAAAGAATTTCTTGGCCCAGTATCATCGCTGATGAAACAACATAATACCAAAATACGACGAGGACATACTGCAATTCATTGTGATCAGGCAATTGTTGAACGATTTAATCGAACACTCGCTGAGCGGTTATTTGGATATCAATACGCGAAGGAATTTATTCAGGATACGAGATCTCGTGAATGGGTTGCAAAATTACCAAGTGTGATAGCAGCGTTAAATAATGAAGTAACTCGAACAACCAACATGAAACCTATTAGCGCAATTACAAAAAAAAAATATACCTACACAACAACGTGATCTTTCAGCACAGCCATTATTAGGTAATATCACTGTCAGGTATTTATACAAGCCCGGTGAACTCGAAGGTGGTAAAAAAAGAGCGACTGATCCTATTTGGAGTGTTACCACACATAAGATATCCACCGTAACAAGATCCTCAGGTAGACCCGCAATCTACCGATTAGATTTAACTGCTCCTCAACGTGGATTTGTACGTGAACAATTACAAGTAATTCCCGAGGATACACAATTACCACCGCGATCACTTACTAGCACCTCTACGTCGGTTACACTCAAGACAGGTCAACATGATATTTTCTCGTGTATGACCAAGATTGTTATTTTTTCTGTCTACGGTAAATTGTCTTGGATCATTTTTCAGATACCGCCAGAACATTATACAATTACAACTTGCACAATGATTATTCTGTTGTTGTTTCAACGTGCTGATATATTCAACGTCGAGATCAAAATCGCGTTTATTTTTTTATCAGATTGTTTATAACCAGCTAATTTTTTTCTTATTATATCATTGTCAATATCATCATTGATCACTGACGAGTCCATGAAGATTCGTCTCAACTGAGATATTTTTCTAACTCGAGACACTGCAAGATAAACTAAGTTCGACCATTCGATGTGATCATCGACGATCCAAACAACTGTATCAGTAATAGTTAATCCCTGAGATGAATGAATCGTCATTGCGTATCCAAGCGTCCACGGGGATTTATCAGCACGTAGAGCATCTTCAACAACATCAACATCAACTGCGACAATATCATTCAGCACAAGATTCTGTTTCTCGGTCTGTCCTGGTATATCAACGTCAATATTTTGTCGTCGCGTATCTGCTGGTCGATAACATAACGGAACTGGCAATGTTGGAAACTTTTCTCGCTATAACGGAAACAACTCTCGTTGAAGTGTGTCTCTGACTATCTTTCTACTTGCAACTATTAAATCGGTTGGTCGCCACGTCTGCAGAAAGTTGTTCATGGATGTTTCTGAAATTATTCCACGCATTACTTCACACTGAATTTTATTCGGTTGTAGTCTGATTAATTTTTTAAACTGTTTCAACGTTGCATCAAGTGCTCTATGATCATCATTCATTTCTTCGTAATAATCGACAAAGTTTTTTAGCGATCCATGTGGAGATGGTCCAACTATGGGTGGTGGTTGACCATGATCGCCGCACATTATTACAGCAGTATTTCTTGTTAACAACCAATCTAGAAATGTTTTTAATGTTTCCAACGGCACAGTGCATATTTCATCCCAAATGATGATCCTTGGAATATATTTCTTGCCCATCCTCGAAGAAGTCCATGTATCACCCTTCCATCGGAAGAAGCTGTGATAAGTACATGATTGTACTCCTCGTTGTTTCATTTCTCGCGCGAGTCTATGTGTTGATGTCAGCACGATCATATCTGATTTCTGAAATAGTTCGATCGCTCGAGTGGCTTTACCAGAGCCCCCGGTCCGTTTATGTATATCGTTTTATATCCAGCTATTGGATCATATACCGATGATAACAACGAAGTTGCGATGATATATTTGATCGTTGATTTTTATAATAATCATCTTTGATCGTAACATCTGCTGATTCTGAATAATCAAGTATATTTTCCTTCTTTATTCTCCATGAACCCCACGGTGTATTATCGTCCGTAAAATCATCCAACAACGTTGCATATTTCTTAACGATGTAGAACGAATCTGTTGCAACCCTAACTGCGGTATCGGAAAATTTACTTATCAAAGATAGCAAGTTTATGCTCACGTAGGCCAACATCGATGATCTTAAATGCGTATACTGAGGCGATTCTCCATCCATATAGCTTACAATCTTACCTAATCGTGTTTCCTTTGATAAATAAACATCTTCGCGGTTTATAAATATATTTCTCGCTGCTACGTCAGCAACTATAAAATCGTATTCGGTATCATCCAGTATTAATCGTGCATGACGTTGTTTATGATTATATGCTCCACCTTGAGTAAACTTTCCTATTATTTTTCTTCCAAGATCTTTTGTTGTTTTATCGCTATTATTGAGTTTAATCTCGAGGATTCTAGGAGCTTCTTTGATGATATCATCCTTGAAAGCATCGGGACATTTTTCTCTAAATTCCTTAATGACCTCATTGAGACTGATATTTTCCCTCGGTGGTAACCAAACCTCGGTTTGTTTCTTATATGATATAATTGCCTCACTAACCACCAACGATACCAATGTCGCACAATCAAGCATATATCGTAATAAAACTATTGGTGCCCGGCGTTTTTCTGAGAAAAGTCTACCAAACCAAACATAACATATCGTATGAAGATCCCTAGCAAACTGGAATGATTCAACACAAGCAAATCCAGTTAGGTCAAAATCCGGCAATGGTCCATTCATCGATACTCGCGTCATTTCATGTGTTGGATGACCGAACCTTGCAAAATTGTTAGAACCATCTCCGTATCCGAGAAAACTTCGGATAATACGCAACCATATCAACAGATATCATATCGTTGTAATTATATTTGGTATTCCACAATCAGCCGTGGCCATACTCGACACAACTTGATTGTATATCCGAAAGAAATTCATTTCGGGTTGGTTTCCACGAATTTTTTTCTCTAGCAACATGAGCTGCAACAGATCTAACAGTAAAACAGTTGCTGAGCAACTCATCAATGTTTTCTAAATATTTTTGAGCAAGATTTTTCATTTCTTCATGAAGGGATTCTTTACGATATATTTCACCGTTAGGTCGCACAAATTGATCATATTTTTCATCATCTGAGCACTTAAATAACCACACTGACACAGGATCGTTTTTGCTTATTTTGTTAGTAAAATCAAACATGTTATCATCATAAAATTTAACAGTTCGATTTCGTGGAGACACTGTTACTGCGCTAGTCCACGCGTGTGCGTTATGATCAATAATTTCGATCGAAGCTCGTTTTGATTTATATTTTGATTCATACAAAATCTCTCCTGTTATCGTCGCTACGGTTATTGGGAATTTTAATCTTTTTCCTAACTAGTGACATCTTTGATAGACGCCCAGGTATCTTTAACTGTTTCGCCCCACTCATTTATTATTTTACGTCTTTTATCTGTTAAACCGTTTCCACGGGCCGCGTTTGTAAAATGTTCTATTACTCGTTCAGCTACACAATTTATTTTTGAAAATTTCATCGGTGCCAGTTTATCAACGCTAGGTTTTTCATTTATCACATAGATTCCATAAATAACTGCTGTTACAGGATACGCTCGCTCATAATACGGTTTGTAAATACCGGTCAATAGACCTGGTTTGGAATTTCTACTTAGTATGACAGTTTTTTTTATTACCGTGGACGGGATCGCATTTGTTACGGATAATCCAGTTATCTGTTTCTGCAAGTATGACAAATTTTATTCTGAAAAGATAACTTCTATCATCGAGCTGTTTAATAATAGCTGTTGCTCTTTTGTCATTCATCGTAGCATCGATGATACCTTTGGCCTTGACTTTGTCATTGCGAATAATCTTGAACGTTGACCAGACATGAGATGCACCATCTGCGCGAAATTCTTTCTTGGCGTAGTGAATTTCATTGATCAAACCTTTGTTTTTCCGATCAAACAGATCTCGTATCGGAAAGTCAGGAGATATCCTGTCAAGGTTGAATTTACTGTTTTCCAAGGCTTGATTCGGGATAATCTCTCAAACTCATCCATATTATATTTCAGACAAATATTTAAATAAAAAATATTATATATACAATGTCTCAATGCAAATGGTTGATGATCGGATCATTAACTCGTTGTAATAAACCCTGCAGGAAGGAATTCTGCGGACAACACATGCAAAACGTTCACCGTGGAAGCTTAGGACCAATACCTTATCTGCGATGTGGTGCTGGAGTACGAAGAAAAACACAGTTGTGTGCGTGTTGTGGTGGTAAACGATACAGACAGCTTAAAAGATATTATGATAAAAAATAATGACCCTGACAGAGTCAACGACAACGCTATAAAGTCCGTGGAGGATTATCTAACTAAGTTTTCAGACAAATATTGATTTAAACAAATGATATTATTGCATAATGGAGCAAAATATGAACTACGAGTTTATAAAGCATCCTACAATAACAAACTACGAATCAAATATTGATGGTGTGATCAGAAATTGTCGACTGGAAAAACCAGTTGGTTCTGTTACTAATACTGGCTACCTATTGTTTACTGTTGGGAAGAAACCTTATCTCTGTCATCGTTTCATATACGAGTGTCACAAGGGGTTGATCAAAGATGGTCTTGTGATCGATCAAATTGACGGGAATCCTCAAAATAATAATTTATCCAATCTGAGGGTTGTCACGCAAAATCAGAATTCTAGACTTGGAAACACCGGTTGTAATGATAAGAATGCCAAAGCAGTCTTGTCTAAAAATTTAGGAACCGGTGAAAAGAGAGTATTTCAATTGATGTATGCAGCTGGCAAATATTTTAACATTGAAAGGTTTTCAATATATTCTGTCGCAAAAAATATAACCAAATCCACTCTTTCCAAGAAATATAAACAAAAAATCATGTTCCAATATTGTTAATGAGATAAACTATCATCATTATCAAGTAATTACCTCAAATTATATTTATTAACCATTTTTTAATTATTTATCCTTTTTTGTCAGAAAGCGTCACTTTTATATTACTTATTTTTTGACTTATGCAAAAGGGAGATTATTCTCTAAATATAGCTTTCTTCGTAGATTTCTGATTTTTATCGTCGTAATTAGTCAATTAACCATCTACGTCGTAATTAATATCAATAATTATACCAAAGAAAGATATTTATGGTTTTTAGCTTACAAAACAGAAAAATAAACGTATTTTCCATCGTACAATATAGCGGAGTTATTTTTAGATCTGTTACGAGAAATCGAGGCAGAACACGCAGTTTATATATTTACAATCTATTTAGGAACCGCTGTTATAATATATAAATATTTAAACCGATCTATATAAAAACGTTTGATAATGCAGCGGTAGCATGTACATATATTTTATCAAGGCAGAACACGCTGTTTATATATTTACAATCTATTACGAGAAATCATGGCAGAACACACTGCTAGTGCAGATATTTACAATATATTCAGAAACCGCTGTTATAATGCATAAATATTTACAATATATTCAGAAACCGCTGTTTTAATGTAGAAATATGTATAACTTTACAATCTATTCAAAAACCGTAGCTATATGATAATTTCTGAAACGTATATTGTTAGATGATTCGATAGCTCAGTTGATAACGTATCGGACCGTAATACTCGAGGTCTGGCGATCGAATCCCCATGACTGACAACTGTCGGTGGTTACGCATATTTGCAATTTTTATAATTAATTGGGGGGCTCCGCCTGAAGCCTCAAAACTCAACAGAAAAAAGACACCCACCTACCACATCACTGGTGGTAGATACATGATTATATGGGTGAGTGTCAAAATCTGTTGAACGTAGAGAAGGCCCCCCCCCCCCGTATATGTTGTGCCGTCATTCATTCATTGTAAATATTCATTCATTGTATGTTTGTGCCGTCATTCATTATATATTCATGCATTGTATGTTTGTGCCGTCATTCATTCATTGTAAATATTTCATGTTATTCATTGTATATGTTGTGCTGTCCTTAATTAAGATTATATGTTGGTGGATCCTCTAAACTTGCTAGAATACGGTGGTAAGCGAGGAGTTATGGGGCTTGGTGTTTGTCCTTGTAAATATGTAAATACTACGTGATGTGTTCCGTGTATCCTCTAAACTTGCTAGAATACGGTGGTAAGCTAGAAGTTATGGGGATTATATGTTGTTCTCTCTTCAACGCACCCTCTTGGGCCTCTAGACCGTTGTTTGACGGGTTAGGGGCTCTCATAGGGGGTAGTGTTTAGTGTACCCGTTGAACTTGGTAGAATGCGGTGGCAAGCTACGAGTTCTGGGTTGTAAATATGTAAATACTATATGTTGTGCTGTGCCCCTTCCTGAACTCACTAGAACACTCGATTAGGGGTTCATAGGGGATTTTTTCTTTTAAATATATATATACTAAATAATGAACTATGAAAATATCAATGATGTAATAGTTGCTTTCAAAAAAATTAGAAAAAGACAGTATTAATATATCTGATGAACTGAATCCTGAAAAGATTATTTTTGATTTTGAAATTATACAAGAACGTAAAAATGATGGTGGTTTTACACTGTCGTCTGAATACAAGTTCATAAAACGAATTCAGGCGGCGATGTTCCGGTCACTAGCTGCAGTAAAAGATGATCAGGTCAAGGACTTCGTTCCTCTCTCTGCCGCAGTCAAAAAAATATGAGGCAAAGAAAACAATTAGTACTCGTATAAGACAATAAAGAAAATTTATGTCAACTAGTAACTTCGTTACTGATGAAACGATCCAAAGTAACTTCGTTACTGGTGAAGTAGTACAAAATAATTCTGGTGAAAATGAAAATGAAATTTTCAGTAACTGGGGTCCCTGTCAACGCTGACCCCGTGTAATATTTCATATCTATTCTGAATTATTTTATTTTTATCAGAAATATTGTATTTTATCAGAAAATTTTATTTTATCAGAAATATTTTATTAGAAATATTTTATTTTATCAGAAATATTTTATATTTATTCTGAAATATTTTGTTTATTCTAAAATATTTTATTTTATCAGAAATATTTTATTTTTCATAAAATCTGATTGATTTGTATCATTTTGAGTACCAACCACCATATCAATTTAAGATATTTCTGATAAAATAAAATATTTCAGAATAAATAATATATTTCAGAATAATAATATAAAAAAAAATTTGTAGTATTTTTGCAAAAAACTAGTCGATTGTGTTAATTTTGAGTACCTAACTACATATCAGGATTACAAAATTGATTGATTTGCACGATTTTGAGTACCCGTTTACTAGTCAAAATTAACAAACTGATTGATTTGCACGATTTTGAGTACCAATCACCATATTAATTTAAGATATCTCTGATAAAATAAAAAAAATATTTCAGAATAATAAGATATTTTTTGTAGTATTTTTTGCAAAACTGATTGATTTGCATGATTTTGAGTACCTAAATACCCATCAGAATTAAGAAACTGATTGATTTGCATGATTTTGAGTACCTAAATACATATCAGAATTAACAAACTGATTGATTTGCATGATTTTGAGTACCTAAATACATATCAGAATTAACAAACTGATCGATTTACACGATTTTGAGTATCAACCACCATATCAATTTCTGATAAAATAAAATATTTCAGAATAAATAAAATATTTCTGATAAAATAAAATATTTCTTATAAAATAAAATATTTCAGAATAAATAAAATATTTCAGAATAAATATAAAATATTTCTGATAAAAATAAAATATTTCTGATAAAATAAAATATTTCAGAATAAATAAAATATTTCAGAATAAGTATAAAATATTTCTGATAAAAATAAAATATTTCTGAAAAATCTACGATAAAGTCTTACGAAAATCTTAAAATAAAGATCTACGATCTTACATACAGATTGACAATTAGTTGTTCCCCACGCCGGTCAATTAATCGTCCTATGTGGTCTGTGAGTTTGTAATTTATTCGTGACAAATACTGATTATGTGTACGTAGATAAACAGGATTGGTTGGCTCTTGCACGATCAAATCCCCAGGGGGAACTTGTGGTGTGAACGTGTATAAAACGTATCCTTGTTGAGCCTGATTTGATTTTCCGAGATCTATTTGATAGCTACCATCGATCACATCACAAACTAGATTAACCGTGATTGTTGAGGTTATATTAACGATTCCAGTATATACATGTCTGCCGCCGCCGTGTGGATCATTATTATATCTAAGAACAGTTGCTGGTGGGGCTATTTTTCTCCATGCATCGAGTATTTTAGGAAAGTTCTCATTAATGACATCCTTGAGTGATTTTGTCAAATCGTCGGTGGTACATCCTGGTTGTATAAAATTTAATAAATCAGCTTCATTTATCTTATAATGATCAATATACGCTTGTTTGATACTGTTTTTTCTCCTGTAACTATATAATTATTAGCATTTATTACTTCAATAATAGTCTGATTAAAATATTTAAGATCTAATACAATTTGATTTAAATGTTGTATCGTTGCAATTATCTGATGTTTTAGATTTATATTGGGTTACTCCAGGATATAGTTTTTAAATGAACGTGCTAATGTCTTTAATGTAGTTGTGTATTCAGTTCTAATTTCGTTAGCCCTTGATCTGAAATCTCTTTCGAAAACAATATTAGTTGAAGATTTTTTTATCAAAATCAATGATAGAAAGCAGTGCCTTAGGATATATTTTACCATCATAAGTAGTATGAGCATCCCTGTTAGTCCATGGATACAAATTTCGATATTCTGGAGTTGTTATAAACTTTGTTTCGTCCGTGAGAAATTCAATTAATTTTGGTTCTGGTGATCCTTCATGCACTGGGGGAACATCCGGCCAACCTAGTACGGATCTTATCGTGGACTGATAAATATCAACGACGTAATCAGGAGAATGTATCTCAACCGCAGAAGATAGCGTCGGCTCATGAACATTAATCGATATTTTTTATTCTTTTCCTGTTATTGATTTTATTCTACGAGCAAATTCCTCATTGATTTGTTCGATCTCATAACTACCAGTTGGTATTCCAGCAACAACCCAGTCAGGTGTTCCATCTGGTTTATTCTTATTAGCAAATACAAGCGAATTATTTGCTGGTGTACCATTAAATGATTTCGATCTGATATTTGGCCAACTATGGTATACTCGTAATTGCGCTAGTGCAATTTCGATTGCGCGAATCGCAGTTAGAAAATTGATGTTAAATTCAGGATTAATCGAGCTTACCGAGATCATCGTGGTCTTGTGTGGGGTTGTGTTCGTCACGATCTGCTGGAGTAATTCCGTCATTATTAATACTCGTACCTTTAACAGCACTGTTATATATTTTAATCATCTCTGAAAACTCGAAATCAGATATAATTCCATCACTGAGACTCGCTGATAACAACGAAGATAACTTCGAGTATGCGACCGTCGCTGTAATTTTATCATGTAATCGGATAACTTTTCATTCGTGCAAGTACATATATTGTTTTACAATGATATTCAACACACCTGCAATCGTTGTTGTAGCTGAAATGCAAATAGTTACAACTACTGGTGCCATCATTGTTATTGTTGATAATATCACACCGGTTCCAGCAACAACACCTGATACTGAATAAACGATCACGTCGACGATAACTAGTGGTCGTCGATATTTCTTTACTTTTACTGTATATTGTTCGACTCGATCTTTCAACGCTGCCTGTCATTCACGCGCTTGATTGTACCTATAATGTTGAGATGCAACGTCGACTGAGGTACTCATTATATTTTACGCAGTAACCAATTGAGATGTTTCAGCTACAAATTCCAAACACCACCAGTAAGATGCTACGATTAATTTCTTATCAGCTGCTTCCAGAATAAATATGTCTTCGTTTCCACTATTTAATATAACAGATACAACCCCGGAAAACTTATCAGTTGAATGACGGCATGGATACGTTGAAAATATTTCAAATTTTGCAGCACTGAACACAGACAACCTGTACACACCAGTGACTGTTGCGGTATATTTGATAGTTTTATTTTGCTGCGACCATGTTGCGAATCCCGATGATACTGTGTATGCTATGTTGGTAATATTCCCGGGAGTTATTCCGGCTGGAATTCTAATCACTCTGATTTTATTAACGATCTCAGGAATCCCCGTTACGATGTTTTGCTGTGTTTGTTTGATCGTGTCAATGTTCGTCTTGATATCAATGAGTTTTATGTCAACGGTCAACGGATTACCAAAAAATTCATCTACGGTTTCATTAATTTTTCTAAAATTTCTGCGAAGATTTGTAAACGCGTTTGCATGAACGTCATACTCGGCCCGCAACGTGGATAATTTACCATCTACGGTGTTGTAGTTGACCTCAATTTATTTTTTTGTTGCTGCGTCTTCGTCGGATGTTGGATCTCTTAAAACTACTATCTTATTCCCGTTCATGCTGAGTTCACCCGTCATTGTGTCACCGGTATTTTTCACACGATTATCAATACTTGCCGTAATTTGATCTCTGATGGTTGTAAACGATATACTTGAATCCCTGATTCTGCCGCTGTCAGTAAACACAGGGATATTATCCGTGACCGCGCCGAGTACTCGTCGAATTATATCATTCCATTTGATATTGCTGGTTTTTAGTTTACCATATCGATCCTGAAAAATGACAACCTCATCTGGGTCGACTTCAGCAAGATTCATAATATAAGCGAGGTCATCCTTAGTCGCGTAATTCGACAGATCAACGTCGCCGGATTTTTTTTAACGCGTGAAGAACATCTTCTTCCGTAAATATCAACCATTATATAAGATCTAAGATCTGTTTAAAAAGAATTGGTTGCTTGTATAATCATGCACGACTTTATGTGGTGGTTTGGATGATTTTGCTATAGCGTTAAGTACATTAATTACTTCACGGCAACATATTGGCGGATCTGTCACTGTTTGTGTGGGTAGTGTTGAATACCAAACTTGTGCGTGAAGTGGTGCAACATTCTCGATAAATTCAATGGGTGGAGCTAACCCGTATGAATCAAAATAAACGATTCCACGTGGATCAACCGCGTATGATACCCAGTGAGTACCGGGTCCTGAATTCGAGTCAAGATTAATAATACCTGTTTCGAGTTTGTTCGGTTGTTTCTGTTTATTGATCTCGAATAAAAACACCTCTGAAGTTTTTTATTTTTAATTGTTTAGCAGCATCAAGTAAATCAAAATTTGATGCTGGAGCATCTAACGAAGTGATCCTGGGAGCCTCAGACCTCTTCCCCAACGAGATCCCGGTAATCTAAGACCGCTTCCCTTTTTTTGTACCCCTTTCCTGTTGCTTTCTTCAGAGCCATTCCAGCAGCTGTTCCAACAGCACCTAATGCGGCTGCTTTTGCTACGGCTGGAGCGGCAGCAGCTATTAACGCTGGAATAGCCGCGTGAAGTGGAAAAATACCACCGGTTTTAATTGAGTCCTTAATCACACCCGCACAGAGATTAAGTTTGACGCCTATTTTTGATTGTTTAGCGTCGTTGAAATGTTTAAGCTGACGTTCTGATAATGATAGTTTATGTTGACCACCCGTGATCTGATCTCGCTTTAGTGATATTTTCATTCCTAAGTTTTTTGCTGAATTTAATTGAAGATTTTTAATCTGACCAGGAGTCAAACTGACACAAACGTGATGATATGGCATTTTATGATAAATACTTGCCACGCTCCAAATAATGATTAAAGATTTTCCACTGGTGCATCAACGACTCTCATTCGACCACTACCACCTTCAAGTAACATGGCTTTATCGCTGAGTGTAACCGCGATTGTTCTATAATCAGCACCACCTGTATTTAACGTTGCTTTAAGATGTATATCAACGACAGATTGTTTTGATAGATCAAGATACTCCAGTGAAAAATAATAAATCGGATACAAAGTTCTGAAATCATATTGTGATATTTGCAACCCAGTATTTACATTTTGATCACGTCCCATGAATGACATCAATCGATGATATACACGTCCTATATGATTTTGTGCATAATTTAGTTGTCCGTTTATCCGTAAAGAAATATCTGTGATACCTAGTTGGTCAAATTTCATATGGGTACGTCCTTGATTACCTAATCGATCGCGGTTCTGAAACGCAATAAAAATATGACGTGGTGCAGAAACATCTTGTTGTGATGCTATATGCCATGTAAACTGACCGTTAACTTCAGTTTGCATACTATCTGTGCTTGTTGTTAACCATGACAACAAGGATTTACCACCTGTGTCCATGAAAGAAATCAATTTTTGTTCTTCTGCGATCGTTGGAGTCATTACCGGCATCCACAGGGAAAGTTTCGATAATACTACTTTAACAGCATCACCACCAGATCTCCACAGAGCATCGTTATCATCGCTCTTTCTTACAAGAACAACCATGTGTCTAGCTCCAAAAATAACCTTTCTAACATTTCTACAAAATACAAAAATATGCGATAGTGGAATTGTGCATGAAAAACTTCTATTGGTTCCTATCAACATATTTCTACGCATTGCAAATCCCAAGTTGAAATCTGGGTTAACACTATTAACTACTGGCGCCACATCAGCATCATCGGCAGTATGTTTTTTTGGTCGTCCTATATTATACTGAACGCTTTCAGGGAGATTAGAATTATCTTTCACAAACATCATTGTGGGACCTGCTGATCTTGTATAATCATCAGAATATCTTGCTAGACCAATTATTGTTGTAGCAACATCGACATTATTCTGAATTGATTCAATATTTTTTCCATCGATCATATATGTGGCGCTATCAAATAATGCCATAATACCATTGTTGACAAAACCAACTTTTACTTCATTTTCGTAATTGGTATTATCCGTTTTTACAATTGTACCTTCTACCTCAATAAAAGCCTCAGCGGGTAAAAAGTATCTACTTGTGTCATGAACTTGTAGTTCATTTCTTCCTCCACGTTGATCTGGTGTTCGTGCGTCATAAGAATAAAACTGATAATCACGTACCGATTCGTCTTTTAGGACAGGTTTTTCCACATCAAATGCTTCGTCGGATACGCGATTAAACATTTTATTATAATTATTTTCCGTTTAACACGATGATTACCGCGTTCGGGAAATTCCACTTCGGGAAATTCCACTTCCTGATATCAAACTTGAAATATTATTCCTTGGTTCACAGAGTCCTTGATCTGCTAACGGCTGCCAGATTTTGATTTGCAGCTTGATTTATTATTTTACTTACGTCTGTGGGCATAATTTCAGTACTTGGTAATTTTACTGGTTGTGATCTTCGTCGCATTAATCGTGCTAGTCTATCTTTGATCGCCGAGAACGCCTTACCAGCAACATTGACAATTGCACCAGAGTTTTTTCACGAACAACATCGATAGCTTTCATCGATAATTGTTTTGCAACAGGTGCTACTTTTGGAGCTATCCTTGTAAATAATCCCTGTACTACATCACCAAGTCCATCTCCGTAAATAGCTCTGTAGATTGGTAATCGTGAGTTTACCGCTCTGACCTGTACGGGTTTACGATGATTATTGTGTACTATCATCTTATTTTATTTACCATTTATCTAACAACTAGTCACTGTAATCATCAACAAGTTCATTGATAAGTTCTCGGTAAACGCCGATATCCATGATACCACCTTGAAATAATCGCCGACAAATATCAGCTGCTTCATTGGTTATTTCTGGTGAGTTATTTCCGGCACGTTTTCCCCCTATGAGAACTTCTAACCGTAACACATCATTGAGGATATTATCAGGACAAATAAAATTATTTTCCAGACCACTCCCCGTTGCTCCTTGTTCAGTTGTTTTCTTAAATAGTCTTAGGGGTGATTTTTCTTTTTCTATTTTTTCAAGTTGCTCTTTAAACTTTTTAAGTCCCGACTTAACCTTTTGCTGCAGTATAGGAATTTGATATGAAAGTTCCTGCTGGGAGAGTTGTTGTTGTTCTATCTGCTGCAGAGGTGGAGGAAGTTGATATGAAGGTTCCTGCTAGGAGAGTTGTTGTTGTTCTCTCTGTTGCAGAGGTGGAGGAGGAAGTTGATATGAAGGTTCCTGCTGGGAGAGTTGTTCTTGTTGTTTTATTTTCTCTCTGTAAAGTCTTTTTACTTCTTTATCAAGATTTTTGTATTCTAAATCATCATATCTAGCTTGGGGGTTTTTTTTGTTTCTATATACGCGATATATCCATTTAATAAAATTATCGCCACTTACTTTTTCATGACGAGGTTTTAAAATATTAGATTTATTAAATATACCAAATAATATTGTTTCGGGTAATTTTTCACTTTTAGTATTTCTAATATCTTCGACAAACCCTTTCCTAAATTTTGCAATCAATTCTAAGTTTTCTTCTACTGGTTCGGGTTCAGGTGCAAGTTCTTTTCTCACGTCGGCGACTTCAGTACGAAGTTCTCCAATATCTTCACCAACGGGTGGAGGTTGAGCTGCAGCTATATCAGTTGGAAGATCTCGTAAAATCTATTTTGTTTGTTTGGTTCTTCTTGCTATTTTTTCAGTCTGCGCTGCAGTTTGTTCTAATACTGGAAAAATGCCCTTTTTCCTCTTCTCATCTTCCTCCTTAATATCTCCCCATATAGTTTTTTCAACAGCCGCTGCAGCCGCTGCAGCTTTCTTAGTAGCTGCAGTGACGGGTTTAAATAGTTTTTCAGTGTCTTCTTCGTACTCAACTTGTGATTATTGCTGCGCTTGCAAGTTTTTTCTAAATGAGTCTCTGACAGGAAGAAATCTTTTGATTGCTTCTAATCGTTCTCGAGCTATCCTTGCAGTATGAGATTCCGGATGTAACATTTTATTATAATATAATGATTTAATTATAGCAGCAGAGAGGGTGAGGAGGACCTCACGAAGACGTAATTACGTAAAACGCGTACATAATAAACATAAAAAAATCACCAACGACAATGGAGTAATATTAATTAGACAAACCCCGGAGAGATTTTCTCAGTAAAGTGTCGATGCTTTTTTTAAAATCTGTCGACGCTTTTTTATTTTTTTATTTCGGAAGAAGCTTATATTTTAAGCAAATGACGTTTCAGACAAGTGGTCTGTTCACCCTCTCTGCTGTTGTATATATGTGGCAAATTAAGCTAACCACTTCTGGCATCGCATCTATACAAGTACATTTAAAAAGCAGTCATTTTTAGTAGCTAGTCCTACAACATTATAAATAAAATAATTACGGCTGCCGTATCTTCGGATTGAAAACACAGGATATATATATATATATATATATATATATATATATATATATATATATATATATATATATATATATATCAGGCATCACACTGGGCTTCGCCAACGTCGCAAATTACGATTTTTGTTCCTTATTGGCGACAAAATATACCATCTAGCAATGTTTTTGGCGAAAACATTTCTCGCTGTCATAAACTGTATATACAGTTTTGGGCATGCAATTGAGAAATTCAAAGGCACCATGACACGAAGCCGCAAACTTGGATATAAATTTGCTCTGTAATCTATTGTTACATAAACAAACCAATTGTTCATGCTGACAAACCACCCTAACAGAGCATTGTCATTTCATAAACCACTTATGCTGATGTATTGTCTTAGTACTCAGTGCTGTAATATAACCCAAATAGTCATGCTACCCGACTAGCTACATTCGACCATCTCTGAAGACGGGAACGAATGACCACAATCTATCAGATGATGGCAGTTATTTTTCCTTTTTGAAAAATGTACCAGAAACAATAGTTTTGCTGAAAACTTAAAGAAAACTGATTACCTTTGAAGTACCGATCGCTCTGTGTATATACTTAGCAAATAAAAACAAACCTGTCTCCATCAATGTTTTACAATTATTTGATGTTGCCGCCGCAATACAAAACAGGCATTTGTTTGGTCCTTCAACGAGCACCTTTAGCTGTGCCTTCAATAACACATGAACAATCATCAAAGCAAGCCGTGTACCTTTCTTCAAAGAACGTCGGCAACAAACTTAAATAAAAGCATTGTTTCATTTTTCATAGTGATTGGAACATATTCATTGTGTCGTGAAAGTTTCCTGTTTGCAACACAAAATTTCATGATTACGATCGCTACCAAAGTCGATTCAAAACCCAAATTAAAGTTCCCATATTTTGAAACAATAGATATATGGCCGTAGAGTTAAATGAAGGTGAGACATCTCGCAAGAATGTTAAATCTGTTCACGTTTTCATTTCCCTGTGAATAGCCTCATCCCTTTGATAGTCTCGTCATCATGGTTGTTGTCTCTGGCTGACCAAACTCTAGGCCAACTTAAGTAAATGGACATGTAGCATATAGCATATACAGCCGCGTGCTACTAGGGTAGTAAATATCAGAGTGAATTGTTTCGTGAAATGATTTTGTTGACAATGGGGTGAAGATCAAACGAAGACTACCGTATATATATATATATATATATATATATATACACACTCGTTTTAGCTATGTTTTCTAATGGGATTTGACAGATATGTGAATTTCCTAACATTCGAGTTCGTGGATTTTTCATATGCATGTGTATTATTTAACACATTGTGGAGTGTATTACACAAATGTAAGTTGTCAATATACAAATGTATTTCAGACTAGTTATCTTCATTTAATCAAAATTTCCATTGTTTTTCTATTCGTAAATCCTAGTCACGGACGACAGGTCATCTCTTATAATTTCACTTGTAAGCGAAATTTCAAATTTATTTTCAGTCTCCTCGCCCCCCCCCCCCAACTCTTATCTAAATGTCCGCTTATGCCAACAATACTTCCCTGGTCCCGAGGATGATGAGATAAACGGATAGTATTGTATTATGAAAATAGCGACATTTCTGGAACATTGGCAACAATATATTGGGGTTGGCAACAGTCTGATGCACATAAACAGTACAATTCAGTGTTTAATACCAATGTGTGGTCCCTGCTTACTGCCGTTGTACAAGGCATCTTATAGACTAGCTCATTCATTCCTCCAAGCTAAAAATTCAACCATTATTTCCCATTTGTGAGAATAAAACATAAGTTAATGTAAATGATATATACCTTTATTTATATAAAGTACAGAAAAAGTATAAAGTATGGTTTAACATTTCGAGTAAATCTGCATGTACAATTTTTTACACGTTCTGAAAATATAAAATTTATTCAACATACATATGAGAACTAAATCCAATATCTCCCCCAACAATGTCCTTTACTCACACGAAATTAATGCATGGACAAAAGAAAAGAAAGTTGATAAAATCTTCAAAACTATGCATGATATATAAGCAAAAGCTGTACGTACAATTATAGTCTGAAAAAGAACAATTATATATAAGCATCCATGTTGTAATTTGTTTGGTTTCGGAAGATGTTACATATCACATATTCTCTGACTAGATTACTGAAAACACTGAACAGTATTATTATGAAGCCAAAAAGGCCAATTTGTGGTTCATTTCTCAACAATTGTAAGGGTTGACAAAGGTCACTTGAATATTAATTTTCCCTGACCACATGTCAAACACAGATATACCCTGAAAAAAATGCATGTGCCTCTTTCAAAGGAAAAATCAATGCTCAACAAATGCTAAAAACGAATGATAAATGCAAGGTGTAAAATATAGCAGAATAATAATAAAATCCTGAACCATAAAACAATAAAGTAAAATTTGTGCGATTACAATGGTTGGTTAAAAAGCATATCACAAGAAAATGTTCACAGCAATCCACCAAAAACAGAATAGCATATACATTCAAAAACTTCTGTCATAAACTGTATCCATTTTAAAGTCAAAAAGGGCAATAACTCTTATAAAATAACAAGAATGCATGATTTATCAGTATGTTCCTCCTCAGAGGATGATCATTTGTACCGAATCGCACAGCAATCCATAAAAACTACAACACAAGTTGCGTTCACAAGATATTGTCAAGACACTGCATTTGGCTCCAGTACTTCAAGGGCAATAACTCTAATACAAATTGTGAGAGCAAACTGTCATGTCACTATGCACATCTTCAAATGATGAATAAAGTTTCTTGATGATCCACTAACAACTGCGACTAGGTATGTTGACACTAAATTAGGCTCAAAGTCAAAATGGCAAGAACACAGTAGGTTCATATATCTACACGTCTTCAAATGATGATCATAATGCATCGCGAGCTTCACGGTGATCCACTAAAAACTACAAGATTAATTGCACTCAGACGAATATGTCATATACTGCATTCTGCTGCAAATAATTTATTTGCCAAGTTTCATGGCAATCCATGCAACAAAAAACTGACTGGTTGCTACAGTGTACTGAAAGAGCAATAACTCTAACAAAAGTACAAGTGCAGAGTGATTTGCTGTTATGCACATATTTGGGTGATGGCCATAATGTTCAACACATTTCAAGACAATGCATCACACACTGGGGCACTAGTTACACAAATGAGATTGTGCCATACAGTGCATTAAACTTCAAGACATAAAGTCCAGAAACTCTAACATAAATTGACAGCACATGTGCAACTTCAGGTGAGGACAATATTATTGGCCAAGTTTCACTGCAATCCAAACACTGCAAGACTGGATGTATTATCAATATTGTGTCATGCATTGTTACAATACCAAAAGCACAGTAACTCAAATAAAAACTGCTCTGGGAAAGTGATTTGTCTATTTGCACATCTATAAGCGATAACCGCAATATTTAACAAGTTTCAATACAATCAATGAAAAATGTAAGGACTAGTTTTACTAATGAGATCATCTGCAGGCCAGACAAACACAAGGATTAACATATATTCCCATCTCTGCAGAGGCAAGAACATAACAAATGTGATAAACCATAAAAGGTCAACCATAAAGGATAAACAGTCAACCATAAAGGATAAATGATCAACCATACATGATAAATGGTCATAAATGACAAACGGTCAACCATAAATACTAAACGGTCAAACATAAATGATAAACGGTCAACAATAAATGATAACAGTCAATCATAAATGATAACGGTCAACCATAAAGGATGAATGATAAACAATATACAATAAAACATACAATGATGAACATTAACCACAGATGATGACAAAAATCAAGTCAAAACACCAATTACAGTTTATGATTTTATATATTTATTGCAATTCAGAGAGATGTAATAGGAAGTGAAATTGAATATGAACAAAACCCGTTTTGCGCATGCCAGAAATGATCTTCCTATGACATGAACAGTTTGGTTTGGGTTTTGTGGGATTTAATGCCATTTTTCAGTACATATAGTATGCTATGTATGGCAGCCATTATATTTGGTGGTGGAAGAACCTGGGCAGGACCCATGTGGAAACACAGATCCATGGGAAGGTACTAGTAGAGCCATGGCTCAAACTCGTAACGACAAAAGTGATAAGGACGTGTGAACATAAGATATAAGAAATAAAAGTAGTCCCCAGACAAATCCTGTCTTCTAATTGCAATATTTCTTAAAAAAATCTTTTTCCTAGCTGCTTTGCAATTATTGCCATTTTACTTTTTTTGAGAAAATTGTGGGATTTATAATACTGTATATGGACATGTAACTGGGGTCTCTCTAGCAAAGAGTATGCAAGTGATAGGGCATAAAACTATGTTATCTATAGCTGATAATAATAATGGCAAAAAATAATGTACTCAGCTTTCTGAATCTTGAATTCCTTCAAAATGTACTTTCTGCTAATCAGAATTACATGGGTTCCAAAGGTTGATCAACCATGCAAAACTGTACTGCAAATTAAACTTTAATTACAATAGAAATCACAATTCCAAAGGAGAACTTACTGCACTCAAAAATAAAATGAATTGGATGTTCCTTTACAAACAATATTTAATTCTGCACCTCCTTAAGAATTACAATTAAAAGAATTGTATATTTTTTCCACCATATGATTCCAAACTCTCAATGAGAGAAGAGAAATGCATGTACAGCCTACCATTAAGGCTAGTACCTCCAGACCCATGTACAATCATACAGAACTGACCCAGCTAATAATAACTACAATCCATGACAACTTGATAAGCAAATTTTAACCAGATCAACAGAAAATAAAATCCAGAAATCCAGATGAACTCAAAAGGTTATTTCAAAGCAAAGTCATTCACAACATGACTCTAAATTTCAAATGTAAGTATTACAAAATTAGATTTCATTTCTAAACAATTGATGGAGCACATGATATACTACCTGTGGTTGCTAGGCAGTAAATGACGGAGCACGTGATTTGTTTAACTGCACTTGTGTACTTACTTTGGAATTTTGCATACATTCAATTACTTCCTTTCTTGTAGTGTGTTCATTTTATTATCAAACCTTAGGCAGAAAAGTAAAATGAATACATACTAAAAAATATTACTACATTTATATAGGAAATATGTTTTTCTTTTTTGTTTTTATCTATTCTATCCATACTCTTAATGTTGCACGGTATAGCGCAGGAAACATCATTCATATTTTCCCATACAACTGCACTAATCCTATATTATTCCTGTATAACAAACTATACTGAGATGAAGTTATGCAATATAGTAACCATTTGACAACATACACACACACATATACACACATACAAATACACACACATACACATACATACATAAACAGATGGAAAATTTATTTTTACTTATTCTATAAAAAATATACAAAAGATTTGAGCACACAATCTGTAATACTTGTAGCCATTTGATTTTGTAAAAACCTATTATTTATTTGCTTTCATATTCCCACGTACTTAGGCTATATCAATGTTTTCAGCAGACAAACAAATGACTCTCAAGGAAATCTGGACAAAGAAAAAGCATGCATCTTTGTAATTTTCAAATATATTTTTTACTCTTCAACTAGCACTCTCTTCCTTTCTGATTGAAAACCTAATTGTTTTCCAACTGAAAACTAACATTCCCCATACACTGAACTATGTTACAGAGTCAAGCATTCATGTCACATACACTGACTATGTTATAGAGTCAAGCACTTGTGCCACATACACTAATAGCATCAAGCACTCATTATTGTTTCCTCTTTATTTATAATGCAAAAGACATTGGTATCTCCTTTCTGACATTAATGGCAGTGTCAATAATGTTAAGGGTTTGTGCAAAAGTACTGCATACAAGTTTTGGCAGAGTGCTCACATTGTTTTATAGGTTTGGTATTGTGTTCATTCACAGACATCCACTGATACTAAAATGCATGCCTTTACAAAAGATGTGTGAAAAACAATGAGCTAATAAAATACTACATGATGATAATGTAGTTAACTTTAAAACCTGAAGAAATAAATGAACAATAAACGATGAGATTCTCACATAAATTCCTTGATATTAATCAGAAAATAAGTGATAGGCGAGGAATGATTAAAGCTCAAATGTAAATGATACATAAATGTATAAACAATAAATGTAGAGATGATATACAATAAACAATGAAAATGAGAATTTAAATCAAAATGGAAACACCAAAGCAACATTCTGAAATGCAAAAGGTGCACTTTTGCAGTAGATAAATGTTTGAGGGTTTGTAAACACTTTCCACTGTGAAACATATGAAACAATGTAATGGACCCCATTTTACAATGATAAGAGATACTGTTATTACATCTGGCCTGTGTGTTCCCTCCACATACTACCTGTTATTTCACTCTTCAAAAATTCTGGGTATATGAAAAAAACACTATTCAGACTGGTTTCAAATGTGAATATATAATTCCAACACACATAAATTTATATAAATTATGATACAAAGGTGTCTGTGATATCACACAATAATGAAAATATTTACAAACTTGATCATAATAAATCAAAATAGCAGTTTTCATTTAATTGTTGTCTGGACACCCCCAGTTATGTTCAAGCATACATGTCCAGCATATTTCAGATCATTCCACTAATAATGGATGTTCTTACTGGTCACACTACTTGATAGAATGTATCCTTTCATTGTGCCATGCTGTAACAGTGATGTATGCTGTAACACTGATGTATGCTCTAGCTAAGATGTATGTTTCTGCTGTGATGCATGTTGCAGCTGTGACATTGTAGGTGTGATGTATGTTTTAGCTGTGATGTTAGTTTGCTGTAAGCTATAGCTGTGATGTATGCTGTTATTTTGCTGAAGGCTGTAGCCATTATGTATGCTGCTGTTTTGATGTATGCTGCAGCTGTTACATGTTGTTGTTGTTGTAGGGTTTAATGCCATTTTTCAGCACAAGATAGGCCATATATGGTGGCCAGTATAACTTGTGGAGGAAGAACCCTGGAAAACCCAGGAAAGAACCACTGACCCACGAGAAGCTACTGGCAGGCTTTCCCATGTACCCACACTAGCCGAGCCTTGGACTCGAACATACGCAGACAGAGGTGAAATGGCAGTGATCCGGAACGGTGAGCGCTTTAGACCACTCAGCCACTCGGGGCCCCTGCAGCTGTTACATATGCTCTAGATGTGTTGGATGTTGAAGATGTGGTGGATGCTGTAGGTGTAGCTATGATGTATTCTGTTTAACTCTATGCTATAGCTGTGACAGATGCTGTGATGTATGCTCTGAGACATGTCCTTTTTTTGTGACATATGCTAAAGTTGTAATGCGTGCACTAGCTGTTTACTGTTACTGTGATGTATGCTGTAGCTGAGATGGATGTTCTAGCTTTGACATATGTTGTTGCTACAATTTATGATGTTGCTGTGATGTATGCTGTTGTTGTGATGTATGCTTTACTGTGATGGATTCTGTAGCTGTCATGGATTCTGTAGCTGTAATGTATGCTGTTGTTGTGATGGATGCTGTAGCTGTAATGTATGATGTTGCTGTGATGTATTATGTTGCTGTAATGTATGCTGTTGTTGTGATGGTTTCTGTAGCTGTGATGTATGCTGTTTTTGTGATGGATTCTGTAGCTGTGATGGATGCTGCAGTTGTGATGTATGCTGTTCTTGTGATGGATTCTGCAGCTGTGATATATGCTGTATCTGTGATGGATGCTGTAGTTGTGAAGGATTCTGTAGCTGTGATGTATGCTGTTGTTGTGATGGAGTCTGTAGCTGTGATGTATGCTGTAGCTGTAATGTATGCTGTTGTTGTGATGGAGTCTGTAGCTGTGATGTATGCTGTTGTTGTGATGGATTCTGTAGCTGTAATGTATGCTTTTGTTGAGCTGGACGTCAATTAACTTAGTGTGAGATGATTGAGCCCAGACAGGAGCACAATACTCAGCTGTCGAATAACAGTGGGCCAGTGCTGATGTCTTGAGTGTCTGATCACTAGTGCCCCTGGTTTCACCAGCCAGTATTCAGAGCAAGTTGTTTCAAGTGCTACGTTTTGCTGCAGTTTTTCATCAGGTGGTTGTAGAATGTCAGTGATCTGTCCAGAGTCACACCAAGGTATGCTGGTGTCAGGTCATGTTTTATTTGATGCCCACTGAGGATGATGCAAAGCTCATGGTTTGCATTTGCATTAAGGTGGAGGACGCTAGAGACTATCTTTGTTGCGCTTGGCTGCAGGCGCCATTTCTTGAAGAAGCACATCATTTCGTCCACGTCCTTGTTCAGTACCCCCTCAAACTCTGCAAATGAGCAACTTTGGGTCCCAAGAGCAATGTCATTTGCATAGATGAACTTGCATGACTGTGTTACAAGTAAGTAATTGATACAGATATTGAACAAATTTGGTGAAAGAACAGACCCTTGTGGAAGTCCATTAGCCTGATGCCTTTACAAGCTGCAGCTCTCTCTGATGTGCACTCTGAAGCACCTGCTTAAGATGTATGCTATTTACCATCAGAGATAACAGCAGTTTTATGAGATCATGACCTTATGTAGCCATTGATTTATGATGCCCTTTTATCTCATACAACCAGTGTTAATCTGGGACAAATGACTCCTGATGGATATGAGTTATTTTTTAATACACAATAATATTCAGCTAAAGTAGCAACTGAACACAACCACTATGAATAACAAACACTATGAATAATAAACACTTTGAATAGAAAACACTATGAATAGCAAACACTCTGAATAACAAACACTACTTTCAGCAGTATAACTCCAAGTGGACCTGATAAAGTTCACCTGACTGACATCTATCTAGAAGATAAATCTGACCTAGCAATCTGGCTTAGTATGATTATCTTTTACATATAAAGGTATTTATATTCTAAGTAACATCAGCCATACTGGAAGATGGATCAGCATCATTTGTTCATTTTTAAAGTCCTTACACTATGATGCTGTTTGTTAAATTTGGCTAAATTCTGTTGACCAGTTTTTCTGCTGAACAATTACTTTCTTGATTCCAACATCTAGGTTTTTTACTTATCATTATTTTCTTTGCATCTTTTAATATATAGAATTCATTGTATCATATGTCTGTTCGGAGACATTTTATCTGATCTGATATGTGCAAGAGATCACTACTTTTTGTCAAGGGCTGTTCCATGTAAACATACATGGTACCCAGGAAAGGCAGTTTTTCAAAAATGTATGCCAGGGTACTTAGATTTCACATAGTTCATATTGGAATGATAAGAAATTTCTAAACTGCATCAATGGGTAAATACCCTACTTTAAAGTGCCTTCCCTGGGTCCATGTATGTTTTAATGGAACAGCCCTAAGTCAAATTTAGGTAACACTGCTTACTGAAATAAAAGCAACCTTTCAACGGTGCTACAAACATGGTACTAACCAACTAAAAATATTCCATAAGACTGATTGAACTCATAAAACTTTAGACACAATATCCCAAAATTTAAAAAATCTGGTTCAGGATACGGACATCAATTCCAACGCATCTGCAGGCTTTCTCAAGATTTCGGAACGTAGCCTGACCTTTATCTCTCTGAACCCATTCTTGCAAGATCTTAAAGCACTGTGTGGGGATACGAGGATTTTCCATCTGTATCTGCTCAATTCTGGACCAGGGGACATCCAATTCTATGCCTAACTGAACATATTCCTTGCCAATCTTCATGGAAAGTCGATTCAGGTGCTTCTCCAAGGGAACTTCATCCAAGATATTGAGGGGAAGGCATGAACTTGGACCATCTTAAATAAAGCATAAATATATATATATATATATATATATATATATATATATATATATATATATATATATATATATATATATATGCAATAAACTGACAAAGAACAGTGTGAAACTAGTATTAACTAGCCTGAGCACTTTCAACTCTTTAATGAGTCGTTTTCAAAGGCAAATACAAAACACTGACAAAACAAACAAATAAAATAGAAAAACGGTTATGTTTGCAAAACTTGACATGGCTGTTTCCACAGGAATTAAACCATTAATGTATTATGTTTCAACTAGTTTATTTCAACTTGTTGATGATACTGGAAAATATTTTTATTGATCTAGAAATTGATGAGCCATAACAACATCTGTTATTTTGTGTAAATTTATGTAAGCACAGATTATATCCCAGATATTTCATTGTTATAGTAGTCATTATAGACTATTAGGCAAATTTAGAGAATTATTTAAAAGAAAATATGTTGGCTGCAAAAGATAATTTTATTTGTGCACGGCTGTCTTTTTCTAGTCTTCTTGGTTTAAACCGCTGGTTTCAATGTTCTTAGGCAGCATATTCAGTAAGATTCCTTTTCTTTCCTGGTTTGGGAACTCCATTTGGGGTTGTCAGCAATTGCAATAAGTGTTATATCACTGAAAGTGTGGCCAGGGAGGAGAAGTTTTCTGCACAGAGCACTTCTACTATCCTGGCCACACTTAATTTTGAGTCCTGCATGGACCCAGGAAAATGACCAATTAATCAATTTTGATTTCTGTCATTGATTAGGATCCAATTTCAGTTCTGCACATTCAATGCTGTTATGCTGTGTGTGTGTGTGAGATTTAGATTTTTAACGTAGCTTTAACAATTTTTCAGTCGTATCGCTAAAATGTCTGCAGTGTGACAGTTTATAGTGATGTCTAGCACTGGAGCATCATGCCGCAGACATGTAGCATGATGTCCCACCCAGTCACATTATCCTGACACCAGGCCGACCAGTCTTTCGTACGACTCAGTTGGGGTTCAAACCCATGACATCCCGCATCTGAGGCAGACACTCTAACCACTAGGCCAGCAGAGTGGTCAACACTGTTATGGACTCATACCTGCCAACCCCCCAAACCCTAAGAGGTATATTATTGTTTTTTAAAGTGGCAAAAAAGTTTAATTTGGGTGTAATTCTTACACAGCAGGCATCTTTTTAAGAACATTCTCCAATTTTTATGAGTGGAATTAAAGAGATGATAACACAATTACAAAATCAACTTTCTATTGCTTTAGGTTTTATTTTTATTTTTTAATGTACCAAAAAAACGGTAATCCATATACATGCAAGCACAAAATGTCATTTGGTGAAAAAAGCATTATGTAATAATGATGCAAAAAGCTTAATGGTTGGCATGTATGTGGACATGTGCTAGCCTTGACTATTGCAAGATGTCAGCTGGACAAATTCCTTGATTTACTTTGATTGGTTCAGAGAAACAATAGACTGATCATAAAATTGTATCGGTTTTAACATCACTATATACCCTACATGTAAGCTATATTGCCTAGAAATTCAACCTTGCAGCGTAAAGTTCTATAAAGCCAAGATCACTAACAATCTGACATTCCCACTCATTTATCGACTTTCTGTTTAACAACAATTAGTTTTTACATCACTGACTGCAAATCTCAGCTTCTGTACCTACTTCTCCACTGGACAAGATCATAATTAATTTTCCATTGAGAGTTTACTCTTTCTAAAGCCAAAGTCTTAGAGATGACTAAACATTTACTCACCAACTTGATCTTCCTCAGAATCCTGTAGAAATAATGTAAACAAATTATATACATACAATGAGACAAATCATTTACAAGCTATATGACTGCAAAGAAATTCAGTACCTTCTACTAATGCAACACCTTTGAATAAGAAGAAAAACAGCTTCCACTATCTGACCCAATTCATGCCTCAGTGTAATATACAAGTTTAAAGGTCAGTTTTAAATGATAAACAGCAAACTTCATGGATTAAGATTGAATCATACAATAATATCTTGTTGGATAAACAGCAAACTTCATGGATTAAGACTGAATCATACAATAATATCTTGTTGGATAAACAGCAAACTTCATGGATTAAGACTGAATCATACAATATCTTGCTGGATAACAGCAAATTTCATGGATTAAGACTGAATCATACAATAATATCTTGCTGGATAACAGCAAACTTCATGGATGAAGACTGAATCATACAATAATATCTTGTTGGATAAACAGTAAACTTCATGGATTAAGATAGAATCATACAATAATATCTTGTTGGATAAACAGCAAACTTCATGGATTAAGACTGAATCATACAATAATATCTTGTTGGATAAACAGCAAACTTCATGGATTAAGACTGAATCATACAATAATATCTTGCTGGATAACAGCAAACTTCATGGATTAAGACTGAATCATACAATAATATCTTGTTGGATAAACAGCAAACTTCATGGATGAAGACTGAATCATACAATAGTATCCTGCTGGATAAACAGCAAACTTCATGGATTAAGACTGAATCATACAATAATATCTTGCTGGATAAACAGCAAACTTCATGGATTAAGATTGAATCATACAATAATATCTTGCTGGATAACAGCAAACTTCATGGATTAAGACTGAATCATACAATAATATCTTGCTGGATAGCATCATCAGGTGCACAAAGAAAATCACAAGTACTGAAAACACTGATGGCTTGGAGAGTTTAAGAGATACTACCCTACAATCAGATGAACAAAAACCTCTATGTGTATTGCTATTCACAGCCCTTCTACTATCGTAAATTCTACATATATTGCTATTCAAGGTCCTTTTTACTATTGAAAACTTTAAGCATACTGCTATTTATGGTCCTTCTGCTATTGTAACCTCTAGGTATATTGCTATTCACAGTCCTTCTACTATTGTAAATTATACATATACTGCTTTTCATGGTCCTTTCTACTACCAAAAAAAATCTCGATACATTGCTTTTCATGGTCCTTTCTACTACTGTAAACTCTAAGTATATTACTATTCATGGTTCTTTTTAATATCAAAAACTCTACCACTCCAGTGGCCTAGTGGTTAGAGCATCCGCCTCGGATGCAGGAGGTCATGTGTTCGATCCCCTGCTGAGTCATGCCAAAGTCTTATAAAAATGGTACTAACAGCTGCCTGGCTTGGCACTCAGCATTATGAGGTTAGTGTTAGGACTGGTCGGCCTGGTGTCAGGATAGTGTGACTGGGTGGGGTATCATGCTACATGTCTGCGGCATGATGCCCCAGTGCTAGACATCACTATAAACTGTCACACTGCAGACATCATAGCAATATGACTTTAAAAAATTAAAGCTATGTTACAAATCCAAATCACACACTATTATTGTAAGTTCTAGATATACTGCAATTCATGGTCCATCTACTTTTTAAAACAGTAGATATATTGCTAGTCATGGTCCTTCTACTACTGTAGGTATGCTGCTATTCATGGTCCTTCTACTATTGTAAACTCTAGGTATATTGCTAGTCATGGTCCTTCTGTTATTGTAAACTCTGGATATATTGCCATTCATGGTCCTTCTGTTATTGTAAACTCTAGGTATGTTGTTATTCATGTTCCTTATACTACTGTAGGTATATTGTTATTCATGGTCATTCTATATTGTAAACTCTAGGTATATTTGCTATTCATAGACCTTTTTTCTGTTGTTTTACTATTGTGAACTCAAGGTATATGGTCCTTTTTACTATTGTAAACAGACAGCTCTAAACAATATTTATATTATTCCAACATTTCAATATTCTATACAATCAATAAAAAACTTTTACAATCAGTACTCTTGTTTGTTATAGGTTCCACTGATATTTAGGACCAAGATAAATGTATGCCGGCTTATTATAATTCAATTATATATTAATACAATTAGTTCAATTAGTAAGTCATTCATCTGTGAAGGTATTTTTGTCTCTACAACATTTCAATGAAAGCTCACTACTAATCCTACTATTGGGAAAGCAAAAGCTTGTCTGTTCATAGTGGTGGACAGTCTTGGTTTGTTTTACTAAGCATTAAAATGGCTCATGTGGGACAAAAATTTGTGACCAGTCTATAATTTGTCTGATCTTACGATGAGTTATTTTGGGGGTCAAATGCTACTTACAAAATAGGGAGGAAGTTGTCTTTGGTACATACAATTCTCCTTACATATACAAAAGCAGCTAACATTCCAAAAGTAAAGTTTCCTTCAAGACTAACCTCAAACCAAAACTTGAGTAGGTCATGGGAAATGATCACATGACTGTTGTCATGGCAATGGCATGCCAGCTCTGCATTTCCTTGGAGCACTGACAAAGGTACAATTTGGTCAAATGAATCTCCATCACACCGGGAACACTGGATACCCAACTCAAAGTCCAGCCTCTGGCCAACACATTCAAGAATTTCACAGAGTTTCTCAGTGATGAACTCCCTGACACTAAGGCAGACCTTGCCATTCGGGGTTCTCTCTTTGATTCCCATTCTGGTGATCCTTGCAAATACAGCATAGTCTCTGAAGTGCAGGTATAGTCTGTGAGAATGGTCCAAGTCAAAAACACAGCCTCCACAGAATATTAGAGTCTCTGTCATATGCTTGGCAATGGGCCAACAAGCCATACAAGAAGCAACAAGCCGATGAAAGATGGGAGGAGGTAGAAACTTCTCCTTGAAGACATAGCACAGAACTGATGTGCTCTCCATTTGTGGGTTTGGTTCTGGGGTGATAACTTCTTTAGGAGTCATTTGACGAAGCATACAAGGAGCAATTAAGTAGTTCTCTACCTAGAAAGTACAGAGTTAGATCATTTTATATGTATTATTTTATATACAATACATATCATATTATATACAATATATATCATTTTGTATTCAATAGGTATCATATTATATACAACATATATCATTTTATATACATATCAATTTACATACCATATATATCATATATAATATATATCATATTATATATAATATATATCATTTTATATACAATATGTATCATATTATATACAAAATATATCAGTGTATATACAATATGTATCATTTTATACATAATATATACCATTTTATATACAATATATATCACTGTAAATACAAAATATATCATTTTAAAGACAATATCTACTATTTTATATACAATATATATCATTGTATATACAATATATATAGTGTTATACAAAAGAAGTATCATTTTATTTACAATATATATCATTTTACATACAACATATACAATTTTATATACAATATATATGATTTTATATATATCATTTTATATACAACATATATAATTTTATATAAAATAGATACCATTATATACAGTGGAACCCTGCTATAACGCGACAATTGGGGTCCAATAAATTGGATTGCGTTAAAATCGGGGTCGCGTTAATGCTCGGTTTTACAGTATTTTACTTTTTTCAGAGAACAAGTCATTGGCACATATACGTGTATTCATGCTAATGTATATGATGAATAGGGTATCAACACCGTTTACTTGCTGTCTGATATTCTATCGTTGGGGCTTGCAATTAATCCATAATATATGTAATTCCATTGCGAAAATTTCATACATATTTAAACTATTCAACAATTTTGTCACACATCATTGTGTCTGAATTTAATGGGAAAATTAACAGCAAAATTAGGTTAAGAAAGACAAAGCAGGTGTATGGTTCATTACGTTCCAGGGTCTATGAACAGTGTCTGAACACATGTTATCATAATCGTTTCGTGTACATTTATCTATTGCAAATTTCCAATAATTTAAGCCTGTACGCCTATTCGTTCGAATGATTACAGCAAGAATAATTAACAATCAACACATGCTTTCAGCATGCATATAACTTTTGCTTTAGATTTTGTGAATATTGAAAGAAATGTGTGAAAACTACTATACTAATCATTGCACAAAGTGCTGAGAATGACTTGCGTTTGTGCACTTGCTTTACCATAACTGTAAAATATTTTTATAAAAAAATTGGAAATTAATAAAGAGTTCATAAGCAAACCCCATACACATGTAAAACCCGAGAACTAAGTGCAATAGCCCTGCAATGGTCACGAGTCACTTTTATATAAAAAAAATTTAAAGTTGAACACATGTATGATTTCATATCCTTTCAATTTCCAGCTGATAAAGTGGACATTATTTACTGGTCAACCGATAGCTTCTAATAACACTGCCAAGCCCAGCAAACATGTTGGTGGCTTTTGTTTTTTAATGTTTATTAAACTGTGAGATAATATTTTATCAACCACCGCATTGTCTGCTACTTAGTTGTGTATGCAGTTAAAGAAACACATGTTGGCTATTGTTTCAGCAACCATTGTATACAGGATTTGAATATCTGACCTCTGACAGACCAAGTCTGGCATGTTAACACTAAACTACAGAACCACTCCTGTAGCCTAGTGGTTAGAGCATCCACCTCGGATGCGGGAGGTCATGGGTTTGATCCCTGGCCGAATCATACCAAAAACATACATAAAATGGTATTAACAACTGCCTCACTTGGCACTCAGCACTAACAAATTAGTGTTAGGACTGGTCGGCCCGGTGTCAGGATAATGTGACTGGGTGGGACATCATGCTACATGTCTGTGGCATGATGCCCCAGTGCTAGACATCACTACAAACTGCCACACTGCAGACAATGTAGTGATATGACTGAAAATTTGTTAAAGCTACGTTAAAAAATCAAAATCGCACACACACACACTAAACTACAATGACATACCACAACACATGATCCAGGCTGATGTGGACAGGATTTGAATATCTGAGCTCTAACGACAAAGTCCAGCATGTTAACCACTAAACTAGTGTGGCTCACTAGTACTCATTAGCATGAATTTATCTGTAAGATTTATAAAGCAACAATGTGTGTGTGTGTGTGTGTGTGTGTCTGTCTTAGATTTTTAATGAAGCTTTAAGAAACTGTCAATCATACCACTACAATGTCTGCAGTGTGGCAGTTTATAGTGATGTCTAACACTGGGACATCAAACTGCTGACATGTAGCATGATGTCTCACCCAGTCAAATTATCCTGACACCAGGCCGACCAGTCCTAACACTAACCTCTTAATGCTGAGTGTCTAGAGAGGCAGCTGTTAGTACCATTTTTTAAGTTTTTGGTATGACTTGGCCAGCTTTCAAACCTGCATCCTCCTGCATCCAAGGCAGATACTCTAACCACTAGGCCACAGGAGCAGTTAAAATGCAACAGAGACCTATTTATTGAGTTCATTTCATTAACTTAGCATCCTAATTTAATTGAAAAGTGACGTTGTTGCCCCTCAATATTTATACTAAAGTGTTGAACCTATCACTGCATTCCCATTTAAAGTTCACTAACCTTGACCTCATCTCCATTTTTGCTGAATGACCTTGGCCGTGCAACAATGTTCAGCTGCTCCATTAATAGAAGAATATGGTCCCTGTTATCATGGAGTTCTGGCTTTTCCTGCTTTGTCCAAACAGCATCTAGAAGAGAGAATGAGAAAAAAAATTATACTAAGGGGTTATTGTAACATGTGACACTATATATTATCAATAACTTATTTCATCCGAAAATCAGAGGTCATGATCTGATGAGTTTCACAATACAGTAGTCCCCCTCTTATAAGGCCACCCCTAAAGCAGCAGGGAAGTGGCCTTATAATGTGGGTGGCCTTTCTAGAGGGGGATGACAAATGCGAATAGTAAAGACATATGAAAAAAGTCACAAGTACATTTGATTTTAAATATTTAATATTTTAATTAAAAAATCACAGGCATGATGTGAAATAAATGTAAAACAAACTTTGTCATCATTTTTAAAAGAATGCTATGAATAACCATTGATACAGTTTTAAAACTGTCTTTATAATTATGTTACAGTTCACATCATCTGTCACTTTGTTGGTAACAGTCTGAAAAAAAACCAGTCTTGTCACATTAAAAATATCCTTGCTGTCATATCCCCTGCATATATCGTTTAGTCTTTTGTTCCAATCTTAAACAACTTCATTATTAACATCAGCTGGTTCTCCACTAAGGACAGAACACTTGATATTGTGTCGCACTTGAAATCTGTGCAACCATCCGTTACTTGCGGTAAAGTCATCATATCCCAATTCAACTGACAAAATTTTTGCTTTTTCTTGTCATTCAAATCAGGATACAAACATCTCCTGGCTCAAACAATCTTCCTTTCTCCGTCCATTTCACCTTTCCACTTCTGCAGAATTGTTTCATTATCTTTCACGATACTGTTTATCTGAGTCTTCCTGATGTTAGTTTTCTGCAAGGATCCTCGACGACCCCCCTCCCTGGTCAGTTGAATTACTTTCACGTTCTCCTCTAAACTGAGAATTGTTATTTTCCTAGATTACATGTTGATCTTTTTGCATTAAGTTATTCATGTTGCCAACTACAATACTGATAAAACAATTTTGTATGCATCTAAACAAATTGCCATGTGTTTTTAAAGGAAGTGATCTTCTCACGTGATTCGTTAGTCGCATTCTGGTACCCTATTGTTTTTATACATTTCTTGAAACTAAGTGAGAGAAGCCAAAACAGCTTCGATATGTACCATTAACATCGCGCAGATCTGACCTCGCGGCCGCTAGGATTCGTAATTTTGACAATTATTGTCCGTAGTAATAGCCACTGATTATCAAAGTGAACAAGCTCAACATCTTACTAAGGAAGGCCATAAAGGCTACCAAACCATTTTCCTGCTGACTTGGGTATTGTACATCGATACTGCCACTTCTCAGCTGTTACTACTGTTCAATAATAGTAATCTTAACAATTATCAGTGACTAAACCGGACATCTTATGATAACACAGCAGTAAGGCTAATTGGATTACATGTACGTACCCTTTTGTATGGATTAACATTTGAGTCTTTCTCGGTTTTTATGGAATAAATTTGGCTTCTCGTGAGGCGTAAATGATATAATATTAACCTTAGTGGTAAATGTACTTTACTCAACACTTCTTTCAGCAACGAAAACCTGACATCGGGAAACAGAAATCGGATTACTTAACACACATTATGAATAATACACTGGTTCTGGATACATAATCAAATAAAATGTGGCCACTTGTGAGGAGTAAATTTTATATTATTGCACTAATATGCTGGCCGCTGGTCGCGTTAGCCAGGTGGCCTTTCGCGAGGGGTACTTCTGAACACAAACTTGTCGGTGCCAATGGATTCTGGCCGTAAGGAGCGGGTGGCCGCTGGTCAGGGGGGCCGTTCAAGAGGGGGACTACTGTATATACTTTGTACTAATGAAAACTGTATGGTGAGTGTCATTAATAATTGACTGCCAATGAAGCGCTACTAGCTGTCCAAATACTGGACCAAATTCACAGTGCAGTTTATTTTCCAAAACAAGCCATTGTTTGACAAAAGTAGAAGAAAAAGAATTTGAAATGTTCAAATAAAATAGAAAATTGTTTTTTTAAAGCCTGCCTTTTAATCAGCAAGAAAGTAAAAGCTTTTAAACCGTCATGATCTAAATAACACTGGGCGTGATCTAACACTTACCTTAATTCTAGGTACGGAAAGAAGGATGGAAATATGCACATACAGACATGCAGAATGATGCCAAAGTGATTTGCTATTTCAAGCTCTGACCATGTTGAGCTTGATAAAAATCACATTAGGCTGCAATTCAAAGTGTTCCAAAGTTTACAAACTTACACTAGAACAACTGCAATGGCTCACAATTGCCAACTCCATGCTTTTTTATGCATACTCCAAACCCCTACTGTAATTACCCCACCCAAGACAACAGCCCATTTTCTGGGTGCATATTTTAAGCCTGTGCACAATATATTTGAAAATGTATTTATTACTGAAACTTTTATACATTGAACCACTGACCCCAGTCACTGCAGTCAATAATAATAATGATGACAATCTATGCAGCAGTTTAGGATTCAATATGGTGACAAAGATGGATGGATAGATGAATGGAATCACAAGACCCAACATGGTATGGGGTGGTAATATATGTATTTTGTGTGTCCTGATATGGGGTGGTAATATATGTGCTGTGTGTGTCCTGATATGGGGTGGTAATATATGTATTGTGTGTGTCCTGATATGGGGTGGTAATATATGTATTGTGTGTCCTGATATGGGGTGGTAATATACGTATTTTGTCTGTCCTGATATGGGGTGGTAATATATGTATTTTGTGTGTTCTGATATGGGTTGGTAATATATGTATTGTGTGTGTCCTGATATGGGGTGGTAATATATGTATTGTGTGTGTCCTGATATGGGGTGGTAATATATGTATTTTGTGTGTACTGATATGGGGTGGTAATATATGTATTTTGTGTGTCCCGATATGGGGTGGTAATATATGTATTGTGTGTGTCCTGATATGGGGCTTCAGTGTGTTGTGTGAATCATGGTATGGGGTGGTAATGTATGTATTTTGTGTGTCCTGATATGGGGTGGTAATATATGTATTATTGTGTGTGCCTGATATGGGGTGGTAATATATGTATTGTGTGTGTCCTGATATGGGGTGGTAATATATGTATTGTGTGTGTCCTGATATGGGATTTCAACATGATTTATACTGTGTTAACAACAGTATTGGGTGACAATAATAATATGTACTGAGTGAATTATGATATGGGGTGGCAATATGATGTATTGAGTGATATGCATAAAACAAAGAATTAAGCAGAATTTAACAGTAAATAATATTTATGTCAATAAATAATAGTACAATTTTATTGCTGAACATTTCAATACCCAGCACTTACTTCTTAAACACTGAAGATTTAAGTATGATTGAAAGGGGTGTTATAATGGAGATATATATAAAAAAGAAAATAATTAAGCTGGTTTTAACAGCAAGCACCATTTCTTTGAACAAATAATGACGCAATTTTATTGCTGAACATTTTAAATTCAGCACTTAAAAATTACATAATTTGTGATTATTTTTGCCACATCCATCATGCCTGAACAGTAACAGACAAATGACAGAAAAACAATGCACCATGGCATTTGCTCTGCTGATCAAGTAAGTAAATAACAGTCAAAACAAAACTCAAAAAACTACTAGAAACATCAAACATGAATTCACAGAAATTATTTCCAAACAGTTTATCTTCCTTCTTTGTGAAAGAAATATGATCATAAATCTTGTGATAACAGCAATCAATTTACAAACCTATCAGTTCAAGCGTCAGTTTTCCTTTCTCCTTAAACTCGGACCACTTCTTAATAACTGCAGGATTTTTCAGTACAAACATCTCAGCAGTGATAAGAGACTTCAAGGCATCTATTAACCACTGTGGATCTAGTACAATCTTCTCTCTCAATTTCACGGTACTGAAAATTAAAGTATCAACCAGTAATACAAAAAATCAGCCTTGCATCTCAGCGGAAACTGAGAGAAATATAAAACATGACTGATTATGATGACTGTCAAGTATAAAAGTCATGCAATAAAAGCAAAGAAAAGCAAGTTATACAATATCTTAAATGTCTACATGTTTACATCGGATCCCTCAAAATAAGGAAGGCGTTTTACTTTATTTTGAAATACACCAAATTCACAAATATTTTGTTGGGCTTCAGTTTTTGTGGGTTTTTTTAAAAAAAGATTACCCTTTCATGTATATGTTGGTATGCCTCTATTTTCTGTAAATGCAAAACACCTTATACTGAGTGTGAAGTGAATACAGACTAACTTGATGTGCAATAACTCATAAATTCTTTGATTCACACTAAACTAAAAAAATAGCTTGTTTATGTCTAGCAACATTTAACTAAGAGCCAATATTTATGTAGAGGAACTGTTTTACTTAAGGTTACAACACTATTGACTTCAAATATATCTACACCAAAATACTGCTTTGCATTTTTCATATTTGCTTAAAAAGAGAACATTTTTTTGGAAAACTTCAGTAAGTTAATTTACTCACAAGTAGTGTGATTAGACCATGCATTTGAATGACTGAAATACAAATTCATTTAACAAAATCTAGAAGCCATTTCATGTTTTAATATAGTCACCTAAATTACCATTAATATCTTCTAAAAAAGAAACCAAGAGGCTCAGGTGGGTTTGATACAGGTTACTTGCCTTCGCTAATTTAATCAGTGACCATTTCACTTAGCAGGTTTATTAAGTGCTGTAAGAAGACATTCCCAGGAACCTATTTCCCACCTTTATATCATATTGATTTCACCTAATATATTCTGATTTTTAAAAAAAAATCTTTCAAGAGATTAAAGCATAATTAATATATACAGTTTCTTATTTATAATCAAAGTCATTCAAGGTTTTGATGATATAAATCCATTTTACTGAAACTGGATCAGAAATAAAGGTTCTACATCTACAAGCTCGTCCATGCAAAATATCTCATTATTATGCACAGATCACACTTACTGCAGAACATGTTTATGGCACTTAAACTTGAGCAAAATCAAAGTTTTCATTCTGAACCAGCTAGGCAACATAAGAAGTGTACTGGTGACAAAATGTGGTCTCCATAGTGTTTGCAAACTTAGCCAATCAGTTAATAGATTACCTCATAAAAATGTATTGATGATGCTCGCAATCAAATTCATCAAACCTCTTAATAACACCGACTATTTAATAAGTTTGATCAAAATCTCATCAGAAACTATGTTGACAGACTCAGCAAATCAGATGCATGGGCAGGTTAATATGCATGAATTTCACGTTACCCATAATTATACACAACCAAGACCTTGATGACATAAGGCTGATCAAAATCCCATTAAAACAACAGCTAATCAAGATTTCATAAATCAATCAAAATACAAATTGCTCATCTTGATGATATTTACCAACCTTGATTAAAGCCTGTTCATACTCATATGATATGTAACCTTGCTCAAAGTAAACATGTGTAACATGTATAACCTTGCTCAAAGTAAATATGTGTAACGTGTAACCTTGCTCATAGTAAACATCTGTAACCTTGCTCATAGTAAACATCTGTAAGCTTGCTCAAAGTAAACATGTGTAACCTTGCTCAAAGTAAACGTGTAATGTGTAACCTTGCTCAAAGTAAACGTGTAACCTTGCTCAAATTAAACATGTGTAACATGTGTAACCTTGCTCAAATTTTAAAAAAAACATTATGTAATCTCATAATATAAGCCATGTCTGAAAAAATATTATCGGAAACAGATCATAAAGTGTTTATAAGTGCAGACAGTCAGCTGCAAAATGACCAAATGTGAACAGTTTTTGCTCATGATTGTACATGTCCGAGATCCTAACAATTATGGCCTGTTTACCAAGTCTCTTCACAACTGGATACAAAATACAGTCTCCAGTAACAACTTCAGCCAATCAGAGGCAAGTTCGTGTCATTACTAAACACTAATGTTGTTCATTATTGAACAAAACCAAAATTAAAACTGAATCACATCACCTTATTAATATTCATGTATCTCAATCATTACTATAACTGTACAATATCTAAATATAAGAATATATTTTGCATTTGATCAAAATATTATCACAGATGTGGCTTCCAGAGTGGCAACAAGAACAGCCAGTTAGATGCAGCATTACTTCATCAATACATGTGCATCGATCTCATTATCAGATTTGTCCAATATTTTTTTAAATAAGCATATATTCCATGTCTGATCAAAATCAAATCAGAAATATGGCCCCCTAGTGTGGTAACAAGCTCTGCCAATCCGAAACAAGACAATATCATTACTATGCACAGATCTCACTGATTACTGAACTCATCTGACATTTTGACAATAAAAATCCCATATTCCAAGTTTGATTGAAATTAGACCACAAATGTGGACTTCACAATACTTCTTTTTCTATCATACTAAATAAATAACATTTCTTAACAATAAAAGTTTCTCATCAAACACTAATTAATCAAACTGAACATTTTCAATATTTGCCTTTAACATGATCATTTTTAAGTTTGCATAGGGAAACTAAAATAAATCAAGATAAAATATAAAAGGTAAACATGATAAAATGCCATAAAAGGTATAAATAAAAAATATATAAAATAATGAAATTAATAGTTCAGATTTAGTAATACAAACTGCACTTCCTCAAAAAGTCCAAGATTTTCTTTTTCACTACACAATATTGCTTTTTTGAAAAGATAAAGATCAATCTAATTGGTTTCTACTTTCTTCCACTGTTCAACACCAATTTTCCTACAAACTACCAATTAACAAAAATCTTTCCAAGCCTAATCTGGAAACTCAAGACACTGCTATATCATAACTGCATCCTCTCAATGCACTCTTTATGACAGAACAAAATATGTAAAACTCTACCGGCACATTGTCCTATGGTACATGTCAATTTGGGCCTACCCTGTTTGAATATGTGTGCAAGTTACATACAGGTAAATACCAAACTTCAAATACAAGGAAAAGTTAATAGGACATTTGTCCCTATCTCACTTGAAATAGAGTATGGTGCCCGTGTCATGAAGAAATCTCAGGAAAAGATCCAGTTCTTCTTTTGTCTCAATCTGAATAGTTCCCATCTTGTTCAGGCTTTCCACTAAGCTGTAAGGAATCACCTGAAATTAACAAGGAATGTAAATCACCTGAAATTAACAAGGAAAACAAGTCACCTGAAATTAACAAGGAATGCAAATCACCTGAAATTAACAAGGAATGTATATCACCTGAAATTAACAAAGAATACAAATCACCTGAAATTAACAAGGAATGTATATCACCTGAAATTAACAAGGAATGTAAATCACCTGAAATTAACAAGGAATGTAAATCACCTGAAATTAACAAGGAATGTAAATCACCTGAAATTAACAAGGAATTCAAATCACCTGACATTAACAAGGAATACAAATCACCTGAAATTAACAAGGAATGTAAATCACCTGAAATTAACAAGAAATGTAAATCACCTGACATTAACAAGGAATACAAATCACCTGACATTAACAAGGAATACAAATCACCTGAAATTAACAAGGAATTCAAATCACCTGACATTAACAAATAATGTATATCACCTGAAATTAACAAGGAATGTAAATCACCTGAAATTAACAAGGAATGTAAATCACCTGAAATTAACAAGGAATTCAAATCACCTGACATTAACAAGGAATACAAATCACCTGAAATTAACAAGGAATGTAAATCACCTGAAATTAACAAGAAATGTAAATCACCTGACACTAACAAGGAATACAAATCACCTGTCATTAACAAGGAATACAAATCACCTGAAATTAACAAGGAATGTAAATCACCTGAAATTAACAAAGAATACAAATCACCTGAAATTAACAAGGAATGTATATCACCTGAAATTAACAAGGAATGTAAATCACCTGAAATTAACAAGGAATGTAAATCACCTGAAATTAACAAGGAATGTAAATCACCTGAAATTAACAAGGAATTCAAATCACCTGACATTAACAAGGAATACAAATCACCTGAAATTAACAAGGAATGTAAATCACCTGAAATTAACAAGAAATGTAAATCACTTGACATTAACAAGGAATACAAATCACCTGACATTAACAAGGAATACAAATCACCTGAAATTAACAAGGAATTCAAATCACCTGACATTAACAAAGAATGTATATCACCTGAAATTAACAAGGAATGTAAATCACCTGAAATTAACAAGGAATGTAAATCACCTGAAATTAACAAGGAATGTAAATCACCTGAAATTAACAAGGAATTCAAATCACCTGACATTAACAAAGAATACAAATGACCTGAAATTAACAAGGAATGTATATCACCTGAAATTAACAAGGAATGTAAAAATGAAAATGGAACAGTGGCAAAACGAAAGTGAAAAAAGTATTAAAAATTGGAATCTTATGTCATTTTACCAACAATGAAAGCCCATTTAGTATTGACCTTTTACCCTCTGACTCCATGATAATCAAGATTCCTTTATGGTGTGCACATGATTGAAAAAGCATTCCAAAAAAATTCTATAAATTAAAGAATATCCTTGGTGCAAGATTCAGTAAGAATTGTATGTTATCATTCAATTAAGTAAATACAGATCATAAAATTATATGTGTGAGACTTACAAACTATGATCACAATCTAGTGGTACCTGAGAAATCGGAAAGAAAATAGGAAGAAAGAAATTCTTCCAGTTCATACAAATAAATAATAACAGAACATTCTTTACTGAAGCAAAAAGCACATGGAAAGGGATTTGTTTTTTAAAGCAAAACTACTTCCCAAACAACCATCCCACCCCATTTCTATTACAATAATCATGTGACACTTAAAATCAAATATCAAGGAAGGGAATTAAATTAGCTCCCAATTGTTAATGTTTAGATATTTTTTTTTTCATGCAGCCCAATTTAAATTGCAGACAGAAAGCTTATGCTTTCCAAAATTTCAATAACATTGACTTTTGTTTAAAAATAGGGTACACAGCAGACTGAACAGTTTGGACAAGGTAAAAGTCAACAAAATTCCAAAAATGTAGAAGAATTTGGAAAATCTGCTGCAACAATACAAACAAAATCTAACCAGGTCATCTAAATAAGCCTGAATGCTCAAGTTGATTTGTTTACCTCAAGTAAATTTTTCTTTCTAAACTGTCTTAAAAAAGATTTTGTCAAAATAAAGTCCAGAATGTTATAAAATATGCATAATGCAAAAATACTATTGGCCTGAAAATCTAAATAAAGTACATAAATAAATATACACAAATGTTTACTCAGTTTAAACTGTCAACCTTAAGTGGTTCTTTCTTAATGAAGCTAAGAAGACTTTGTTAAAATCAAGACAGTAAAATAATTTCTTTGATTATACTTGCTTGTCCATAATACATTAGAAGTACATCAGCTACCTTGCAGTGGCCTAAGGGGTTAGAGTGTCTGCCATGAGTGCAGGAGGTTGCTGGTTCAGACCCCAGCAAAGTCATACCAAAGACTTATAAAACTGTTACTAACAGCTGCCTCACTTTGCACACAGAATTAAGAGGCTAGTGTTAGGACAGGTCGGCCTGGTGTCAGGATAATGTGACTGAGTAGGACATGATGCTACATGTTTGCTGCATGATGTTCCAGTGCTAGACATCACTATAAAGAGCCACAATGAATACATCGTAGCGATATGACTGAAAAATTGTTAAAGCTATGTTAAAAATCCAAAGCAAACACACATAAATCAGCTGCCCTGAAAATTCAGTCCTTCCAAGCAAAGAAAGATGTTCACCATATTTTGTGGCTTGTTTTAGGAACAGTGTGTGTGTGTGTGTGATCTGGATTTTTAAACTGTTATAAACAATTTTTCAGTCATATCGCTATGATGTTTGTAGTGTGGCAGTTAGTACCAATACTGTAAGTCTTTGGTATGACTCGGTCGGGGTTTAAAACCCTGAGACCTCCCACACCCAAGGCAGGTGCTCTTATCACTTGGCTACCGGATAGGTCTGTTTTAGGAACAGAAGCACTAACAAGAACAATGGTAGTACATACCTCCCACCCCTACCCAACGAAGGAGATAAATCTAAAGCATGTAACCTTTCTGAAATGACTGCAGGTACAACATGCATATTTCCCGATGACCAAATTATGTACTAAGTTTCAAATAAATCCACTGAAAACTGTCATAGTTGCATTCACAACATTCTGTCATACACTTCATCAACCTGTAATTCAAAATGGACACCAACTCCTAAAAAAATCAAGAAGACAAAGGTTTGTCCACATGTGCATCTTTAGAAGATGGTCACAATATGTACCAAACTTCAAAGCAATCTATATAATACAATTTTTTAAAAATGGCAAAACAAACTGTGGTTCTAGTTGAGATTACAAGACAGTCTCGTAAACTACATTAAGCTACATGACAAAAAGGGCAAAAATAAAAAAAATTGTGTGTACTTTCAGGTCGTAACTTTAATGTTTACTAAGTTTCATAGCAATCTATAACCATGAGTCCCTTTAAGGGACTGACACTCTACTGAGTGAAAAAGAATCTCCACATTGCAAAATAAGACCATTTCTTCTTTTTAAACGCTTAAACTATCTCTGATACTCTTCTGCAATAACAAGATTTCCACATTAGCTGCTGTGGCAGACATATAAGAGTCAGATTGTCACCATTTCATTTCAGACTTAGTGGACATCGTTAACAAATTTTGGTAAAATTCCCAAGTCATAATGATCATCCATTCAAGGAAGCAGTGAAAACAAGATTTTGAAGACAGCTGTCATGGGAGCCATAATGGATTAATGGATGTCTGAGGGACAAAGTTTTCGTTCTGAACCACCTAGGTTAACATAAGAAGTGTACTGGTGACAACCCAATGTGGATATATGCAACCAATTGGGAGGAGTGAAGATAAAATTATTTTCAAGATAGTCACCACTGTGGCCACATTATGAGTCATTTTATTTGTAATGAACTAGGCACCATAAGAATTCTGATGAAAACCGCATGTCAGAATGATTTTCCATTTAAGAGGAGTAGTGAAAACAAGATTTTTATGTTGGCCACATATTGGATGCCAGATCAACGCCATTTTATTCTAAGATAAATAAAACAAAACAACATTATAGTAAGACAAGGACAACATGACCACATGATGATAAGACCATACATTCAGAAGAATCCGTAAATAGCAATATTTTCAAGCTGGCCATTGTGGCAGCCAATTTTGACATCAGATCAGCACCATTATCACTTCAGGTGAAAACATCATGTCAATATGACTTTTCGTTCAGGAGGACATGTGATAACAAGATTTTCAAAATGGCTGCTGTGGTGGACATATTAGATCTCAGATTAGCATCATTTTCATTCAGAAGCAACAAAACATTATATATTATTTTGGTTAAAACTCCATGTCAAACAGTAACATGACTTCCAAGATGGCTTATGCAGCAGCCATATTATAGGTCAAATTGGCACCATTTTCATTTAGGACCAAGTTAAGCAACATAGTGAAAACTTAATGTTGATACGACCATCCAATCCAAAAGAAGCAGTGTGAGGAAGAGTTTCAAGATGGCTGCTCTATGGTGACCATACTGGATGAAGATTGAAACTATTTTCATTTAAAACCAACTGGACTTCATAAGAAGTATTTTAGTGAAAAGCTCATGTTGATATGATCATCCAATTAGGAGTACTGATAGCATGATTTTCAAGATGGTCATATTGAATGTCAGATCAGCACCATTTTTATTTAAAGCTAACTAGTCATTATAAGAAACACCATGTTAATATGACTATTCATGTAGGTAGACCATTTTCATTTAGGATAAACCAGATCAAGGGAAAAATGTGTAAAGTTGTGTGGCAACCCTCCAAGTAGTTTAGGAGAAGAAAGAAGTAGTGATAACAAACTTGTGCTGATGGACAGATGAACAACAGATTACAGACCATCTCATTGGCTCTTCTGGTCTATAACCAATAAAGCCCCAATTCGATGGACTAGTTGCATTGATGAGATTGTGTCACACACATTTACAAGGCCAAAAGGCAACAAGTCTAACAAAATTGCAAGAGTAAAGCAATTTGTTGTTATGTGCCTCTTCAGGTGATGACCATAATATTTACCAAGTTTCACGGCTGTTCATCAAAAACACTGGGGGACTGGATGAACCAGTAAGCACCAGACAGATGGATGGATGAACTATCCAACAGATGGACAGGCAGGGACAAGGCCTACCATATGTCGCTACCTCTTTAGCGGCATCATATAAAAAGTTGTCTGCTTGCAGAGATATTACCCTGCCATATAGAGGGTCTGGTGCCTAATCAAATCAATCAACAGTTACTACCAGAGCAGATGTGCATACTCTTCCAGAGATATAATAGGAGAGTGGACCTGAGAGCACATACCCACATGATAATTGGATAAATATTATTGAGAAAAAAAATGTTTACTAAATAATTTGGTTTCTTCCTCAAATATGCTACTTGATCATAATACATTAAGAAAGTAGGTAAGAGACGGTTAGTTACATCCCTGTACACACTGGCTCCGGACGCTTAGCATATGTGAAGCATCTTTGAATCTAGCATGATATATAGGGTTGCATAGGTCAAATGGATGCCCCTGTACATAAGGGAGACAACACTGACAATGTTTAAAAAATTACAATTAAATGGAATGTATGAACTGATGCATGTAAAAAATAAACAATCTGTTTTCATTTTTTTAAATATCCATATTTAAACATTTGATTAGAAAATTCAAGGTTTGCATGCCACTATTATCTATGATGTATACTACTTAACTCAGCCAGTTTCTCTATGGCAATACAGATTGGCATCAAAGGTTAAAATTAGTACAGAACATTAATTAATTAATCAATCTTTCAAATTTAGTTACATTCCATCAAGTACTTTTAGAATGGAGTCATTTCATGTTTTTTTTCTTGTGGGTCGGTGGTTCTTTCTGGGGTTTTCCCGGGTTCTTCCTCCACCATTAATACTGGCCGCCATGTAAAGCCTATTGTGTGCTGAAAAATGGCGTTAAACCCTACAAGAACAACAACAACAATTTCATGTTTTTAGAAAGAAGTCATTTCATGTTTTCTAGTCTTAGCAATGGCAGCCATATTTGATGGCAAATTGGCTCCATTTCTTGAAAACTAAAACGCATTCATACTAGGATGATTTCTGTCAAATTTGGTCTAATTATGTTTTTTGTATGAGAAGTTGTTTAAACATTCCAAAGGTTTTCTATTTTGTGGCCATATTTGATATTCGAAGAAAAATTCAAGACCTTCCAGTTCATGCCAGCATGCTTTCTGTCTATTTTATCAATATCTCCTAATCAAGTTCATGTCAAGGTGCCTTCTGTCAAAATTGACTAGTATCTGTCTAGCAGTTTTTTTGGAAGTTATTTAAATATTATACTACTGGTAGTGACAGAACTATCAAAAAATAGATTGGCATCAAATTAACACATCTGCAAGGAATTAATAACAATACTTCAGTTAAACATCTGTAAATTGGTTGAGTGATTTTTAAAAAGTTACAAAATATTGTGACTGGACAACAGATGATGAAAGTATGCCAAAGCTCATTTTGACTTAGAGCAAATTGAGCTGAAAAGTAGTCTTAAATCTGTTCTTGTTGTATGCATCGCACATAAAAAAATATTAGATTTCCTATCACTGCACATATATAAATTAGTGAATTACTCTTGTGAGGATAGGTTGAAAAGCAGAAATTACGTGTCCTGACACCTCCCTTTCTACCATACTACCACCCATTTACACATCACTTTCTGGCTATAGGGGCCCCGAGTGGCCGAGTGGTCTAAAGCGCTCTCCATTACGGATCACTGCCATCTCACCTCTGTCTGCGTGGGTTCAAGTCTCAGATTCGGCCAATGTGGGTATGTGAGAAAGCTTGCCAGTAGCTTCTCGAGGGTCTGTGGTTCCTTCTGGAGATTTCCCTGGTTCTTCCTCCACCATTAATACTGGCCACCATGTATAGCCTATTGTGTGCTGAAAAATGGTATTAAACCCTACAACAACAACAACTTGCTTGCTATATGTACCTTCACACCAGCAGCCTTTAGCTTCATCAGCATCTGCTCTAGATGAAGCCATCTTGCAGGAACCTCTTCTCCCCAAAAGGGCTGCTGAGAGGCCAGTTCCACTATTTTCCTCTTCAACTCCTCCAGCTTAGGGTCAAGGAGAGTGTTATCAATCACAAAGTCTTCATTGGCAAGATGAAATCTTGTTGGTTTGTCCTGCAGCTGATAACGAATCTGAGCGAAAACTGATTCACAGACCTTTTGGCGGCAGTTCTGGAACAAGATGGGAAATACAAATTTCTTGCATCTTTCTTTCATACTCTATAAGATCCTAGAAAAACAATGTTGAGCAAATATTAATTGCTAATTATTATAATACTAATTGATAACAGATGCCTGATGTCTCCTGTCAGATGTGGGCAACAGATAGCATTGATCATTGAGGAGAAATAAAATCTAAAAGCATTTTTTTCAGACAAAGATTAAAGGACAAATCTAAATGAACTTGAAAGTCAAAGAGGTCTTTGTTTTTGGCCTCCAAGCTCTCTTTTACACTGGCAATACCTGTCACCAATTACAAAACTGTAGCACTTGACAGTGATCTGGGGCAACATCTCAAAATGTCAAAAGAGGAAACAGTTTTCTTCCTCCAATTTTAATGTCCCAGACACATACAGAGATGCCAGTGTTGGAGCCCATGCTTCAACTCTTTACTAAATTTATTTGATTGCAAAGACAAAAATAGCTCTCAAAAAGTCACTAAATATACAAATTAATCTTTCAATATATAATGAAAAATGAACATATATGTGACATTTACTTATTTCAGACTAGGGAGAAACAGAGAGTGAAAACATGTACTGTATGATTCAATTAGAAAATGTCTGAATTAGAGAACTTGAAATTACACTGAACTTATTTCAGTTATGTCTCATTTTGTTCCTTCAACACTAAATTTAATAACAATTTCACATCAGTAGAGTCTAATATGGGTCAACTCCAGCTGTACCAGATTTGAATAAAGGCAGGAAGATGAATCGTGATTTTATCTGCATGGCAAGTTCCCTAGGAAAATGATCTGGAGATCTGGAGTGCAACAAGCCTTGAGGTTAAACATCTAGATGACAGCTTGCTGAGCTAGATGGAATTCGCGAGATTAAGGGGAGCTACTCCGTCATAACATTGCCTATGCTAGTCTGGTTCATTGTTTTATATGTTCCCTGCTTTGCACTTTGCTATACGAATAGAGGAGCGCAAGGCAGGGGGCACACAAAGCGGGGAACCAGTCAATGCCTATACTCGAAGTATATACAATACCATCCATCGTCCAATGCATTGGGTATTCAATAAATCCTGAGCATATTATGAAAATCCTTTGTGCCAAAAAAATACACGGCAACAAAATGAGTGCGTCAATTTTCTCCAGTGTGCGTCCCCAATGCACAACTGTGTGTAAAGGGAAACACTGATGTGGAATCGTTTCGGATGACTAACGGAGAAAATCCAAAGCCGGTTATTACAACTGGCAAAGATCTGTGAATGTGGTTATCTCTTTTCTTCAGAGATCACTGTCAACAGTAGAGTTGACAGAGATCACTGTCAACAGTAGAGTTGACAGAGATCACTGTCAACAGTAGAGTTGACAGAGATCACTGTCAACAGTAGAGTTGACAGAAAGAATCAAATCTTTCTTTTTTCCATGCTCAGAAAAATGGAAAGCAGGAATGATAAAATCTCTCGCTGTTGATTTGGTCCTCACTGTGTTTTTCAAGGATAGCATCTGTTGAGTTTGATGTCAGGGGTGTGGAGATGGTCATAGTGTATAAAATGACTGGGTCCAGCAAGGCCCTAAGTCAGTACATGATGTCCCTGAAAGCAGGTCTCAGGAATTTCTCAGATGATCTGTGAATAGTAATATCAAGGCATGAGGATGGGGATGAGGTGGTGGTGACCATAAGCTGAACCATAAAGTGTCCCTCTCTGATGGCACTATTGCTTTACCTCTGCATCCCAGTTCTGATATCTGATGCCCAAATGTGTTGCTAGTGGAATCCTGTTTTGTGTCATATCTGGCTCTTGGAAACTGGAGACTTACTGAAGAGTAAAGTCTGTAGAAGGTTTCATCCATTGTAAGCAGTTTGCTCAAAGACAGCCATAGAATTCAGATCAAGCATGCAAGCAAATGCTCTGACATTGCAAACCTATTGATGTATGTCCTGAAAGGGCTTCTGTTCATGTATTTGGAAGACCGATTTAAAAATTTCTGATCTGCAATATATGATGACTGTCTCATTTTGTTCCTTCAACACTAAATTTAATAACAATTTCACATCAGTAGAGTCTAATATGGGTCAACTCCAGCTGTACCAGATTTGAATAAAGGCAGGAAGATGAATCGTGATTTTATCTGCATGGCAAGTTCCCTAGGAAAATGATCTGGAGATCTGGAGTGCAACAAGCCTTGAGGTTAAACATCTAGATGACAGCTTGCTGAGCTAGATGGAATTCGCGAGATTAAGGGGAGCTACTCCGTCATAACATTGCCTATGCTAGTCTGGTTCATTGTTTTATATGTTCCCTGCTTTGCACTTTGCTATACGAATAGAGGAGCGCAAGGCAGGGGGCACACAAAGCGGGGAACCAGTCAATGCCTATACTCGAAGTATATACAATACCATCCATCGTCCAATGCATTGGGTATTCAATAAATCCTGAGCATATTATGAAAATCCTTTGTGCCAAAAAAATACACGGCAACAAAATGAGTGCGTCAATTTTCTCCAGTGTGCGTCCCCAATGCACAACTGTGTGTAAAGGGAAACACTGATGTGGAATCGTTTCGGATGACTAACGGAGAAAATCCAAAGCCGGTTATTACAACTGGCAAAGATCTGTGAATGTGGTTATCTCTTTTCTTCAGAGATCACTGTCAACAGTAGAGTTGACAGAGATCACTGTCAACAGTAGAGTTGACAGAGATCACTGTCAACAGTAGAGTTGACAGAGATCACTGTCAACAGTAGAGTTGACAGAAAGAATCAAATCTTTCTTTTTTCCATGCTCAGAAAAATGGAAAGCAGGAATGATAAAATCTCTCGCTGTTGATTTGGTCCTCACTGTGTTTTTCAAGGATAGCATCTGTTGAGTTTGATGTCAGGGGTGTGGAGATGGTCATAGTGTATAAAATGACTGGGTCCAGCAAGGCCCTAAGTCAGTACATGATGTCCCTGAAAGCAGGTCTCAGGAATTTCTCAGATGATCTGTGAATAGTAATATCAAGGCATGAGGATGGGGATGAGGTGGTGGTGACCATAAGCTGAACCATAAAGTGTCCCTCTCTGATGGCACTATTGCTTTACCTCTGCATCCCAGTTCTGATATCTGATGCCCAAATGTGTTGCTAGTGGAATCCTGTTTTGTGTCATATCTGGCTCTTGGAAACTGGAGACTTACTGAAGAGTAAAGTCTGTAGAAGGTTTCATCCATTGTAAGCAGTTTGCTCAAAGACAGCCATAGAATTCAGATCAAGCATGCAAGCAAATGCTCTGACATTGCAAACCTATTGATGTATGTCCTGAAAGGGCTTCTGTTCATGTATTTGGAAGACCGATTTAAAAATTTCTGATCTGCAATATATGATGACTAGGACTTTGCTGTGGAAAACCAGTATGTGAGTTTTGTAAATTATGGAGTGAAGTTATATGGGATTCATTGTTTTAAGAAGAAAGGCCTGTAGATAATAGTCCTGTACTTTCTCTCTAAGCAGTACAAGATGTCCATGAATCAACCTGACTGCAATAACTTTTTGAAATATTAAACATAAACGTATGTTGGAATTCATCAAGTGGCACTGACAGAGTATGATGCAGCAGACAGTAGCCATATGACTTCTGTGCTGAATACCAAATCTTTCGTGGACATGACTGGATTAATGAGAGAAGATGGAATTTGTGAATATCCATCGATGAATATGGGGCAACAATGAAGAATCCTGTGAATGTTTATACAAACTGAATGGAGGAAGCCGGTTATTATGGATAGCAAATAAAACTGAGAGCCTGTGTTAGGAAACAGCAATAGCTATGAATATTACTGAATGTTTATGGATACTGTGTATCAGGAAATGGCAATAACCCATATTGTCTGTCACTCATGACAGAATCGGGACTGGTGATGAAACAGTCTGGTGCCAGGAGGTTTTACCATCAGAGGAACAATACTGGACATATTGGGACCACCAAATCTGGTGCTGGTTCTGCTGTGCATCATTGACAGAACCAGGGCTAGAAGTTGTGTGGCTAAATATAAAACCCTGTTGACTTTGTCTGGAAGCGGGCAAGTCAAGAGGATGCTTAAACTCAAGTTGGCAAGGTACAAGACCAGCTAGTGTAGGTTACCCTAATCGCATTTCTGCTGACCAGGTAAAGCTCACTACAGCCAGTATCAGAGTGTATGTGCAATATGGAGTTATCCAATGCTGATGCATATGGGTACCATGCTGGTACTGGCCAGGAAGTCTGTGTATTCCAGGGATGATGGGAAGATAACGGTAGAAAATAAGTCAGTGATGACACTAGATGTTTTGTTGGCTGAGGTGGCAAAGAATGCTGGATCTTCTTCTTCATGGAAACTTCTCAGACTCAAGGTGATTGCAACATAAAGAAGATTGTTACTCTAGCAAAATCAGTGGCAAGGATAATATCATCTACATCCCTAAATGACCATCTTTTGATTTCTCCCTAGCCGAGTATTTGGATGAAATCATGGTCCATCTGCCCTTCATTAATTGAGAGCGAATTTCGCAAGTGAGGTACTTCCACCCCATCAGGTAATGCAGGTGAGGTGATCTGGGGGTGATTATGTTCTGATGGCTTAAACTCTGTACAACTCTGTCTAATCCTGTCTGTCTAATCCTGTCCATTCCTACCTATAAATGTATCCTGTGTCGCTTAGTTCAAATATGACTCATTGTGTTGAATACTTGTCAATCAGTAACACCTGACATAATTTGATAACACCATTATTAACATTCTTAAGTAATTTCCACCAAAAGTAACTTAAGTTATTAATACAATCACAAAGCCTTGAATGTATAGAAAAAGATTTATACCTGTGGAATCTGATCTGCATGTGTCCCCACCAGTATCACAGCTGGGATGCCTGCTTCAGGGAATGGAGAACAGGTGTGTATCGAGTTCATCCATACCTCAACCAGGTCTGGAATGGACAGAAAAAAAAACATGCTGGTACACTGAAGAAATATTTTTTTGTAATTCACAGACCGATGCACCAAGTCAAAGACATATGATCTTTTTTAAAGTCCTGGTAGCAAGTAAAGAACTATTATCTGGAAAACAGAAGTTTCAATAACTGAATCACGTAACTCCCTGAAGAATCATACCAGTCTCATGATATAAACAAACCTTGATGTGATGGATAAAAACAAAATATCAATATGGCCATGGCAAAATAAAAGACTTGCAAAGTTCTAAGAGAAAAAAGCATCACTGTGACCTACTTTTGTCAGTGGGTTAGTACCCTACGAGATCAATAAACATACAAATTTCATGACTGTAAATGCAACAATGTCAGAGAAATTGAACTTAATGCAAAATTGTAATACAATCACTGAAGCATGAAAAGTGACTACAATAAGTAGCAACCAGGTTTATTCTAGGATACTTTTCTACAACATTTATGCTTATTTGTAATGCACTAAACAAAACAATGACTAAATGTGCAAACATTGCGCATTATATTTTCAAGCCAACTCCTATTTCTTCATTAAATGCCTCCCATATTTTATATAACATTCACCTTTTTCACAGAAAGGGATAAATTTGCCCTTTACATTTTCAATTATAGAACACACCTTGAGTACCTTCCAAGGTGAATACAGCCATCAAGTTTCAGGTCTGTACAATAAGTTTCAGAAAAAGTGGGTTAAATGTAAAAACCTAACATTTATGACAATACCAAATATACCTGTGACAACACCACTAGAAATTTCATATCCATCACCATGTAAAGCCAATGCTTTGCAACTGAGACAAAAAATGGGGAATAACTCTTGGAAAAGTATGTTTAAAAAAAACATGCCCCTCTGCCGCAGAACAAAAACTGGATCTCTAAAATATTCCAACAATTATAATCAAGTTATCTAAAAATGTATCCTGAAAAAGTATACCAAATCTCATTGGTCTGACTCCAATAAATTGTGCTTGTTTAATCACAAAAAAAAAATTTTCTGTGTTAGAAAAATTCACAGCCCAGAAAATTCACAAATGTATAAAAATTGAACAATTGCTTAAATGACCAAATCTAATTAGGTCATCTATACATGAAAACAAGTGCATGTATGCTTCAGTATTTCAGTTATCTTCCTCAAGTTGTTTGTCCTCAATTACCCTAACAAGATTTCTGTCAAAAAATGTTCAAATCTGAGATGTTAACAAATGTGCAAAATATGTATTTATAATTGCCTTAAAATCTAACATGGTCTGTGATATATGGATACAAAAATATGCTACCAAAATTTCATCTGCCTACACTGAACAACTTCTGAGCAACCCTTTCAAATACGCTGATGAGGATGCAATGATGGATACACAGAAGGACATAACCAAATGGGGGAGGAAGGGGGCAAGGAATTATCAGACTCTCTGTGAAACAATCTATCTTCATATGATGGTAAAAAAGACAATATGAAAACAAGAATCTCTGAAAGTGACTAATGCTCTACTTTCCCAAAAGAATTTTCAGGAATTCAAGATAAGACCATTTCTCCTTTTTAACTTGCAAATGTTGACATTCCTGAGCCATGATATTTTTAAATCAGAAACTATGGTGACAGTATTGGATATGAGACTAGCACCGATTTTGTTTAAGACAAACTAGACATCATTAGATGATTTCTAACATGCCAACATGACCATCCATACAGGACAAGCAGGATCAACAAGATTTTACCAGCGGCCATCATGGCAGCCATTTTTGATAGGATTGGCACCATTTAGATTCAGGAACAACTAGACATCTGAAGAAAATACCATACTGATATGGCTTTCCTAAAGGAGAAGAAATGAAAAAGTTTTAAGATGGCTGCCATAGTGGCCATACTGTGTGTGAGATCTGCATCATTTTCATTTCGGACCAACTAGAAATCATAAAAAGTCTTCTGGTGAACCTAACGTTGATATGACTTTCCCTTTAGTGGAATAAGCAATAACAAGAGTTGTGAGTTGGCTGCCATCATTGATATCCTGAGTGTCTGATAGCATAATTTTCATCTAAGATCAATGAAAAAACTCAATTCTTCTAGTGAAAGCCCCATGTTAATATGACATCATATTCAGAAGGTGTAGCAATAACAAGATGTTCAAGATGGCTACTATGGTGTTCATATTGGATGTCACTTGCACAATTTTCATTTAGAACCAGCTAGAGATAATAAGGGCCCCAGGTGGCTGAGTGCTTGCCTTTACAGGTCACTACCATTTCAGCTCAGTCTGCATGGGTCTGAGTCTCTGGCATTATGGGTATGTGAGAAAACTACCAGTTGCTTCCATGGGATTTTTGGTTCTTAGCGCGGTTTTACCTGGTTCTTCCTCCACCAGATATAATGGCCGCCATATCTATAGCCTATCTTGCACTGAGAAATGACATTAAACCCAAAACAACAAAAAAGATATAAGAAGTCTTTCAGAGAAAACCCTCTAACCATCCATTTAGGAAGAACTGCAATAACGAAATTTCATGATGTCCACAGTGGTGGCCATACTGGAGGTGTAAGCAGTGCCATTTTCATTTCGGGGGCCGTGGTGGCTCAGTGATTCAAGTGAAAGTAAATGTAGATCTACAAATTAGCTCTTATCCTATTAATATGCAGCAGTTTTAGAATATTCTCAACTTTTGTGATTAGTGGAATTAAAGAGATGATAAATAACAAACACAATCTTTAATTGTTCTTTTTTACTTTTTAATGAACCAGAAAAGCATAACTCATCTATTGGCAAGTGTAAGGTGTAATCAGGTAATTAAAAAAAACTTAATGATTGGCATGTATGCAAATCTGATGAAAATATGATCAGAGATATGGCCTTAAAACTGTTCCTAGGCAATATTCCAAGTCAAATTAAACGAATGGAGGAGATATTGATGAGATCAAGCTTACAAACTAAATCTCTTTGATCAGAAATTCATCTACAAGGCTAATCACAAGCCCAGAAAATCTGATCACCTCATTAACATGTCCGGATGTCCTTCATAACTGAACATATCCAACAGCTAGAGGATGTAAAGCTTACAAAGCTCTGATAAATAATATGTCCTCAAGGGTATCAGCCAATCCGATGCAAGATAACCTCACTAATATGAATGGATGTCATCAAACTCATCCAACCTCACTAATATAGGAATGGATGTCATCAAACTCATCCAACCTCACTAATATGAATGGATGTCATCAAACTCATCCAACCTCACTAATATGAATGGATGTCATCAAACTCATCCAACCTCACTAATATATGAATGGATGTCATCTAATATGAATGGATGTCATCAAACTAATCCAACCTCACTAATATGAATGGATGTCATCAAACTCATCCAACCTCACTGATATGAATGGATGTCATCAAACCTCACTAATATGAATGGATGTCATCAAACCTCAATAATATGAATGGATGTCATCAAACTCATCCAACCTCACTAATATGAATGGATGTCATCAAACTCATCCAACCTCACTAATATGAATGGATGTCATCAAACTCATCCAATCCCAATAATATGAATGGATGTCGTCAAACTCATCCAACCTCAATAATATGAATGGATGTCATCAAACTCATCCAACCTCACTAATATAGGAATGGATGTCATCAAACTCATCCAACCTCACTAATATGAATGGATGTCATCAAACTCATCCAACCTCACTAATATGAATGGATGTCATCAAACTCATCCAACCTCACTAATATATGAATGGATGTCATCTAATATGAATGGATGTCATCAAACTAATCCAACCTCACTAATATGAATGGATGTCATCAAACTCATCCAACCTCACTGATATGAATGGATGTCATCAAACCTCACTAATATGAATGGATGTCATCAAACCTCAATAATATGAATGGATGTCATCAAACTCATCCAACCTCACTAATATGAATGGATGTCATCAAACTCATCCAACCTCACTAATATGAATGGATGTCATCAAACTCATCCAATCCCAATAATATGAATGGATGTCGTCAAACTCATCCAACCTCAATAATATGAATGGATGTCATCAAACTCATCCAACCTCAATAATATGAATGGATGTCATCAAACTCATCCAACCTCACTAATATGAATGGATGTCATCAAACTCATCCAACCTCACTAATATGAATGGATGTCATCAAACTCATCCAACCTCACTAATATGAATGGATGTCATCAAACTCATCCAACCTCACTAATATGAATGGATGTCATCAAACTCATCCAACCTCACTAATATAAATGGATGTCATCAAACTCATCCAACCTCACTAATATGAATGGATGTCATCAAACTCATCCAAAATTGTCATGCTGCTTGATCAAAAGCTGATCAGACATGTGGCTGCTGGAGTGTTGACATGCTGTGGATGTAGCTCTTCATAAAATTCATCCGATATGTTGATGGTAGAAGTCTGCATACCAAATCTGATTAGAAATACGGTGTGCATTTAACTTTCATCATTAGATTCATCAAACTCATGTGAATACATTGATCTCAGTTTTTCCAGTCAAAATATTACACAGTCGTTTCCTAGATTAATTTTAGCAATGTTTTAGCTTTAGCTTTACAATGGATTGAAATAACTGTGTACAGAACTTAAATATGGTCATCATACCTACCCCATTATGCTGCCATAAATGAAATGCTTGATTATAATAATTTTATTAAACCAAGTGATGCAACACCAATTTCAAAATAAATCAAAAGTAAAATGCCAATAATAAATTCATTACTGTTTCTAGTTGTGTACTAAAATTGAAATTAGATGTGACATGATCCCCTTTTGTTTTCTCTGCTCATTAAAGAAAAAATAATTGAGTGGCAATTGTCAAACTCACCATGAACTTTGCAAAACTTCATCCCCTCCCTGTCGAAGAAGCACTCATCACCCTTCACAAGATCTGTGATTTGTTGACTGAGGTCAATAACCAAGAGGTACACAGCTCTTCTTGTCAAAAATGTCTGGTGAGTGGTGTAGAAAACAAACTGACCTGCAAAGTCCCACAATGACAATCCTGCTTTAGCTGCTTTGACTCTGTCAAGTTTACCTGCATTTTCCACTAATAATTCCAGAATTTCCATTGCAGGATCATTCTTATCACTCCCATTCAAAACAAAATCTACATTCCTTGAAACCATGAAATGTTTTCCATCTGAATGGCAATTTTTGTCTGCACCATGTCTTGTATTCACTTCTTCCGATGATTCCTCATTTTGAGACCCGAGATCAACTTCAGTTCTCTCCATTTGTTCACAATTCTCAACCATTTTAATACCATCATCATAAGGACCTTTGCTCGAATAAGCCCCAGGAGTTCTCTCCATTTCTTCCAAATACTCATTTCCATCTTCTTCATCACTGATATTACCCATCTGTACTTTCTCATTTATCAGCTTCATAAGGCGTCGTAATCTACTGTATTTCTCTGCATCTGAAAAAGAGTCCCAAAACAACGGTATTAAAGCCTCGGCAGAACAATACCATTGACCAGAAAGTACTGTTAAGTCTGAAATTAAACGACTTAATCATGTAATCATGACTATATGTTCCTAATTATGCAAGTTTGCACCTAGGTAATATCGTACCATTTTATATCTGTAAGTTGTAAAGGGAATAAATAATCAAGATCGACTTTAGTGGATTCCCTTTTTAGCTTAAAGCTTAGACAGGAATTTTACTAACCTTTGTGTTTTACGTACAACCAATGAGTAGTAGTCTCCCTTTCCACACAATCTAATATGGTGGTGTTGTTGTTGGTGTGGGGTTTAATGCCATTATCAGCACATGAAAGGCTATACATGGTGGCCAGTATTAATGGTACAGGATGCACCCAGGGAAAACCCTGGAAAGAACCACAGACAGGAGAAGCTACTGGCAAGCTTTCTCACATATCCACATTGGCTGAATCCGAGACTCAAACCCAAACAAACACAGGTGAGATGGCAGTGACTTGTAACAGAGAGCACTTTAGACCACTCTGCCACTCAGGACCCGCAATCAATTATGGAGTTTCACAATCAATTATCTTATTGGTTTGCTCAAACTGATGATTGATCATAATTGATTATCAGAACAACACTACATACAGGTCATTGTAACCTACTTGTGAATATGTACCCTATATAGTGACTGTGCATTCAACAGTGTCTGATAAACTTTGATAAATGCAACAAGAATACTGTAAACAGTAAATTATAAAAATGGCCATGTGGTAAATAGCATTGTAAAGCTTCTTGTATAATCCTCCTTTAATGGTCCAATTCTTAGGTACTTACAGAGGCTACCTGTTTAGCTTTTGTTTTGGTTTTTTTTTAATGTAGCTTTAACAATTTTTCAGTCATATCGCTACTATGTCTGCAGTGTGGCAGTTTATATTGATGTCCAGCACTAGGGCATCATGCCACAGAAATATAGCATCATGTCCCACCCAGTCACATTATCCTGACACCAGGCCGACCAGTCCTAACACTAACCTCTTAATGCCGAGCGCCAAGCGAGACAGCTGTTAGTACCATTTTTGTAAGTCTTTGGTATGACTCAGCCGGGGATCGAACCCAGACCTCCTGCATCCGAGGTTTAGATTTTGTGATATGGAAATGTTGCTATGTTTAATAGCAACATTAAACAGAACATATTACAGACCCTGAAATGGAAATGTTATGTGCAAAAATTAAACAGAATGTAAATGGAATACAGAATGAAACATAAATGAATTTGAAGGAAGCAAGGAATGCAAAGATGACCAACATAAAGCCAATTAAAGTGAAGACATCATCACTAATTGTGGAGTCTCGACAATCTGTATTTTAATAAAAGAAATAAGTAATCAAATTTACTTATAAATACTCTACTCTTGTACATTTATTGCAGTTGTAGTTATAGTTTTATTATTAATACGCACTTTTAATTTTAAAAAATTAAGAAAACAGCAGCTCTCTCCCCTTATCACCATTTCTGATATGGCAATTGAAAATCAACCTGAAGCACCAACAAGAACAGAATGCTAACAGAATATGAATAAAATGCAAAATGGATGGAAATGAAGTGCAAACAAAATATAGATTGGTAAAATTGCAGCGAGTGTATCGCAATGGTTGATCATGTCACTGACCACAATGGTGCCTTGTTGTCTCATACACAAAATCTGAAAAACATTTTCCTTCTTAAAATCCTCTGATCATTTCCTTTGACCTTTTAGCCCCAAAGTCTACAGCTGTCTTCCAAGTCCAAAATGAAAGACATCAACAAAGTTTAGTCAAGGCAAATGGTACAAACTTGAGCAATTTTGTGGAAACTGTGCTATTTTAATCCTTGTGACCTTGTGATCATTTGGATCCAAAAATATATATGCAACTTCTACATACCAATTGCAAGCCATCTACAAAGTTTGGTCAAAGTAGGTTGTATGAACTCCACATATTCTGAAACTAGTTTTATTCTTCAAGTCACCGTGACCCTTACCACAAGCCACGGCATCCCAATATCAAAAAGTGTCTTATCTCAAATGCATATCATCAATAAAGACTGATAAGGTATCTGATACAAGTTATTGTGTGGACACAGTTTTCTTTCTTTCAGTTCCTGTAAACCTGACCTTTGACCTTTTTAGCTGAAATCAACTGGCCTATTCCTTGCCCCAAATGGAAGCTCCTTACAAAGCAAGGCAATATTAGGTTGTGGTGAACTTGAGATATGTGCAAAAATGAAACAGAGACCAGTCGGACAGTTGGACAGACACCATCATAACATGACATACTCTGCCTTAAGGCAGGCATATAAAAACTTCAAATTGATACCTATTTCATCACCAGAACAAGCAGAACACAAATGAAAAAGTGATGCCTAGTATTATATACATAAATGCCAACCAGTGGCGAGGAAAAAGTGTAATCCAAGTGAACAAAGAGAGTAATCCGAGCAGAAAAAGAGTAATTAACATAAAACATAATAAAATTCAATAAGCATCTGTACAAAATGATTTATTTACCCCACTGGTCTTTTAACATCAATTACTGTTTCAAATTTTCATACATAGCACACTTTGAGCTTTAAAAAGCAATAGTCTCTTTTATGGCATTTCAAAACACTTTGTACCAGCTGAGAATATGAATGTTTTCACATCAGTAGAGCACTAATTGCTGGGTTACAGAGCCTGGACCTGAATTCAGTTTTATTTTTGTTAACAATACTGAACAATCTCTCATAATCAGCATTAGAATGGTAAAGAACCAATATTCCTTTCATAACCTGACAAAGAAGAGGAAATATATATCTTCCAGCTACTGGGTCTTTTAGCTGGGAAATAAGGTGCCATTGCACATAAACTCTCTGCACATGAAGTACATTTTCAGGTAGAATGCCAACTTGATACTTCAGTCCTCCTAATATACCAGCAGCCTTTCCTGCATCATATGAGGACAACCTGATATGTACACTGATGGAGACATTTTTCAAAATACAGAATGAAACTTCTTTATGAATTCCAATCACTGATGCTTTATCAGCTGAAAACCCCATACAGTTCTGCCAACTTATGTTTATTCAAAGCATTATTAAGCAAATAAAAAATGTTTTCTCCAGTGGAATCTACGGTAAATTCTGGAAATGAAAGAAGAGCATTCTGACTTTGCCCTTTTCGTTGTCAAAGTCTCTTACAAAGACTGGCTACAACTTTTTGTCATCATAATCACTGCTCCTGTCTGTTGCAATACTAAACGTCCCAATTTTCATGGCTTCTGCAGTTTTACGTGATTTATCTGCTGCTAAAAGCCTAACAATATTAGATGATTTTGTTCTAGCACATGCATATCTTCTGCAATTTTGGACTCAGGAAACATCCATTTGAACAAAGGACCAACGTAGTCTTCTACTGCTAGGGTAGTCCGTGTTCTATTAAGAACTCGGTAAATAATGCCTCTGCATTTATAAAATTTGTGTCTATGATTTAGTTCTGCTATAAAAAAGAAGTTACCTATGTATTGGAGTTAATAAAACAAGCTAATTCAAGGAATCTTTTTTTTACCACCATGATCAATATTTAAATAATTTCCACACAGCCTGCAATGTGCGTGAAGCTGCCCTAGAATATAACGCTGTACTGTGTAATCCACGTATTCATCTTTGAATCGATTTTTTGTCTTTTTCTAATCCATCTGTGAAATTATTTGAAAGACATTTTTGCTCTAACACACGCATCGACTGAATAAATCTGATGACTTTTAGCGCCGAATACCTACAGTGTTCTGTACCAGATATGAATTAGAACCAAGAATCTATAAGCAAAGATTAAAAATTAGAAAACCAGTCTGTTCTTTCCTAACTAAGCCATACAGCTGCTGTAAATAGAAACTGAGGTCAAAGGTTTGAAAGCAGAAACCAGCAGGTTTCTTGGAAATAGAACAGCTATAAATACATCATAATACTGTTAGGAAAGTGCATGTAAGTCTGCAGACAAGCATACTCTTATGTCGTGGTTACGTAGAAGCTGGTTTTTTTTAGAATACGGTCTGAAAGATTAATGGGATGCTAATAAAAATGAGAAAAAAAATTATTACATTTTTTGGGAGGGGGATATATCGAAAATGGCATAATCCAAATACATTTACGCAGAAGGCCTAATCAAGCAGAAAAAAGCGTAATGATTATGCCAAAAGCGTAATGGTTGGCATGTATGTTATATATATTTAATTTGCATTGTTTGATACACTTTTTTATATGCTGTGGGAAACATAATATTGTATCTAGTTGCTCACCTTGTCCATAACCACTCATAATTTTTTCTCAGAGTGAGTATTATTATCTTAAGCTGAGTCAAGAACATTTGCATTTTTTTTGTAACTAGACATGATCAATGTCGTGTGCTTTATTTTGATGGACCTTCTAGTTATAACTTAGATCTTTCAAGAACAATGTACTTCTAGCCCTTATCTGGTCTCTCTTTATATGTCAAAATATAAATCTTGTTTATTTGAACATTGGTCATTCAGGCTTTAAGATCTTAGCATATTACTGTAGTATCCGTTAATCCATTTGGGATGGAATTTATTTATTCAAATCATTTAATTTAACTAATTCTTCTTTGGACATACAAAGTGCTCTTCAAAAATAACAATCTTGAAAATAGAGACTTAAATTTATAGTGTAATTTCATACAAGGATCCTTGGATTGCATTATTGTGATAATAAGTGTGCTGGCATATCACCACTAAAGGCTGCTGGTACATAAATACTGCATGGGCCACCATAGGAACATCAACTCTTCCAGCATTGGATTTAATTTGGAGTTCCACTTATAGTTTATTCAGAACTTTAATCATTAGGACATGTGTCTGTAATTGTAGGATTATTCTGGAGTTAATTCACAATACCATATGTTCCTTTTTTATATTTTCACTTTGTATTCTAGGGAAAAAATTAATTGTTGAATTTTATAAAGCTTGCTGCTTCTCTCTCTTTCTATTAGTGATTTTAGAACCATAGAGTCATAATACTATGCCCATCCTATGTTTCACTGGTGTAAAGAAAATTAAGCAGCCCTGAGCTTTTGCAAATGACAACACTTGGGACTGATCTAAACAACTATAATGACCACTGACTATAACACCTCTTGCATACCTTTTTCTTGTACAGTCCATTCCTGGCTAGTTAACGAAACATCGAAACAATGCATATGGATGTCAATACCTTCTGTACTTGTTCTCTCTGAAATATTTACATCTTTTCCAAGAAGACGATGCACTAGTGTTGTTTTGCCAACACCATAATGGCCAACCACCATTACCCTTATGTTGTAAACCTTTTCTATGCCATCTTTCAATGCCTGTCTGTACAACTTGAGAGAGCTTTCATCCATTCTTAAAATCTCTGTTGGAATGACTGGGCCTAAAATAAGGCAAATGAAATTTTATATTGTATTTAATCAAGGTTAATAAATAAACTTATAACACTGGATATTTAAAATACAGAAAGTGCTATAAACGTATACTAATACTGATCTTAATAACATAAACTAAATTTCTGTCTGCCATAAAACAAGTCAAGATTACCTGGTGCACTAGATTACTTAATGTCAGGATTTTTCAGGGCAAAAATTTGGTTAACTTTTTGGGAAATTCTTGCACTAACCTAGACTGGTTTTATAATATAAACCATTCTTCAGTAAACTTAGCTTTTAAATGTAGAAACTGGCTGAAACATTTAAAGTAATTCCTTTAAAATTCAAAAACAAAAAATGGCTCAAACTTCCTATAAACATGCCACTTAGGAACTATCAATAAGTCTGGATTTCCTCTATTTCTTCTGAAGCCTTTGTGTCATGTGCAATAGAAATGAATGTTGCAAAAAGCAAAAAATGAACCGTTATATTTTGAAAAATGTAGATTAGATGATGGCTTAAAGCTGAAAGAAAATGGGAACCAACTGACAGAAGATGAAAATCGGACAACAATCGGACAATCTCAAATTTTATGCCAATTATTTCATCATTGCTGGAATCCAAAATGCTGTGCTTATATTCATATAATACTATCATAGTGATTTCAATTGATGCTCCTTTTCACTGGACAATATTTCAAAGACTTAAATTTACAATGTTTAACTCTGTGACAGAAATGTTTAAAAAATGTCTTATTTCTGGTGTACACAATTCAGGTGAGAAAGAGCCGTGACAATATTTCAAAGACTTAAATTTACAATGTTTAACTCTGTGATAGAAATGTTTAAAAAATGTCTTATTTCTGGTGTACACAATTCAAGTGAGAAAGAGCCGTGACAATATTTCAAAGACTTAAATTTACAATGTTTAACTCTGTGACAGAAATGTTTAAAAAATGTCTTATTTCTGGTGTACACAATTCAGGTAAGAAAAAGCCGTAATTTCTCCCATATATGCAAAAACAAAAAATGGCTGTGAATTTTCTTCAGTTGATCTCACCCCCATTAAGGCCAATCAAAGCTGTTGTATTCAAAACACACTTCTATTGGGGTTTTTTCTGCACACAGAGCAATGCTAAACAAATCTATCTCATACATTTTGATCAACTTTTGTGTACATTAAATTATTATTTATGTCTTTTATTAGGTTTCAACATACAAGTTTCCTGCCTCAAGTTCCCACATATATCCTGAACATGAGAAAAGTATTGCTTTGGTGAAAATTTTAGATTGTCTGTTAGTTAAGGAAAACAAGTTTATTTAATATTTAATCCTGAGAGAGTAAGAATACAGGACTTGTCCATCAATATCTGTCACACATTTTTGATAGTAACATATTTTTTTAGGTTACCTACTTTCAAAAAAATAAAGTTAAATAATCTGTCTGCATCAAAACAGGAAATTTCAATAATTTCATTAAGTTTAATCAGTATTTCTGTTCCTTTTACATTTGCCTCAAACATTTACAAATGCTGACTTCTCAACACTCACTTCTACCTATTTTCTCACCACTTTGACTTTTTCAGGCAGGAGAGAGAAATCACTAAGCTCTAAAAATTTTGTAGAGCATGCACCCTGAGACTCCCACACAATATAACCTGCTAACAATTTAGTCCTTGTACAAACCTTTGTTGATTTCGTGCAAATCTGCAGGAAAGTACAGAGGCATCAGATTACAATATACTTTCCAATTTATTTTATCCCTGTAGATACAGAATATAACGGCATCCACCTGACTGGCATTGCTTTCATCAGACAGCCATTCTCTCACTGTGCTTAATGCAATCTTAGCTGCTCTTAATCTTGGAAATCCTGGAATAAAAATGGAGTAACAAGCTGATGCCTGATCATTAAAATAAAGAGTATTGTTATTACTCCTTTAAAAGTAACCAATAAAATATGGACAATCCACACTGTTATTTGGATACTGCAATATTTTTTGAATTGATTTAAATGAGAAAACCAATTAAAGCTAATTAATATGATTTGCAGTATAAGAATAAAGAGACGTTAAACTGGTGAAATAATTTTCATACAACTATTGTATTTAAAAAGAACATTTTTTTTTTTCTTCAAGGTATTCAACTATACTTTATAATGTGAAATTCTGCATTGTTTTATTTTTATGATTTTAGAGATCAGGCCCAAATTTAATCCTTGAAGGTCTTAAAGTTAATTCTTGATTCAAGACATTTGATCTGTCGATTTTCAATAAGACAACCTTCAGCCAATCAGACTGCTGTGATTTAAACAACTTTCAGCCAATCAGACTGCTGGTATTTTAGACTTACTGTTATATCATATGTTCTGTCAGTAAAAGCATGGCAGCTATGAGAGTGTGAAAATCAAACCTTGTGAAAATCTGGGGAACTGAATATTAGATAAAAGATTTACTAATAGGTCACTGAAACAAAAGTCAGGAATCATTAATACTGGAGAAATATATTTTCTGAAACCTTTCACAAGATGAAAATTTCCTCATGCACATTATACAATCCATAACTGAGGAAAACACTCCAAATACCCAAAACAGAAATGTTTCCAACAATACAATTTTGGTGTCCCCATCTCTACAATTGGGAATATTATTGAGAAATGAGTAATCTAAGGAATTTTTAGCATACGGGCTTCTTGTGTTTCTAACAAGCTATCCTTCAAGACTGAGGTGATCTTTGTTGCAATATCTTCTTACGTCCCTTAAAAAAATGCATTAGGTTTTTGTCTACACTGTGAACCAAAATTAAAATTACTGATATAATTGGTGCTTGTTTCATTGAGAAGTTGCTTTCTTTGTAATAGATGTTGTAGTAGCTGTTGTTGCTATGGTAAAAAAAGAAAAACTTTCCTAATATGAGACAGACTATCTGCAGCCAACAAATGTCTCTATGTATTTCTAACATAATATTAATTTACGCTGTCTCATAATAATTCAATGTTACTTACAAGTGTTACTGAAATAAAAGTGTCCTACAATCATATGGTACCTTTACTCAGTTTCTCACTGAACTGAGATTCTGTTTGTTCTAAAGGATTGGAATACGTTACAGATATGAATGGCATGAGGTAAACTGTCTGACGAACCCATTTTAAAATTTTCAATTCGGATATTTCAAAAAAAATTTGGGGACACAAATTATTGGTTTACCAAGTGGTCCCACCAAATAAAGCAGAATCATCCTTGCAAGGAGATAACATTTTTTAAAATTTTTAACATAAAATAAAGTTCAGCCACAAATATATACACCTTAATTAAGAGTGAACTACTATTTATGTGACTCACCTTGTTGGCCTGTAGCTATGCATGGAAAAGCCTGAAAGTAATAAAATTAAGGGCACTTATCTTTTCAAGCTGTATCTATTTTTCAGTGATTTTGTTTCCAAAATCCAATAATTAAGCTAGACACTTTTCATCAACTCATATACTGGTTTAAATAACATACATTTTTACTGCTAGAAATGCTTTTAAATTAAAAGACAAAACAGACAATCTCGCCTTTTTACAACTTTGATTTTTTTACATGTAAAAAACAATTTACTCATGGATCAAGATGCATACAAAATTTGTGTTTATTTGTTATGCAAAGGAAAGACAAGTAAAAATAATAAACCATATGTAGCTGGGATTACGTGGTAGTAGACTTATATCCCTAACAATTATGTGATCAGGGAACATATTGGAATGTTGTCAAGTACATTTAGAGACATAGATCAATAGTCATGTATTCTGTGTCACTAAAAACTACAAAAAGAAAAATAAACTGTACCAATTTTGTGCCATAAGTGGACATGGAAAGACCTCACTGTATTTTACCAATATATAACATGATCCATGTATACTTGTATACATGTCAGATCCATCTGTAAACAACAAAAACTCATATCAGGGTCTATGTTGTTTGTTTTGCTAATCAGTCCTTACAAAATGCACAGACCCAGGTCGGCCAGTGCATCATCCGAATGGGATTACTTGTTCGCAGCTGGGCCATAGTCTATACATTACACAGACCCAAATCTGCCATTTTATATTACATAAAATCATATTAGTAGAGACAGACAGTACATGCCTTGATGTGTTTGTGCTGTTTGTGATGGAGAGCTTGATACACACATGGAAATTTATATACAGTTAAACCTATCAATTTTGCAGCCACCCATGGGAAAAGACACAGCTGGCCATTGTACACAGGTGAAATCTGCATTGAGTATTATTATTATTAGTAGTAGTAGTTAGTAGTATTATAACTATTATCATTAAGATTTGTTATGTGCACTCTTCAACAAAATCATTAAAATATGTACATTGGTTTTTCTCTCCCAAATGTATGTTCCAAAACAAGATTACTGTAAATTTTTCACTTCAATCCATCTCATAAATCAAATCATTAGTGACTTTAAATAATCACTTCCCTTTTGTTTGATTTTAAGCACCATGATGAAACACTAATTTCAACACTGATTGGCAGCTTACATAATACTGTAAAATAGACGACTGACTCTTTGCCTGGACAGCTTGTATAAATTATAGTTGGAGACAGCTGTTCATGCTCCAAAAAGAATATCTGGATTAGCCAGTTGCTCAACTTGTCAAACACAGTTTATGTGGGAGACCATGATGAAAAGGGAATCAAAAGAAGCTGTATACAGTTATTTCTGTGACCCCATAACTGAAACTCCACCTGCTGTTACTAACATGATTTAGATTCTAACTTGCTGTTAATTTACAAGTCGTAACTCATATATCTTAACAAAGATAAACTTTTTTCATTAAAGATAGCTTAAATTCACATGCAAGGAGATGAGGATGTCAAATTATACCTGTCACAATGGCACAAAGAGTAACTTCCATTTCTACTGTGATAACATGACTACTTTTCTCACCATCTAGCAAACATATTGCTTCTTACCTCTTCTGTAAGCATACAAACTGCATCAGACTGTAAGCATACAAACTGCCTCAGACTGTAAGCATACAAACTGCCTCAGACTGTAAGCATACAAACTGCCTCAGACAGTAAGCATACAAACTGCCTCAGACTGTATGCATACAAACTGCCTCAGACAGTAAGCATACAAGCTGCCTCAGACTGTAAGCATACAAACTGCCTCAGACTGTAAGCATACAAACTGCCTCAGACTGTAAGCATACAAACTGCCTCAGACAGTAAGCATACAAACTGTCTCAGACAGTAAGCATACAAACTGCCTCAAACTGCAAGCAAACTGCCTCAGACTGTAAGCATACAAACTGCCTCAGACAGTAAGCATACAAGCTGCCTCAGACTGTAAGCATACAAACTGCCTCAGACTGTAAGCATACAAACTGCCTCAGACAGTAAGCATACAAACTGCCTCAGACAGTAAGCATACAAACTGCCTCAGACTGCAAGCAAACTGCCTCAGACAGTAAGCATACAAACTGCCTCAGACTGTAAGCATACAAACTGCCTCAGACTGTAAGCAAACTGCCTCTGACAATAAGCATACAAACTGCAGTAAGCATACAAACTGTCTCAGACAGTAAGCATACAAACTGCCTCAAACTGCAAGCAAACTGCCTCAGACTGTAAGCATACAAACTGCCTCAGACAGTAAGCATACAAGCTGCCTCAGACTGTAAGCATACAAACTGCCTCAGACTGTAAGCATACAAACTGCCTCAGACAGTAAGCATACAAACTGCCTCAGACAGTAAGCATACAAACTGCCTCAGACTGCAAGCAAACTGCCTCAGACAGTAAGCATACAAACTGCCTCAGACTGTAAGCATACAAACTGCCTCAGACTGTAAGCAAACTGCCTCTGACAATAAGCATACAAACTGCCTCAGATAGTAAGCATACAAACTGCCTCAGACAGTAAGCATACAAACTGCCTCAGACAGTAAGCATACAAACTGCCTCAGACTGTAAGCATACAAACTGCCTCAGACTGTAAGCAAACTGCCTCAGACAATAAGCATACGAACTGCCTCAGACAGTAAGCATACAAACTGCCTCAGACTGCAAGCAAATTGCCTCAGACTGCAAGCATACAAACTACCTCAGACAGTAAGTATACAAACTGCCTCAGACAGTAAGCATACCAACTGCCTCAGACAGTAAGCATACAAACTGCCTCAGATTGTAAGCAAACAAACTGCCTCAGACAGTAAGCATACAAACTGCCTCACATTTGAACTCGACACATACACATATCTGAATTAAAATGACAAGTGAGATATAAAATGTTGACACATCAACTCAGAAATTATGCTTTTATCTTAACGATGCCTTTCTCATAAAACAAAAGTTCGCATACTTAGAATAGTCACTGTTGATGTTCTTCAACGTTTGGCTAAGGCAGGGCAACACCACTATTGGTTAAGAAACACCTAGCCACTGATGCCAGAAGGCAGGTGATAGTAACATATGGGACATTTATTAGCGAAATTTGCCAAAAGAGAAATTAGAATGGCTTTATGACTAGGGGACTACCAGGACAGGTCTGTCTGTACATGAGAAAACTCTGCAAATGTAGCATTTTCAAGCAATACATACTATCGTCCTAATCCCATGAACCTTCACTTTTTGTAGACATTCAAGATAGGCCTCTTTTAAATGCAAGTCTGGGTTGTTTACCACGCAACGGATGGATCGTCCATGAATGACATCTGAAGAAAAAAATTAAAAAATTTAGAAACTCCATGTCTGCTTGAATATTTTAATCAAATGAACAGGAATTACCCTGATCTGCCAGAACATTTTGGTTAGGTCAGTTAATTATGGAGTTTTGTCCTGTTTTCATATATCTTTCTTAATAGAAACCCATCTACACAAGGACTCAACCCTCCTTCTGGAAACCTCTTTGCAAATCTGATGATCTGAGACTCAACACTTCTTCTGGAAGCATATATGATTCTGATATTTGCATACTTCAGCTAGTTAACAATTCAGTATGGTTTCTTATGAGACTTTAGATATTTGTGGTAAAACTGGATGACTTTGGTCATCATAAAACTGGATGACTTTGGTCATCATAAAACTGGATGACTTTGGTCATCAATCCCATCCTGACAATTAACACTGTTCAGACCAACCTTTGAATAATCCTAAATGCCAACACAAGAACAATATCAACAAAGCATCTTAGATAGCTCTCTCTATTTGACGAATCTTAAAGAGATTAAATCATAATCATATTATGTGTTATGTGTTACAAATATATCTTTGAAAGACTGTCTCAAGTTAGACTATAATGACAAAATGAAGGAGGGAAAATTTGAAGTCATAATCTATGCTGGAAAAGATGTCTGTATTAGTAAATGACCCATGGCTATTTGAAACTTTCTTAGCTTGAAATATGACTCAATGGAACTAATTAAAGTGACATTGATTTCGGGTTATCAGCTGCATTATGGGTAATTTGTCAACAATAGTCTGTTAAACAACCATGCACAAAGCATCTGTATTCATTTTGTAAAATAGCGTCATGGACAGCATGTGTGTGTGCATGTGTGTGTCTGAGTGTACATGATGGGAGGGGAGTAAGATGAATATGGAGGTGTACATTTTATAAAAGATTTGAAAACGACTCTTAAATCTGAAAACTCATGAACAAACAAATACTTACATTTTGCTGGGAGGTAGTAGCCTGTAAAGGAGAAATCATAATTATTTGCCTATTTCATCCAAAAATGAAAACAAACAGGGAAATGTAAAACTGATCAAGTTCTGTTATTTTATTCATTTATGCGGCCTGATCTCATAACTACCACCGGTGATGTTGACTTCACAAGCATCCTACCAGTATTCTTAAGCCCATAATGCACTTAAGAAAAGTTTATCATTGCAGCTAGTCAGGGGTGTGGACAAAGGCACAGACACCAAAGTGATTCTTGTGTTGAGCTCAGCCAAGGAAGGCTCAACAAAATAGGAAAACTTCAAAGCTTTATCAAAAAAGTTATTATAAATATTTACTGATTCAAATGCTTTCTGGTTAAAACATACTTCCTGTAGTCATCTTTCATGCCACCTGATGTAAGGAAGTTGACCATGAAAACAGCTGCAAAGTTGCTGATGTAAGGAAGCTGACCATGAAAACAGCTGCAAAGTTGCTGATGTAAGGAAGTTGACCATGAAAACAGCTACAAAGTTCTCCTCCAACTCTGGTGCAGGGCAAAATATCCATTTGAATTTCAGTAGCACATGTCATTTTTTCTTCTCTATATAATCCTCATTTAGAAAATCTGACTTGAATTTTCTCAGAGAAAACATGTAGTTCAGGAGAACTGAAATTCAATGACTTTCCAATAAGATTTCAATGACCAGTTTTTAGTTTTCAATGACTTTCCAATGATCAGTTTTCAGTTTTCAATGACCATTCACAGTATCAAGTGCTCTACTGTCGATATTAATACAAGAAACAAACAAACAAACAATACAAAAATTTAGTGAAATATGAAAGGGAAATGATATTTATCAAAAAGTCATTGTAGCTGGACCCAGATGGTAAGCAATGCTCTTTCTCCTCCAGCTGCAACTCTAGTGCTTTCAACTGCTTTTCCTTTTCGTTTCCTTTTCTTCTGAGTCCACTAGACTGATCCACTGGACTGATCCACTGGACTGAGATATTAGTATCAATGTCCTTTCCCTTCTGCTGCATATGCCAGTTTTTCAGCTACCTGGAAAAGGCAGCTGACATCCTCATCCAGTCTCTTTTTCTTGAACTTTAAATTATTTAATTTTCTCTATCATTTTTTTCTCTCTTCCATCCTCTTCTGCTCTGCTTCCTTTTTCATTGCGTCTAGATTCTGCTGATATTTGTGCTGGGCCCCACCTGCTGACAAAGATTGTGACATTGTCCACACCTCCAGCTTTTCTCCAATGGCATAACAATGATCTCACAATACTGTCCTAATCAAACTCTGAGCAAGCTGCAATTACTTGAATGATTTACACCAGCATCAACACCAATTTAATTTAATTTAAATAGCATTACAACAAGATAAGGGATGGTGTATCTGCTGAATAAAGACAGGTGCTCCTCACATGTACGCTCAATTATGAATAGAACATTGGTTTATTTGAAGTCACATCAAATTAGCCTTCTGAACAGCAGTCTTTTTCATAAGATAATTACAGTAATAAGGATTAACTGTTAATTAGTCACACTGCATGCTTCATGAATGCTTATTAGCCTTTAGCTTGTTCTGCTGATTGCCCCGGGGAGGGGGTGTCCTGTGAGAAAATGAGTTGCATCAAAGGGAAATCACTACTTAGCCTATTCATTTCAAATCAAAATGCAAATGAAAACTAAAAACATGATTCAACTAACCAATGCTTACAATATTTCAACTTTCAGAAAATCAGTACAACCCTTCTTAGAAAGTGCATCTCTACTGTCAGTCTTTGAACTTGCGGAACCTGCTGAGGTAGCTTCTGATGCAGATGATGATGATATAGAATTCAATTTTTTTTGCGCTGACCCTATGAATGCTGGCATCAAAACTGCAGGCTCATCTTTTTTCATTAGTTCCAAATATTTCTTCTACTTATAGCAGCAATGGACATTCCTTTTCTTTCTTGTATATTTCCATGGCCACTTAGTAATTTTATTTTCTTGCAGCCAACTATCGCTGAATGTGCATTTCCCACAGCATTCACTTTGGACCCTGTATCTGGATACTCATGGCGCTAAGCTGACATGATTTCTAATTAATCAATATTCAGCTGCTTTTGTGATACAAACACTTTGGTACACTTTCACAAATGAAATATAACCAAACATTATAACCATTTCAGTCATCTATATACATAGGTGTGTTAAAGATACAAATATACACAGGTGTGTTAAAGATACAAAATGATTCTGCCAACATCGGAATGACTGTCATGTCAGCATTAAAAATCAAGCAAAAATACTCCCTGATAACCTCTGCTGACTGGCCATATATTTTGGTCCCAATCGAGTAAACCTGATACCTACATAACCTCCTTAAAATGATTCACCTTGCCATACACCGAGGTCCCAACAGTGTTTGGTTTAGGGAAGTTTTACTGCATTAAAGCTTCATATACAAATGAGACAACCATAAACATAACACTATATTATATGTCTGCCACATTTTTAACAGTCTTTTATTTAGGAACTAGTAAGGTATGGTTGACTATGCAGATTAATGACCTGTAGTCTTGACCAAAAGCTAATGTGCTGCAACTGTTATGTTTTTTAAACAGACTTACTAAGACCATTGTATCAGACTTGATGATCCTGGAATCTACAGGTTTCTTTTTCACTCTAAGTGCAAGAAATCCAGTTTGGTCAAGAAACTTGCACAAGAATAAAATTCATTTTTCTTTGAGACACAATTAGCATGATCTTTCATTTTTTACCTCAAAATCAACAGACCTCTTCAATACCTTCAGTGCAAGCCCTCACAGAGCATGAGATCAAGAATTAAAGCAAAAGTTGTTTTAAAAAAAATACTTTTTCTTCTTTCAGTCAGAGTGATTTTGACATTTTGACTCAAAATGAAAAAATGAAACAGCTTCTGTCTTATGCAATGTTCAAGACATCCACAAACTTTGGTGAAGGTATACAGGTCTAGTATGAAATTTTGGAGTACACACCACTTCTATTCAAGTCAATGACCCTGGCCTCTGTCTACTGCAAGCCAAAACAACAGGCTTCTTTCTTACCCCAAGTGCAAGCCATCACACAAATTTCTAGGTCTGTGATGTGGAACTATTGTTATTGCATATAAACCATATTCTTTTATTGGCTGCAAGATCACTAGATTTATCCTTTACCCCAAGCTATCCTTAAAGTCTGGTCAAGGCTGGTGATGTAAAACTAATGTTATTGTGCGATAACCATTCCTCCTCTTTCAAACAGCGACCTGACCAATAACCTTTTGACCTCACGATCATCAGACTTCTTATTATGAGCTGTAGAAGGAAAACTGTTGTGCAGAAAAGGAACAGTTAACAGACAGAGACTATTTATTCTGTTTTAACTGCTGCTGATGGCCATACTGAATTTCCTTTTTGCAACGTTTTCATTTCATACAAAGCAGACATTATTAGCAGTGGCCTGGTGAAAACCCCAATAGGACCATCCATTCATGGGGATTAGTGACAACAAGAGTTTCAAGACTGGTGTCATGGCAGCCATATTGGCAACACTTTCATTTAAGCCCAACTAGGTATCATAAACAGTCACTTGGTGAAAACCCATGTCAAAAAGGCTATCCATTTCAGAGCAATAACAACATTGTCAAGATTACTATCATGGTGGCCATACTACTGAGGGTCAGATTCAATTTTTTAATTTAGGACCAATTAGACACCAAAACAAAGTCTTCTGGTGAGAACCCCATGTTAAAAAGATTTAATTTAGGACCAATTAGACACCAAAACAAAGTCTTCTGGTGAAAACCCCATGTTAAAAAGATTTTCCATTTAGGATGAGTAGCACAAACAAGATTTTTAAGATGGCTGCCATTGTAGTCAAATCTCATTAGATCACCACCATTTTCATTTAAAACCAAATAAACATCCAATGTTCTTGGGTGAAAACTCCCATGCTGAATATATGCAGCAATAACGAGATGTTCAACAACAGGCCATCCCATGTGCTCTCCTGGTCTATGATCTAATATAGGAGAAAAGCCCCATTTTCAATAAAGAAATGTAATACCTGAGGTGACAGGACACAATTCATTTGTGAGAGCAATCTCCTCATTGATCCAGCTATCACCTCCAAAACTCAAAATGGCTGCAGATACTGAAAAAGAGTAATTTCTGGTTCTGTCAAAACTGAAACTACCTTAAAATACTGCTTTGTGTTATGTACCTACAAATACTGCTTTGTGTTATGTACCTAAAAATACCGCTTTGTGTTATGTACCTACAAATACTGCTTTGTGTTATGTACCTACAAATACTGCTTTGTGTTATGTACCTACAAATACTGCTTTGTGTTATGTACCTACAAATACTGCTTTGTGTTATGTACCTACAAAAACAGCTCTTGGAGTACTAGTACATTTCCAGTTTTTAAATTATTAAGGAATTTTTCATTCATTTAAGACTTACATAGACCTTTGTAAGGATTAGTTTGGATTCTCTTCATAATACTATAAGTTCCTCTCACATTTTTATTGATTTTATAATTAATCATTTAAGTTTTACAAAACTTGTTGGTTTTGTTGTTCTGTTACTTAGTCTGTGACCATCAATTCATAATGTACTAATGCATGATAGTACATACTACACCACTCCCTCGATAACTCGCGCACATCGGGGTCCAGAAACATCGACCACACTATAAGCGAGGCACGAGTTATCGAGGGACCTATAAAATAAGCCCAAAACCAAAAAAGTGATTGATGACATAACGGAAAAATAAGGGGGGGTAGGCAGATTATACTGTTGAATACTCACTTTATAATCATTCTGAGATTAACTGTTAATAAATATCTCTTCATAACGGTGTACTTTATTATTTTCTCATAGGACAACATTAAAAATTTCAGGATAAATTACAGTATATTGAGGCGATCATCGAAAACATTATTCCACATGGTTTCCGTTCGTTGAACATGTGTACCACTTCACACATTGTGTACTACGTCACTAATTTTTATGTTGAATTGGATACATTCTAGTTTTATTATTTGATCCAAATTAGACGTTTTTTATATACAAAAGATCGACTCTTTTCGAGAAACAGTGTCGACTGAACGATAGATAGATAGATTTGAATGCGATAGAACTAAAATGGAAAACAAAAAAAAAAACAAGAGTTAATCAGTACCGACATATTTAATTGGTCTACAAATTTAAAACAACGTAAATTAGAACAAGTTAATACTTGCCGTTTGTGCCACGCTTGACAAATATCAATTCACTTTTTGAAAAAATCAGTTAATTTTGTGTGTGTGTGTGTGTGTTATTCCTTGGTTTCTCTGCCGCCGAGCAAAATCCCTCAGATTTCTCAACTGCATGAGCTTTACGTAGTCAACATTTTGGGTCTCCAGCCACCTTATGGCAATATCAAAATATCTGATTGCTTCCTGTGCAGAGGGGTGGGAGTGCAACATCTGTGTCTGCATCACTTTCAACACTTGTGTTACTCCAGTTAGAATCATCTTCTGCTGCAAATTTGTTCGCTATAGAAATAATTATAGTTTCATCTGACATGTATTTGGCTGTAGGGCAATCATTGTCAGCACAAATCCACTCTTCCATATCATCAAGAGAAACACCCATCTCAGGACCATGAGTCTGTACTAATTTCTCCCAAACAGCCTCGGCATTAATGACATCAGTTTCACTGAAACATTCGAAGTCACTATCATCATCGTTGTCTCTGTTACTGTTTTGCTTTACGTCAATGGCAGCTCCAAGACCCTTAATCCAGCACCCGAGGTCTCTTGTAATCGATTTTTTTTTTTAATGCAACAAACACTTCCCCATGTTGATCAAAACAAAGCCGGCATGTACATGTAATTAGGTTCTCACAGAAGTACTCACGGGTTTCGATGTGACGGTTGATTGACTCTTTTCATGTTTTCAATGAACAGACTATGTTGTGATTATAATGTTTACACTGAAACGGAATTAAAGGATTAGAACGTGACTTTCACACAGGAAGACGTTTAACTGGTGTTTATTTCATTCTCTGTTGCCACCTGTTAACATTTACCAGAAGTTTTCATTGATCGCTATTTCACCAGACTGTTTATTTACAGTATAATGACAACTATTTATCATAAAAACTTACATAATATACGATATCTTTAAACAGAGGTCTCGCTAGGATTTTAAAACTGGTTCTTTCTGCCTCTGAATTCAATCACTAAATATCAGTACATTTTCTCACTTGGCCGCCAAGTCAAAGCCTTTCAACTAGCCGCCTAGCTGTTGCATCATGTTCTTTTTTTTTTTTAATGTACTCTTATAAAATTGCAACAGTACATCAAAGAGTCTTTCAGTCACTGAATTCTGTCATTGTAAATATCAGCACAGTAAACTGATCAACACATTCTCCCACAAAGCAGGTGGCTGAAACTGGACCGGCAAATCTTTGAATTTTCCCGCGCACCTATTACATGCATACGGAGGACTCCCGCCTCAGTGATTTTCTGCGTCCCAGATCAAAAATTGGCGTCCAAATACACGTAATTAAGCGTTTTCAAGATCTCTGAAATTAATTCTTCTCTAGAACTTGCAAATTTCAAAATATGGATTATATTTTTACGGGCATTAATCACCATTTTCGAGGATAAAACGAGCAATGTATCAAGGTTTAATTTATCAATTCTTATCGTAATTTTTTTCATGTTCAGCATATTTTAAAGATATTTTAAATACATTTTCTCTGGAAAAAATCGGGAGCCAAGACGGATACCGCGTTATAAGCGGGATCGCGAGTTATCCGGGCGCGAGTTATCGAGGGAGCGGTGTATATACACTATCATGCAGTATCTATAAAACCAAACAAACTGCACAATGTCTTAATGAATGGATAAATCTGTTCCTATCTATCAACAATAACCTGTGAAAACACCACTGTGTAGCTAGCATATTAATCATGGACAAAAATACCTGGACGAACCTTCTACATTTTCAGTAGTTAGGTTTTAAAAAAAGCTATACCATGCACCCATGTCTGCAGCATGAGTTTGTATATTATTGTTATGCTGAACATACGCTGGAAACCAATGTTTGTAACAAAATGTTTCTTTGATATTACTGACCTGAAGAAAATACATTAGAACACCCACTACTTTAAACTGCCAAATCCTGAAACCATCTCCGATATTTCCGAGTGATAAGATTTTCAAATTGGCTGCAGTTGTACAGATAATAGCTGCAAGACTGACGCCATTTTCATCTAGGTGCGTTTGTGCGTGTGTTTGATTAGGATTTTTAATGTAGCTTTAGCAATTTTTCAGTCATATTGCTATGACGCCTGCAGTGTGGCAGTTTATAGTGATGTCTAACACAGGGGCATCATGCCGCAGACATGTAACATGATGAGATCCCACCCAGTCACATTATCCTGAAACCATGCCGACCAATACTAACACTAACCTCTTAATTCTGAGTGCCTAGTGAGGCAATTGTTCATACCATTTTTGCAAGTCTTTGGTATGACTCAGCCGGGGTTCAAACCCACGACCTCCCGCTTCCAAGACAAACACTCTAACCACTAGGCCACCAGAATGGTCTTTTCTTCTAAAGGAAATGCATGCAAAGTGATTACTAAATGATCAAAAAATTATATAAATCATACATGGGGAACAAATCTGGATTGTTTTCTTACATTAATATGTCATCAGTGGCTGATGGGATAAAATAAAAAATCAACATGGAATTGATGAGGTTGGAAAATGAGCATGGTTTTCAAACCATGCAAGTTAGCCACCACGTTTGTTAATTTGTAGAAGATGAGTAGAGCTTGTCAAAAAAAATTCTTTCTTACTGACAGAAATAAGTGCATGTTCCTTATATATCTGTCTCAAATTATTCTCAGAATGAAAAGACAATCAACTAATAATTATTCACAACTGCTGAAGAATAAATTAACTTGTAGAAGATAAAAATCGTTATGTACTGATTCATCACCTCTTTTATCGATAACGAAAAAGTATGGATTTATCAATATTTTGAGTAATGTCATCATGTTATGCATGCATGTTGTCACACAAATAAATAAGACCGCTCTGGTGGCCTAGTGGTTAGAGCGTCCGTCTCAGGAACAGGAGGGCGTGGATTCAAACTGCTGCCAAATTCAAATCACTGCCAAGTCATACCAAAGACTTTATAAAAATGGTACTAACAGCTGTCTTGCTAGGCACTCAGCATTAAGAGGTTAGTGCTAGGACTGCCACACTGCAGACATCGTAGTGATATGACTGACAAATTGTTAAAGCTAAATTAAAAATCCAAACCACGCCCACATACAAACAAGCATGCTTGCAGGCAATAATAAGAAGAAAGTGTTGAAATTGAGATTATACATACCACCTGATTCTGATGACACAATTTCATTAGTATTTTCAAACTGTACAACAGAGTTGACGATAGCATCTACCTCCAGCCGACAGATATCTCCATACCAGAGAAAAACTTTGTTATTTAGCTCTCTGTCCACTGGGTATATGGGCTGATTCTCTGTCAGTAAAAGAAAAGAGCAACGTGCATATATCAATAACAAAATAATGCAGTTATGTTAAATGAAAATTCCTAATATGCAACATATTTGTCAGCAAAATATTTTTTTACAAGATTTTAATCAAAAAGGCCATATAGTCTGTCTACATGTTGCTGAAAGTAAAAACAAAGAATCTATTGCCTGCAGGTCAGCCAATGATTCAATAAAAAAATATAACCAAGTTATAAAATTAAACCACTGACACTGTCAAGATCCATGCCATGAGAAAAGTAACTATTTATACTCACTCTATCATTAACCTTTGCTTCACACAAAATTCACTTCATCATCTTGCACCAATAACCATTGCTCCCCACCTAAATATCATCTTATTCCAATATAGCTTTAACCTTTGTTCCACAAAAAAAATCATCTAATTTCACTACACCATTAACTTTGCCCACAAAAAATATCACCTAATCCCACTACATTATTAACCTTTGTTCCACAAAAAAATCCCTTAATCTCACAAAACTATGAAGCTTTGTTCCATAAAATACCACATATCTCATACCATTTACCATTGCTCCACACAAAATATACCTAATCTCATTATAACATTAACCTTTGTTCCACACAAAATATACCTAATCTCACTATAACATTATCCTTTGCTCCACACAAAATATACCTAATCTCACTATAACATTAACCTTTGTTCCACACAAAATATACCTGATCTCACTATAACATTAACCTTTGTTCCACACCATGTTCAGTTAATATCTTTATACTATTAACCTTTGCTCAAGAAGAATTAACCTTTAGCTTGCTACACCATTAACCTTTGCTCCACAAATAAATGACTTAATCTAACTTTACCATTAACCTTTGCCCCACAAAATATCACCTAATCTCAATTTACCATTTACCACTGCTACAATAAATCACTATGCCACAAACTTTTGCTCCACACAATAAATCACCTAAAATCACTTTGCCACACCAAAAAATTACTTTATCTCACAACATTAATAATTGCTCCAGAAAAAATCCTTTTATCTCACTAGAATGTTAACCTTTACTCCACAAAAAAATATTAATCTCACAATACTATTAACCTCTGCTGCACAAAATATCACCTAATCTCAAGGTACCCTTTACTACTGCTGCAAATCACCTTATATCACTGTTACCATTAAATTTTGCTCCATAACATTTCACTTAATCTCAATAAACCATTAAGTTTTGATCCACACAAAAAAAATTAATTTTGCCTGTGACTATATCACCCTTCTCATGAAAATGCATGACTTATCTTTGCCATGAAAGTCTCATGGACTGAAATTAACACAGCTTTAAAGAAAAAGACAGCCATGAACTCAAAATTTAATGATGAGAAATCACCAGCTCAAATTAAATCTTCCAAACTTACAGATTATTCATGTAATATACCATATTTATCCAATGATAATCCCAACAATCATATTTACGAAATTTTGGCAAATATTTATTAACGATAACAATTTCTGAAAATAAACACATCCCATAAGAACATACTCAACAAAAAAAGAAAGTTATCACTTTAAAAAATGTTTAAAAATTGATATTTTTTATTTCCTTGTCAAACATTTGTTTTAATTACCTTTGAAATACATAAGCTTGAAGATGTTCTTGAAACTAAACAATCAAGTCAGACATAAATAACAATTGTGCAATATGCACATATTCATAAGAAGTATACATCTCTTGTATAAATGAGACATATCAAGCACTTGTTTTTTCAATCTCTGTGATAATTGTTGTTGTTGTTGTTGTAGGGTTTAACGCCATTCTTCAGCACAAGATAGGCTATACATGGCGGCCAGTATAATTGGTGGAGGAAGAACCCTGGAAAACCCCGGGAAGAACCACCGACCCACGAGAAGCTACTGGCAGGCTTTCTCACGTACCAACGTTAGCCGAGGCTGAGACTTGAACTCACGCAGACAGAGGTGAGATGGCAGTGATCCGTAACGGTGAGCGCTTTAGACCACTCGGCCACTCGGGGCCCCTCTCTGTGATAATAAAACAACTTCTGGAGTAAACAAAATTTTATAGACTGTGGTAGTGAGACAGGACATATACTTCAGTTTCATCTGGTCATAATGTGTGTTTTGAATCTGACTACACACATACTGCTAAATGTCATTTACTCATGATAAATCTGGTTTCAGAAACAACCTGAATACACACATACTGCTAAATGTCATTTACTCATCATAAACCTGGTTTCAGAAACAACCTGAATACATACATACTGCTAAATGTTGTTTACTCATGATAAACCTGGTTTCAGAAACAACTTGAATACACACATACTGCTAAATGTCATTTACTCATGATATACCTGGTTTCAGAAACAACCTGAATACACACATACTGCTAAATGTCATTTACTCATGATAAACCTGGTTTAATAAACCTGCTTTCAGAAACAACCTGAATACACACATACTGCTAAATGTCATTTACTCATGATAAACCTGGTTTCATAAACCTGCTTTCAGAAACAACCTGAATACATCCATACTGCTAAATGTTGTTTACTCATGATAAACCTGGTTTCAGAAACAACCTGAATAGACACATACTGCTAAATGTCATTTACTCATGATATACCTGGTTTCAGAAACAACCTGAATACACACATACTGCTAAATGTCATTTACTCATGATAAACCTGGTTTCAGAAACAACCTGAATACACACATACTGCTAAATGTCATTTGCTCATGATAAACCTGGTTTCATAAACCTGGTTTCAGAAACAACCTGAATACATACATACTGCTGAATGTTGTTTACTCATGATAAACCTGGTTTCAGAAACAACCTGAATACACACATACTGCTAAATGTCATTTACTCATGATATACCTGGTTTCATAAACCTGGTTTCAGAAACAGCCTGAATACACACATATTGCTAAATGTCATTTACTCGTGATAAACCTGGTTTCAGAAACAACCTGAATACATACATACTGCTAAATGTCATTTACTCATGATAAACCTGGTTTCAGAAACAACCTGAATACATACATACTGCTAAATGTTGTTTACTCATGATAAACCTGGTTTCAGAAACAACCTGAATACACACATACTGCTAAATGTCATTTACTCATGATATACCTGGTTTCAGAAACAACCTGAATACACACATACTGCTAAATGTCATTTACTCATGATAAACCTGGTTTCATAAACCTTGTTTCAGAAACAGCCTGAATACACACATATTGCTAAATGTCATTTACTCGTGATAAACCTGGTTTCAGAAACAACCTGAATACACACATACTGCTAAATGTCATTTACTCATGATAAACCTGGTTTCATAAACCTGGTTTCAGAAACAACCTGAATACATACATACTGCTAAATGTTGTTTACTCATGATAAACCTGGTTTCAGAAACAACCTGAATACACACATACTGCTAAATGTCATTTACTCATGATATACCTGGTTTCAGAAACAACCTGAATACACACATACTGCTAAATGTCATTTACTCATGATAAACCTGGTTTCAGAAACAACCTGAATACATACATGCTGCTAAATGTCATTTACTCATGAGATACCTGGTTTCAGAAACAACCTGAATACACACATACTGCTAAATGTCATTTACTCATGATAAACCTGGTTTCAGAAACAACCTGAATACACACATACTGCTAAATGTCATTTGCTCATGATAAACCTGGTTTCATAAACCTGGTTTCAGAAACAACCTGAATACATACATACTGCTGAATGTTGTTTACTCATGATAAACCTGGTTTCAGAAACAACCTGAATACACACATACTGCTAAATGTCATTTACTCATGATATACCTGGTTTCAGACACAACCTGAATACACACATACTGCTAAATGTCATTTACTCATGATAAACCTGGTTTCATAAACCTGGTTTCAGAAACAGCCTGAATACACACATATTGCTAAATGTCATTTACTCGTGATAAACCTGGTTTCAGAAACAACCTGAATACACACATACTGCTAAATGTCATTTACTCATGATAAACCTGGTTTCATAAACCTGGTTTCAGAAACAACCTGAATACATACATACTGCTAAATGTTGTTTACTCATGATAAACCTGGTTTCAGAAACAACCTGAATACACACATACTGCTAAATGTCATTTACTCATGATATACCTGGTTTCAGAAACAACCTGAATACACACATACTGCTAAATGTCATTTACTCATGATAAACCTGGTTTCATAAACCTGCTTTCAGAAACAACCTGAATACACACATACTGCTAAATGTCATTTACTCGTGATAAACCTGGTTTCAGAAACAACCTGAATACACAAATACTGCTAAGTGTCATTTACTCGTGATAAACCTGGTTTCAGAAACATCCTGAATACACACATACTGCTAAATGTCATTTACTCATGATAAACCTGGTTTCAGAAACAGCCTGAATACATACATACTGCTAAATGTTGTTTACTCATGATAAACCTGGTTTCAGAAACAACTTGAATACACACATACTGCTAAATGTCATTTACTCATGATAAACCTGGTTTCAGAAACAACCTGAATACACACATACTGCTAATGTCATTTACTCATGATAAACCTGGTTTCAGAAACAACCTGAATACACACATATTGCTAAATGTCATTTACTCGTGATAAACCTGGTTTCAGATACAACCTGAATACACACATACTGCTAAATGTCATTTACTCATGATAAACCTGGTTTCAGAAACAACCTGAATACACACATATTGCTAATTGTCATTTACTCATGATATACCTGGTTTCAGAAACAACCTGAATACACACATACTGCTGAATGTCATTTACTCATGATAAGCCTGGTTTCAGAAACAACCTGAATACACACATACTGCTAAATGTCATTTACTCATGATAAGCCTGGTTCAGAAACAACCTGAATACACACATACTGCTAAATGTCATTTACTCATGATATACCTGGTTTCAGAAACAACCTGAATACACACAGTGCTAAATGTCATTTACTTACGACAAACATGGTTTCAGAAACAACCTGAATACACACATACTGCTAAATGTCATTTACTCATGATATACCTGGTTTCAGAAACAACCTGAATACACACATACTGCTAAATGTCATTTACTCATGATAAACCTGGTTTCAGAAACAACCTGAATACATACATGCTGCTAAATGTCATTTACTCATGAGATACCTGGTTTCAGAAACAACCTGAATACACACATACTGCTAAATGTCATTTACTCATGATATACCTGGTTTCAGAAACAACCTGAACAAATTATGAAGCTAACATGCATCACAAAATGGAAAATGCAAACGATTTTAATGAACCAACATAACATTTTTAAAGTGATGCCATTCATTCTGGCAGGCCGATCTGATAGTGCTTAATTCATCCAATTAAACGGGACACAAGAAAATATCCATCTTATTTTAAATGCAATGAGGAGTTTCAAAGGGAGACAATGCTAACTAGATTACATTGCAGCATTACTCATTGTATTTTATTTAAGTGCATTAAAGGTGTGTGTGTGTGTGTGTGATTTGGATTTTTAACGTAGCTTTAACAATGTTTCAGTCATATCACTACGATGTCTGCAGTGTGACAATTTATAGTGATGTCTAGCACTGGGGCATCACACTGCAAACATGTAACATGATGTCCCACCCAGTCACATTATCCTGACACCAGGCCGGCCAGCCCTAACACTAACCTCTTAATGTTGAGCACCAAGCGAGGCAGCTGTTAGTACCATTTTTGTAAGTCTTTGGTATGACTCGGCCAGTGATGGATCCCATGACCTCCCATATCCGAGGCGGATGCTCTAACCACATTAAAGGCAAACACAATGATCTACAATGAGTGCTTAAAAGTAAGATATCAGTATTGTAATGAAGTACTTTAAAGTAAGGCATCACTCAATATTATACTGTGGTACTTAAAAGCTGATATGTCTCAACTCAAGATATGCAGCCTTGCATATGTTCATGACATGTTGGTGCAATGTGAGAATACTATCTCAAGTAACACCTAGGTTTCATACTGATTGTGGGAATTTAATATTGGTGTTGCTGATATTTATTGTTTGAGGTAAAGGATGTGAATGAGAAAGTGTTTGTGTTGTAATCATAATGGCTTCAGTTTTATCATCATTCATCTGCAACTTGTTAAATGTCATCCACGATTTCACATCAGAAATGCACCTCTCTACACCTTGGAAGGTAGCATCAACTACATTTGGGTGGCTAGATCTGATAAATGATGATGATCTGACACTTGAGAGTGGCTTGAGTGTATAGAATGAAGAGAATAGGTCCAAGAACAGACCCCTCTGGAACACCACAACATAGATCAACTGGGCTGGAGTGTATTCCATTTGCGGACACAATTTGTGTCCTGTTGACCAAGTAGGACTTGAACCACAGTAAGGCTGTATCATGAATGCCAAATACATGCTGGAGATGGTGAAGTAATATAGCATGGTCAATTGTGTCAAATGCTGCAGACAAAACAAGGAGGGTGAGGACTGTAATCTTTCCAAAGCAGAGAGATGGTCATGAACTACTTTTAGAAGAGTAGTTTCAGTACTGTGGAAAGGGCAATATGCAGACTGTACATTGCTAAAAAGATTGTTTGAATTCAGATGAGATACAAGTTGGGATAGAACAACTTTTTCAAAGATTTTGACATGAATGGGAGATTAGAAACTGGGCAGTAGTTCTTTAAATCCTCATGGACAAGTGTTGGTTTCTTCAGCAGAGGCTTTACAATGGCAGTTTTGAAAAATGATAGGAATTTCCCGGATGAGAGAGGGGTATTAGTAACATCAGTTAGTCAAGGCAATCTTGGATCTAAGCACTCAAGCAGCAATGATGTTGGAATTGGATCAAGTTCATATGACTTTGGTGTACTCTTCATCATGATTGTATGTACTAAATCCATATAGACAGGTTCAAATGCTGTTAACTTTTGCTACTGAAATTCTGTATCACAACTGTATGGTGACAAAGAGTCAACTGAAACTGTGTTGTCAAGCTTAACTCTAATGGTTTGTACTTTGTCACTGAAGAAATCTGCAAACAGGTTTGGAAGGTTGACTGGAGAGAAGGTAGTTGGAAGTGGTGTAGATTTGTTCCTTGACATTAGGTTGTTAGTAATCTCAAAGAGCTCTTTGCAGCTGGAACTTTCCATGATCTTAGTACTGTAGTGGGCTGATTTCGCTGCATGGACTATGTTTGTGACATTCTTCTTAGCAGCTTCATAGATTTGCTTATGAATACTGAGTCTGGTGTAAAGCCGAAGCCTCTCAGCTTCACGGCGGTCTCTTTTAACAGTGTAAAGCTGGTCCCTAACACTGCTATACCATGGAGTGAATTGATACTATGTGCTTGGTTGCTGGGGCATGTTTATCAAACAATCAACCACAGACAGTTATCGAATTGTTCTGCTATAGGAGGTAAGCAAGTTGCTATGTTTGCTTGGATGTCATGCATTAGTTTGGTTCTTTTTATCATATAGAGGTTTCTCTTAGTAGCAAAAAAAGGTGGAGGTTTAGGGACTGATACGTCAATATGTCATATAATGCAGAGGTGATCTGATGCAAGTTCGAGGAATACCAGGGAGGACCGCAGAATATTATCATCAGGTCTATGAAGAATCCAGTCAAAAATGTGACCATGTTTATGGGTAGATTGGTTGACTCTAAGGTTGAAAACATGAATGGAATCTAGCATTATTATACTGACGTGCTTTAAATTAAGGCAACACCATCAAGCTGAGGTGTTCTAAAGGCAGCACTCACTATACTTTTTTGAGGTGCTTTGAAGTAAGGCATCACTCAGTAATATAATGGAATGCTGTAAAGTGAGGCATCAAACAGTATTGTACTGAACACTCACTGTATTTTACTTAAGTGCTTTAAAGTGAGGGATCATTCTCAGTATTTTACTTTTGTGATTTAAAGTGAGGGATCATTCTTCATATTGTACTTAAGTAATTTAAATTGAGGGATCATTCTCTGTATTGTACTTATGTGCTTTAAAGTGAGGGATCATTCTCTGTATTTACTGTGCTTTAAAGTGAGGCATCATTCTCTGTATTTTACTTTTGGGCTTTAAAGTGATGGATCATTCTCTGTATTTTACTTAAGTGCTTTAAAGTGAGGGATCATTCTTTGTATTGTACTTAAGTGCTTTAAAGTGAGGGATCATTCTTTGTATTTTACTTATGTGCTTTAAAGTGAGGGATCATTCTACGTATTTTACTTTAGGTCTTTAAAGTGAGGGATCATTCTCTGTACTATACTGAAGTACTTTTAAGTCATGCATCACTCACTATATTTTTAATATCCATCAAAGTTACTACTTTCTTAATTCAAAATGAAGTGGGTTTATGTTGTTTTCCTTTTAAATTGTGACAAATTAAAATCACATGTATACTTAACAACTGAATAAAAATGATCCTGCATAATGCAAAGCTATTGGTGGGATGGGCTACTGTTGTTCCACAAGAAAAGTATTACAGATTGAGTTTAATAATCACACCCCATATGGGATTTATTTTGCTTCAAGCATGCCATTTAGAACTGCTAGTCCATCAACTTTCTTTGATAGCCCCAACAGTTTTCGGGGGGGGTGGGGTGGTGCAATTGTTTGTTTAGTTTCATTTATCTCACAATTTTGCCTCAGTTTTAATACTGACAAGCAAGCCATTGGCAGTTCAAGCAGCCATGGTGGTTTTTCTAACTGTACCATTTGGCTGTAATTTCCCAGTGGTGTACATTGTGGCAATCGAGTCCAGCTTGTCATAGCGAACAGGTGAAAATCCTTTCTGATAGTACTTCTTCTTTTCTTCTATACTCATGTTGAGGAATTTCTCTGAAACGATAATAAAGGAACAAATATAATTTCAGCGATGATAGACAGTAATTAATGGATGTGTTAATGGCATGTCCAAATTATTCTCAACGTTTGTTCAAGGTACCCGTCCCGAGTTTGATCATTTCCAGCCACTTAAACCACCACTAAAAGGTGTATGAAATTTATTATTTTGCTAATAACACATATCTACCATCAATTTCTGTATTGATAGAGTGGTACAATAAGGGTGCCTTAAATTGAGTCCAAATGTAAAAACAATTAAAAATGGGATCCTCTCCTGTTCTATATTCAGGAACCATGTTATGCTAGAATCGTTACACTAATTAAGTTCCTTTAATACCTATATTTTTCTTTTAATGTTCTACATTTTTGATAATATCCTGAGGACCAGTTGTAAGTTCAGATGTACCAAGCCAAAAGTAGATTGCATATGAGTCTTAGGTAGGCATAGGTAAGTATAGTAAGAAATATTACACAGATGCATCTTCACTAATAATCAAAAAAACAACCAAAACATGCAATATATTCGTCGCAGATGTACACATCTCTATCAAAAATAATACAGACATTCACTTGTATGCATTTCTGAGCAAACAGGCTTAATGCTGCAATAAATAGGTTCATTACCTAAGTTATTAACTGTTAATAATTTGCATAAATTCAAAGATTTAAATTTAAAAAATGTATATTTAGGTATAAGCAAAATAATTTAGGAAAAAATAAAGGCCTGGAAGAAGGGGGGTGGGCAGCTTATCTGCAGGCCAATGTCCAAACTTGAAAAGTTGTTAAGTCTTTTTGGTGACAACTGTAATGGCTGTAAATCTTGGGACGTGAAAAAATGCATGTAAAAAAAGTCATTTTCGGTGTCTCAACACTTATTAAACTGTTATAAAGTACTATGATTTTGTTATAAACCTGCATGTGCTTAATTTTCTGATTTCTCCAACACGAAATTAAATACAGGTAAATACAAACTTCATAATTCGCTGGCCAATTGAATTTACCCAGAGTATCCATGTGGAACTATAATTTATGGCACTTACACAGTGCGAAGTGTGCATATCATCACTTAAATCCTTTTTATTCCCAAACTTATTACATGCAGATTTTGCTTTATTCATTGTTTCCACCAAATTGCATTCTTCCAGATAACATTTCAGCTAGTCCTTAATAGCAGTTTCATTTACGCTGAATCACATGCTCATGTGCTTATTTTCACTGATAAAAACAATCCGTCAAACTGAGGTAATATTTATAAAAAGGTACGAGCATTTAATTGTAAAAGGCACATAACCAGCATAATTTACATGTTCGCGAAGAGTGGTAATAATAAAGGCAAAAATTCTCATTATATATCAACTAAGATCAACATCAATCTATTTTAGTTTTGTGTTTTGGCTGAACATCTTATCTTTCCACACAATGGAAAGCTTGAGGTCTCGGCATCTCCTTTGTTGATAGTTGGCAGATTTGTCTTTCGTTTTCTGACAGCAGTACAGGCCAGTTAATCATTAAATCCCTGCAACTGGCTTGTGATGAGGGAATTTTGGCCAGCAACTATACCAGTCATTGATGTGTAATTGCCTTTTATGCCATAATATTAGCATGATTACCATAATTTCATAAAACAGGTTGGAAGTCATACCTGTCAACTTTTCAAAAGCCAAGTTGGGAGACTGAATTGAAAAAAATAGGGAGACTGGGACCTAAAATCAGGAGGTTTATCATGGCATTTTTAAAGCCTTGCTTTCAGGTCCAATTCGCAAAAGGACACAGTTTCTCCCTGTGACACTGACAGGTCTTATTTTCCCCCAGGATGTGCCCTATTTTCATACTCTAGTCAGCTGTGACCAAACTGCACAATAGCTCAAGTTTTGTCTTAAATAAACAAGCAAGAAAGCCAGCATGAATAATTAAAAGTGAATCCTTATCAATGCAACTAATTTGTAAAAAAACGACTGGCCCTCTATCATAATTCAAAGAAACCATGTTCTACACTACCGTTGTGTTATGCAAGCACCAGCAACTGATTGGCAAATAAAGGATTCCCAATTTTGTTGAACTAAAGGTACCTAAATAGGCAGCTTCAACTTTACAGTACATGTGGGAACTATTTTCCCCTTGTTGTAATCTAACCTTATTTCCTTCTTGTCAACTTGTACGGCATTTACTGTTGTTTACTATAAAACATACGTATTCTGAATTAGATTTTTGAGGACACATGCTGTGTGGTATGTATTTTTATTCCTTCTTTTAATTTAGCAATAGTGATCATTATTGGGATTGAAATTAATTGTCGACAATTTTATTGTTGTGGTTTATTTTTTGTTCTGGTTTATATACTGATTTTTATGATGTGATTTGGATTTTTAATGTATCTTTAACAATTTTTCAGTCATATCGCTACAATGTCTGCAATGTGGCAGTTTATAGTGATGTCTAGCACTGTGGCATCATGCCGCATGATGTCCCACCCAGTCACATTATCCTGACACCAGGCCGATCAGTCCTAACACTAAACTCTTAATGCTGAGCGCCAAGCAAGGCAGCTGTTAGTACTATTTTTGTAAGTCTTTGGTATGGCTCGGCCAGGGATCGAACCCATAACCCCCCACATCCGAGGCAGACACTCTAACCACTAGGCCAATGGAGCGGTTCAGATTTTTGCATTGCTGTCGAGGTATAAAAAAATATAAAAAATCATATATTTACATGAATAATGTTTAAACATTCTATTTAGTGAAGAAGCACATTCTTTTTTGCAGAGTGATTATTTCATCACAACAATATTCATGGGTGATACAACAGAACATGGCTTCCATGGATTGCTTGTTATATATCTATTTATGTAGGACTTTTATTTTTTAGGAGAAATGAAACTCGAAGACATAATGTAATAATCGGGAGTTCTAAGCTTAAATCAGGAGATATTATGAAAGTGGGAGGTAGGGGAGGAGCAACCCCAAAAATCAGGAGTTTTTTTGCTCCCAGCGTGAGAGTTGACAGGGATGGTGTAAGGTTGCTTACATCAAAGCAAACTACAACTCAGCTTTTAAGGCACTGGCATAATTGTTGAAGCATTATTTTTGAAACTTCATTATTGTATTTTGGAGATAACATTAAAGTTTAGTGCAGTGGTGCCAATGATTCAACTACAAGGGATGTACTTCATTCAGTGGAATGTACTTCATTCAGCATGTGTTCAAACATACAATGTACATGCGGTGGTGCCATTATATAAATATGTTCAGCAGCCTAATTACGAGCGTTGAATCACACCATATTGTTGTTCATTGTGTTGTCATACAGGAATCACATTTTAATCAGTTAGGTATTTACAATTTCAAGGCAAAGGAAAAGTGTAATTACCAGTGCACTGATATAAAATGTCCAATGCAATAATGCATAAACAAACAATAATTGAGTCAAAAAGGAGAGGTAGTGTTACAGCAACTCACAAATGCTCAATTCTTGTTATCGTTCGATCATATTATACACAAATCTAAATTAGACAGAAACAATAAGAAAAAAGAAAATTAAATTACTTTTCAAACAAGTGTATGCCATTTCTTTTTAATAATCATACATGCCAACCCCAAGATAAGTATCAGTGTAATTTTTGCTGATATACGTTTGCCTAAATAAATGCATTTAGAACTTACTACATGCATCTTGTGATGTCTCACTTTTTAGTGTTTATACCTACTCTGTTTGGGGGTGGTGGCTTATACATGAACGGGTTAATATGTGAGTATATACAGTACCTTTTAATGAATGATATCTCTTAATTCCACACTTATATTAAGACTAATGAGCTTTCTTAGTGTTCTTAAATACTGCATTTATAATGTATACTATTAACAATTAGGGATTCGGTGCTGAAACACCGTACTAAGCTTATCTTTTACTTATACAACAACTCTGTCCACATTGAGTTTCATTCTCTCAACTCTCGAAATGCTATTGAGACAGTGGCCGAAAAGCAGGAACTTGAAAGTTGCTACCACTCTTTGCTGTTTTCAAAATAAATGGCGCAGAGTAGCTGCTGTCTTGTGGAAGGGAAAATGACATCTTACCACTGTTACCATGAGATAAGCTTGGATGGGGAGAAAGAAGGGTGCTTTCAGTATCAGCCTTGTACAGTATTTCATCCCGACTTTAAATCTGTGTGTGTGATTTTGACTTTTAACATAGCTTTAACAATTTTTCAATCATATCACTATGATCTCTGCAGTGTGGCAGATTATAGTGATGTTTAGCACTGGAGCATCATGCCGCAGACATGTGGCATCATGTCCCATCCAGTCAAATTATCCTGACACCAGGCCAACCAGTTTGTACCATTTAGCAGTTGTAAGTACCACTTTCTTAAGTTTACATTATGACTCGGCAGGGGTTCAAACCCGCAATCTCCTGCATCTGAGATTGACACTCTAACCATTAAGCCACCGGAGCAGTCATGCTACTGCTCTCTGTAGGAATATGAAATAAAACTGCTGGCCAATATACACTGTTTATACAAAATTGAAAGTTCTGATAAAAAAACTTCAACCCAAAAGCTCTGTGCTGGACCAGACCCTGGTGGAAGCTGGGACTACCATTTCTGAGAGCTCTGACTTGTACAATACTACATACACATATATAAGCTGCATCAAACTGGTCCCAAGTTTTGCTATGCCTGGAAACAGAAAATGGTCCCCTTCAATAGATAATTTGTGTTTTTCCTGGTTTCATTGCTATTATTTACATGGTTTTCATGACAGTACAATATTGTTGCTTGTTTTAAATTACATGAATATCCATCTACAATAGATAAACAGGTATAATTTACATGTGTGTCACATCAACTCAGTAACACCCTTCTTAGTGGTGTCCAAAATCTGCCCCTAATAATGCCTTCAAGTCCAAGGAAATCTCTGAGCATAAATATTAAATCGGATCAGACCTCAGCGGTGTTCCCAGCTATAGTACAAGTCACACAGGTCATGTAGGCATTAAGACCATACATTTCAATAATGGGTGTAATTTTTTAGAATTTGATTCTGCATACCTTTATGTAGCAAGTATTCACTTCATTATCATTTTTATACATCCACATTCCTTTGGAAGGTCATTATTTAGACACCCCAAAAAGTGCATATGGCAAAATCAATGTTAAAGTAGACAGACATTTTTGGATGAATTGAATGTTGTGGGCTGTGATGTCACAATGAAAGCTATGCATATTCATACTACTGTATATTGTGACGATTCCACTCGATGTGCTCTTTTGACTTTTATTATAATCATACGTAACATCAAGTCGTTAACATGCATAGATGTTGCTCATTAATGAAGTGATCCGAGATCTCTATAAGTTTACATACCATATCTGGTCAGAATCTGATAAAAGATATGACTTCTAGAGTGCTAATAAGTCCTACCAATCAGATGCATGATCATATCATTAATATGCATGTAGGTCGTGCATAATCAAAGTCATCTGAGGTCATGATGATGCAATCTTACACACCAGATCTGATCATGTTTTTATGCATCAAGTAAATGTTGATAAACAACGCATAACAGTCATAAAGTCCTACCATAAGCTCACTTGGCCTTATGTCTAGATAAGTTAAAGACAGAAATCCAAGATCCAACAACACCACTAGAAGAACCACCTTTGGGTTTCATAGATATGTATATTTGCTGCATTAAGAAACCAAACAAATATATACCTCTGTTATCCCGCATTTCTGCCAGACTAGAGTATGTCCTGTTGACATCAAGGTCACCTTCTTGTGCCAATGAGGTTTTGCGACCCATGTCCCCAAATATGACAAACTCCAAAACACCTTCTTCACTGCCATCTTCACTTTTCTCTGACCTGTTGGATTGCTTGTTGGGAACTACAATTAATTTTACTCCATCTTCTTGCTCATTCTTGGAGAAACCACCTGCGGTTTTTACTGCATCCTTTGAATCACCTCTCTGTTGCTGAACTGTATCCTTTCTTGGTGTAGTTTTATTGCCTTCTCTTAAGCCAACTTGCACAGAATCTGCTTTAGTTGTGCTTTTTTTACCAGCAAATATTTTCCTCACCCTTTTCATGTCTTTCCAAGATTTTAGTGCATTTTTCAATGATGTAACTTCAAGCTAACTGAAAAAGAAGGCAAGGGTATTTAAATACGTACAGTAAACAGAAAGGTAAGAAAATTACTCAAACTTTGCTGAAAAATAATCCACATTTTAATGAAATGAAACAGAGTATGCAGTTTCACTTGTATATCACTATAAAATGGCACAGATCTTAGATTCCTGAAATATGTGTCCACCTTAAAAACAGCTGAACTGCACATTATAATAATCTCACCTACAGCATAGCCTCAACCCAAAATGATTGACTTAAAGCCTGAGATCTTTTAAGAGCTGATAACAGATAATAAAGGCAAAATCACTCATTTCGCAGTGTTTTTGGCTGAAACTCGCCAAGAATGGAGGAATATCAACTGATAACCTTGCAATTTGTCAAGAATGTAATGTGGAGGCGATACTCCCAGTCGTGAATTTGACTGCATGTGTTTGCCATACTTTCATCCTAATGACACATGCAGACCTCATTGAGATGGAGCCAATCACATGTAGCTCAGACTCAACCATGTCAAAGGAATGATATTTCCCCAATCATTTTTCACTTAAAGAGAATTTATGAAAAAAAAATAATAATATGATACTTTGAATTCATGTCCACTCTTTCATATATTTTTGCATTTTCTACGTAATTTCACAATACAAGAAAATATGCTATATAAAAATTCTGGTAATACCCAAATTTACAGTCAGACCTGCAAAAACAATCACCTTTATACTGTGATCACCTGATCTCAATACACATTGCGATCCTCCCCCAACTCAAATTTCCTATATAGAAGTAATGTATTAAACAGTCACCTGCTTTCTGCTGTCATGGGCCAGGTAATGCCTAACCAAACAGCTTTCTTGCTGTCATAGGCCAGGTAATGCCTAAGCAAACAACTTTCTTGTTGTCATGAGCTAGGCAATGCTTAACCAATCAGCTTTCTTACTGTCATGGGCCAGGCAATGCCTAACCAAACAGCTTTCTTGCTGTCATGGGTCAGGCAATGCCTAACCAAACAGCTTTCTTGCTGTCATGGGTCAGGCAATGCCTAACCAAACAACTTTCTTGCTGTCATGGGTCAGGCAATGCCTAACCAAACAACTTTCTTGCTGCTTAATGCGTCGCCTTGTGCATACTGATAGTGCAAATGAAGCATTTGTTTTCTGCAAGAAAGACACTGTTAAAGGTAAAGACGTGAACTGGTATTGTTACATCTTTAGGCTCTTACAAAACGTGTACCTCGGATGTAGGAGGTCGTGGGTTCGATCCCATGTCTAGTCATACCAAAGACTTACAAAATGGTGCTAACAGCTGCCTCACTTGGTGCTCAGCGTTAAGACTGGTCGGCCTGGTGTCAGGATAATGTGACTGGGTGGGACATCATGATACATGTCTGCGGCATGATGCCCCAGTGCTAGACATCACTATAAACTGTCACAATGCAGACATCGTAGTGATATGACTGAAAAATTGTTAAAGCTACTTTAAAAAATCCAAATCACACACACACACACTCTTACAAAACATGTAAACCTAACACTAAAAACAAAAAACCAGCATCACCCCAAAACAGTAATTCTTAGAAACTATGTAGCAAGGACTACGAACTAACGCTTGCAACAGAACTGCGGCTAGATTGTGCCATTACTCTTTCCTTGGGGTGATGTTGCCTTCCATGCAAGTGTCAGCAATTTAAAAAGTGTTAGTAAATAATGGATACACAGGTGTTCTATTCCGACAGGGATTAATACTAAAAATGTTAGTGCTCCAAAGAATGAATGCCATGGGTCAAAAGAAGAGGGATTTTACTTATCACCAGCATCCAAAGGTCAGTCGAAAACAATGTATTAATTACTAGTTAGCATCCGCTAGTCAGAACTGATTGGAGGGTGAAAGCTTCAGCATGAGATACAGCCTGACCCAGTTGGTCTCCGCTACCAGCAATGTCAGAAAAAAAAGGCAGAGATATATTTGTTGGTCTAGATGTTAAAATGACTTTCACCAACTGAAGAAATTTTAACTTTTGCAACACATACACTAAAAAAACATATTGTTTTTTAAGCCATACATAAACATTGTTATCATGATGTGAACATGATTTTCCCCAACTGGACTAATTTAGCTTTTGCGACAAAACCTGTTCAAAATGAAGATTATGATAAATTTAAGATAAAAAATAGGAATTTTAAATCTTTTAATGTAATTTTTCCGAAAAAAATGAGTTTTGGTATTAATGTTGCTGTGCTTTTAATTTCTTCGGAACATATGTATAATAGCGGTGTTACAAAACACCCAAATCCACACCAATAGTGACACAGGAAAAAATAGACGTGTGAGTTGCGTCTAAATGGGTCACATACTACACGATTTTTACAACATGAAGAGCATAAAGGAATTTATCATTGTCATTTCTTACCCATAATTTGCTAAAACAACTAATACTTCCAAAGTAATGAAATTATCATTATGAAAGAAGTACATTTCTGAAATGTTTGAAAAGGTGACAGCGTTCAGGTGCGTCAAACTAGGAAGTCCATGATATTATTAGGTTTAAAGTAACTGATACAATTTGAATATTTTATGAATTAACCCTTCCTTTTTCTGCCAAACAAAGTGGTTCTTAATAACTCCAATTCGTTGTTACTCCAGAACTGATACATAAAGTATAGCCTAGTTGTTGTTTTTTTTTTTTGTTTTTTTTTTTTGTTTTTTTGCTGGGGTGGTGGTCTTTTTCTTTTCTTTAACGACTCCCTATGAAAACACATCAAATATATCAGTATATAAAAATATCATGCTTACAGTTCAATATCAGTACCAGTAGTAACTTCGTAGCCAATTCAATGTCATCTGCTTTTCAACAAAATAAAGTCACGTTGCTTTAGACGTACTCTACTTACTATAATGTCTTTCTCACACAGACTAACGGACGTGTTTTCAAGTTCCTTCACCTTCAAACCTACAGGTCGGAATGCGATGAAAGCCAGAAATGCCGAAATCGGAAAAAGTTGATGTTTGTTTCATTAACGAAACGAATAAAATATACAAATATTGAATCAAGTGTTTATATAATTTTATTTCGATCAATATATTTATCATACTTTTGACGACTTTCCGCAATCGTGGTGTCCATCGCATTCGGGTCAACTCAAATCTAGGCAAATGAAGAATTTTGATTTATTAGAAAGAAAGACACCAGTATAAATGACGTCCGTCGAAAGAAATATGACTTTAATATTTAGAAAAGCGTCGATATGGGCTGCCAGGTGAGTGAGATATTGCTGAAAATTTGACTTCTCATTCCTATATTAGCCATCCTCGGAACACGCTACATAGCATCATTGTTATGGTGTAAGACGTTACCTGGAAAACACAAAAGTCAGGAAATACGTCTTACATTGTAGGACTAATTGCGTCATGCGGTGACGGACAACTTCCGCGTTCTTGCTATGTTTTGTTTTGTTTGTTTGTTCTTTTATTTTGTTCTTTTTTTTTTGTTTCGTTTTTTTTTTGGGGGGGGGGTAGACTAAAACGAGACAAGCGGTTTTATTATGCTATAGTTATGCTGAGAGAGGAGACAAATCCCCAAGATTAGGATTTTCTCGTCTTAGTGTAAACACCGACATAGATTAATTTTCTCACCCAGGAGGGCGAATCCTACAAAATTTATAAGGTTCCAAATGTCGAAATAAACCCTCCAAAAAAAAAAAGGGTTTTCAACCGGAAATAACGTCGACTACGTTTCAAGAGGAACCCTTGGAGATAAACCTCCTTGGAGGTCATCCTGAGTTAGTCTAAATATGGTTTCTGATTGAAAACCCTTTTTAATGGCGCTTCGATTACAAAAAATGAACCAATTCGTTGTCGTCGCCCTCCCTGCTGCTATGAATTAAAAATTGTATCTAACCCGATTCGATACCGTGTTCTAGGATCGTGTAAGTTTATTGTTATAAATTCTTGTGGGTTTATTTTAGCAAAACTAAAAAAAAATTAAATTTATTTATGTCCATATCGCCCCTACACCAGGTCTGATGAATATTTCGTAACGTGTGAGTATCAACTCCGTTAAAGACAGTAAGAATATTACAGTTATCCCTGATCACTTTAGGAATTTGTGTATACCGCTGGGTTACATAAATTACATCTGTGTTTTTGTGTCTACCTCTGGAAAATATCCTACCTGGATTTGATTGTTTATTCAACATTACATCATCGTAAACAACTAAATTGTTAATATCAATATCATCAATATTTGGCGCTTCATTAATGTCAGTTATAAATTCAATAACATCATCCCCGTTTTCATGTAACGATTTTGCATTTTCATTAAAATCTTTTAACACTTCGTAGCATCGTTGATCGTCTACAGATGGAGCTACCAAATATAATTTATCCCACTTCATCCACTTCATTATTAAATTAAGTAACAACTGCGTCTTACCACTTCCAGATGGACCAATGATAATCATTCGAATAGAATTTGGTAACGCAGTAATATGCTTAACTGGTTCTCGTTTCCTTGTAGCAGAAAAGTCAGTGATCTCCATTAGAATAATATAAAATAAATATGGATTTATATTGTGTGAAATGCAGGGCGCGCACGCCAACAAGTGATCTAACAACCATTACAACAAAAAATAACAGATCTGCGCTTACGGGCAAGTGTGAGCGATGTGGTACAAAGAAATTTAAATTTATCTCTACTGACAAGTCAGTGCAGTCAGGTGAAAAACCAAAACCAAAGCCAAAGTCAAAGTCAAAACCAAAATCAAAGCCAAAGCCAAAACCAAAGCCAAAGTCAAGTAAAAAAAAAAAGCAACACGGAGGTGACATCGCAGCAAAATTAACAAAACTACCTGGAACTCTGTGGGCTAAATACCCAAGAGAAAAACACCTTCCAGGATATAATTACTGTGGCCCAGGAACCCGACTTGATATCACACTTGATGACCACGTTCAACCAAAACCAGGTGAGTATCCGATAAACGCTATTGATAACGCGTGTTATGCTCATGATTTAGCTTATCGAAGTAAAGATTTACAGCATAGACATCTCGCGGATGTGAAATTAATTCATGCGTTAAATTCCATCACTGATAAATCCCTCGAGGAAAGATTGGCTAGTTGGTTAATAAAATCCGCAATGAAAGGTAAATTAGCGCTAGGTGCTGGTAATTAATTATAAATGGAGTCGATTTATTATTCCCCAAGAGGATGCTGGAGGGGTAGCGCAGCAATTAGTAAACTCGCTGAAGCAGCAGAAGTTACGCGCGATACTGCTAAAAATTGGTTATCCAAATAGGCAATATGGCAAATTTACCAACCACCGCCTAAACAAATTCACTTTGCACATTTTGATGTTAGTGTTCCTAATGAAGTTCATCAGGCTGATATATTATTTCTGCCACATGATACTATTAAAATCCGAAGACGTCAAAATTACATACAAGTACGCGTTAACTTAGTTGATGTTGCAAGTAGATACAAAAATGCAGAACCGTTAACGACTAAAACAGCATCTGAGGTTGCTTCTGCTTTTGAACGAATTTATCAACGAGGACCTGGACTACAAGGTGGTCTGCGATTGCCACAGTTGTTACAGGTTGATCCTGGCAAAGAATTTCAGGGTGCAGTATCATCGCTGATGAAGCAACATAATGTCAACATCAGACGAGGGCATACTGCAATTCACCGTGATCAGGAAATTGTTGAGCGATTTAATCGAACACTTGCTGAGCGGTTATTTGGATATCAATACCCGAAGGAATTTATTCAAGACAAGAGATCACGCGAATGGGTTGCAAGATTACCAGGTGTGATAGCTGCATTAAATAATGAAATTACTTGAACAACCAACATGAAACCTATTAACGCAATTACCCAAAAAAATATACCCGTACAGCGACGTGATTTTCCAGCACAACCAGTACTGGGCGATGTCACTGTGAGATATTTATATGAACCAGGTGAACCTGAAAAGGGACAAAAAAGAGCGACTGATCCTATCTGGAGTATCACTACACACAAGATATCTAACATAACTAGATCTACTGATAGACCAGCAATCTACAGACTGGATTCAACTGCTCCTCAACGTGCATTCACACGTGAACAATTACAAGTAATTCCCGAGGACACACAGTTACCGCCCAGATCACTTAACTAGCATCCCGACGTCGATAACATTCAAGACAGATCAGCGTCACATTTTCTCGTGTATGACCAAGACGATTATCTTTTCTGTCTACGGTGAATTGTCTTGGATTATTACTCGAATACTGCCACAACATTATACAATTACAGCTTGCACAATGATTATTCTGCTGTTGTTTCAGTGTCACTATAAATTCAACATCAAGGTCAAAATCGCGATTATTTTTTTTGTCACTCTGTAACCAGTTAATTTTTTTCTTATTATATCACTGTTGTTTTCATTATTAATTTCATCAGCCATTGACTCATCCATGTCAATTCTCCGCAGTGGAGATATTCTTCTGACTCTGGACACAGCCAAATAGACTAAGTTTGACCATTCGATACGATCATCAATGATCCAAACAACTGTATCAGAGATAGTCAGTCCTTGAGATGAATGTATCGTCATTGCGTATCCTAGCGTCCACGGGGATTTATCAGCGCGCAGTGCATCTTCAACAGCGTTGATATCAACTGCAACAACATCATTTAATACGAGATTTTGTTTCCCTAAATCAACGTCAACATTTTGTCGTCGCGTATCAGCTGGTCGATAACACAACAGCATTGGCAACGTTGGAAACTTTCTCGTTGTAACTGAAACAACTGCTGTTGAAGTGTGTCTCTGACTATCTTTCTACTTGCCACTATCAAGTCGTTTGGTTTCCACGTTTGCAGAAAGTCGCTCATTGAAGTTTCTGAAATTATTTTACGCATTATTTCACATTGAATTTTATTCGGTTGTAGTCTGATTAATTTCTTAAACTCGTTTAATTCTGCGTCAAGCGCTCTATAATCATCAGTTATTTCTTCATAATAATCAACAAGATCTTTTAACCATAAATGTGGAGATGGTCCAACAAAAGGTGGTGGCTGGCCATGATCGCCACACATTATCACAGCTGTATGTTTTTTTAATAACCAGTCGAGAAATGTTTTTGATGTTTCTAACGGCACCGTACATATTTCGTCCCAAATTATAATCCTTGGAATATATTTCTCTCTCATTCGATCAGAGGTCCATGTGTTGCCCTTGTATCTGAAAAAGCTGTGATAAGTGCATGAGTTAACCTCTCGTTGTTTCATCATCTCTCGCGCGAGTCTGTGTGTAGGTGTTAACACGATCATATCTGAATTCCGAAATAATTCAATCGCTCGAGTCGTCTTACCAGACCCTCCCGGCCCAATGAGATAAACAGTCTTGTGTCTCGACACTGGATCGTACACAGATGGTGCACTCGACATTTCTGATAATTCTGATTTATAATAACTATTATTGATCTCAACATCTGCGGACTCACACTATTCATATACCATTTCTTCTTTTATTCTCCACGAACCCCATGATTCATCATCAGTTGTAAAACGAGTTACCGAATTCAGATATTTCTTGGTGATGTAAAACGAATCCGTTGCAACTCTAACTGCAGTGTCGGGGAATCTATTTATCATCGATAGTAAATTGATGGAAACATAAGCTAGCATTGAAGATCTTAAATGAGTATACTGATGAGGTTCTCCATCAGTATAATTTACAATTGTACCCAGCCGAGTTTCGTCAGATAAATAAGCTTTATCTCGACTTACAAATATACCTCTCGCATTTGCATCAGCGACCACAAATTTATACTCGGCGGGATCCATAATTAGTCGTGCATAATGTCGTTTATGATCATATGCACCGCCTTGAGTAAACTTGCCAATTATTCTTCTACCGAGATCCTTCGCGTTTCTTTTCTCGTCGAGGTTGGCGATTAATGTATCGTAATCATCACTTTCGCAATCAACGATATCAGTATTTTACAATCAAGCATATATCGTAACAACACTGTTGGTGCCCAGCGCTTTTCACAAAAGTGCCGACCAAACCAAACATAACAAATAACATGAAGACCCTTAGCGAATTCAAATGACACTACACGAGCGAATCCTGTCGGGTCAAAATCGGGTAATGGTCCATTAATGGCTACTCGGGTCATCGAGTTTGTGGGGTGTCCAATTGTTTTAAAGTATCCGGAGCATTCTCCCATCCCGAGAAAGCTTCCTGGATAACACGCAACCATATCAACTGATATCATTTCCTTGTAATTATACTTGGTATTCCACAATCCGCCGTGTCCGTATTCGCAACAACTTAATTGTATATCTTCGAGAAACTCACTTCGGGTTGGCTTCCACGAATTTTTTTTCTCTGGCAGCATGGGCTACAACTGATGGAACAGTGAAACAATTAGTAATCGGTCAGTATCTTTTGAATATCTCTGAGCAAGTTTTCTCATTATTTCATGCAAGGATTCTTTACGGTATATTTCACCGTTAACGCGTACAAATTGATCATATTTTCCATTATCTGAACTCGAAAATAACCACACTGACACAGGATCGTTTTCAACTATCTGTTTAATAAAATCAAACATATTTCTCTCAGAGTTCCATTTGTTTAGTTTTTCACGTCGTAACGAAATTTTCCGAGGACGGGTAAAATCTTACAGTTCGATCTCGTGGAAACATTGTGACTGCACTGGTCCAAGCGTGAGCGTTATGATAAATGATATTTACTGGAGCTCCGTTCCGATTATATTTCGATTTGTATAATACTTCCCCTGTTATCGTTGCTACGGTTATGGGGAATCTTAATGTTTTTTCTAACTCGGCAACATCGTTTATTGTAACTCCTGTATCCTTGACCCGTTCAGCCCATTTGTTTATTTTTTCACGTCGTAACGCCATTAGACCGTTACCGCGCATCGTATTTGTAAAATGTTATGTTACTCGTTCAGCTACACAATTCAGTGATGAAAATTTCATTCGGGCAAGATCATTAATGTTGGGTTTTTTATCGGATAAATTCCATAAATGACCCATGTTACTGGATACGCTCGAGCGTAATATGGTTTATCAATCCCAGTTAACATTCCTGGTTTGGAATCTTTACTTAACAGAACAGATTGTCCATTAGCATGGACAGAGTCACGTTTGTCACGGATAATCCACCTGTCATCATCCGAACGCATAATAAACTTTACTCTGAAAAAATATTTTTGATCACTTTGATCATCAAAAGGGTAATCGATAATTGTTTTTGCTCGTGCATCACTCATTGTAGCGTCCTTGACAGAGTCGACGTTGACTTCGTCAACGTTGCGTATAATTTTGAATGTAGACCACACATCAGATGCTCCATCATTACGAAATTCTTCTTTGGCATCTCTGATAATATCAAACAGACCAGTCAGGGCCAGCCTCCGCGAGTCAGGGGTTAGTCTGTCAAGATCCAATCTAGAAGCTTTCCGGGGCTTGATTACAGATAATCTCTCAAACTCCTCCATATTATATTAAGACAAACATTTAAATAAGAAATATTATATATATATATATATATATATATATATATATATATATAATGCCACAAACCAATCAATGCAACTGGCTTCAAGTGGGATCTGTAACTCCTTGTAATAAATCCTGCAGAAAAGAATTCTGCGGGAAAAATTCACAAAGCATTCGGAAAGGGAGTTTGGGGCCAATACCGTCTCTGCTATGTGGTGTTGGGGTCAGGGGTAAAATACAGTTATGCGCAAGTGGCCGTGGAAAAAGATATCGTGAACTTAAGCGATATTATGATTAAAAAAGTAATAATGATGCGCTGAAATGTAAGCGCGATTATATAACTAAGTTTTCAGACAAATTATAAATTAGACAAATAACATTATTGTATAAATGAATCAGAAATTTGTCCCACGCCCCATCATCAAAAATTACGAAGCGTCTCGCAATGGAATAGTTAGACATTGCAGGTTGAAAAAACCAGTTGGTTTTGTTATTAATACTGGTTATCTTATGTTTGGTGCTGGGGGAAAAATATCTCTGTCATCGTTTCGTATTTGAGGTTTATCACGGAGAGATCAAAGACGGTCTTGTGATCGATCATATCAACAACAACAAACTCGATAATTCTTTATCCAATCTGAGAATTGTCACACAGAGCGAGAATTGTAAATTTGGAAACACTGGCTCTAATGATAATAGTGCCAAGGCAATTTTATCCATAAATTTAGAGACAAACGAAGAAAAAAATATTTTGTTCAAAGTATGCAGCTGGCAAGTATTTTGATATTTGCAGAGCCTCAGTATGGAGAGTCGCAGAAGATATATACAAATCCGCACTCCCTAAAAAATATAATCAAATGATTACTTTTCATTATTGTTAGATGTGTTTTATTTAACTTTTTTGTTTGTACCTCACTAAAATCAGGTTTTTATGTAATTTAAGGGAGATAACTCCGTTACGTATATGTCATGCAATTAATTCCCTCCCCTTGACTCGTCAAGGTGACTTCATCAAGGTAATTGCGCAACACACTACCTTGCAGGTATTATTATCCAACGGGCAGAACTGTTATTTTCTTTTTTTCCAGCCAATTGTAACCGTCTTATTGTATACACACTGCGCCGCGGTCTATTTCCGCGTTTGATAAAAACAACAATTGTCAGTACAGGTAAGTGTTATTTTCACAGTAATGTTTAAAATCCAGTTCAGAACTTAAATTCAGCAGAAATGTTTAGAATCTTGTTCAGAAATTCAGCTGCAGACTGTCTGTCAATAGTCACCTATATGATAATTTTTAAATCATATATCATTAGATAAGACCATGGTGCAGTGGTAAATCGGCTGACTATCGTCCCCGACTTTGTCAATGCCAGTGGATCGAGTCTCGTAACGGACATACTGTCAACGATGCCAATAAATATGGCTTTTATGATGCCAATAAATATGACTTTTATAATTGGGGAGCGGCAGCCGAAGCCGTTCATGTACATATCTCTCCCACGTCAAATCGTGGGGGTGACGTTTTCACCCCTGGGATTTGATCTCGGGGCGGTATGTACATGAACGCAATACACAGACAGCCTTCTGAATACTCTAACATTTCGCTTCACTTTCGCTTAGAGAATTCGCTGGAGGTATGTTTGTGATGCGCGACCCAAAATAAACAGTAGCCTTGGATGCATAAAGCTCTACGTCACATGGGTCCCACAAAAACAAAACACTCAGAAAGAATGCGGCCAAAAAGAAACTGTCACGAGGATGCCAAGAATCTATAAGAAAACATCTGTAAGACAAAGTTTCAACCGAGATAAAAGTCTGAAAGGACCTCGTGGACTACACATAGGCCAGTGCAAGACCCATGATTGATAACCGCTCATCATGGCTACTGTTTATTTTTGGTTTGTTTTCTTTTAAATGTATAATTATATAAATAATGAATTACGAAAATATCAATGATGTCATTTTTGCTATTAAAAAATTGGAAGAAAACGGAATTAATATATCTGATGAATTAAATCCTGAAAAAATCATGTCTGATTTTGAAGCATTGTATGAGGCTAAATTGGAAGGTCGGTATAATTTGCCAGCTCAGTATAAATTAATAAAAAAAAAAACTGAGACGGAGTTATATAAATCACTGTCTGCAATAGAAGAACAGCGACTGGATGAATTTGTCCCTCTCTGCCGTGAAATCGAAAAAATTAGATCAGCATTATCTGAAGAATACGAAGCCAGGAAGGTAATTCATACTCGTGTAAGACAGTTGAAAAAAATTATGTCAGATCGTGAAGCGATCGAGAGTTAGACCCCTTGATTACTGGGAAATGAAATTGAAAGTAGAATGTCAGTACTGACTGTAAAAAAAAATCTGCATCATTCTGATACAGATAATATTTTTTTACCTACATCAATCTGAATTTTTTTACCTACATCAATCTGACCTGCATCAATCTGATGAGTTATTTTCACTTGAATCATGAGTTAGATAATATTTCCTTAAGCCGATCAAATTTAATGCAGGAATGCGCATAATTTAAATTCTGGTCTCCGTCACATGTAATCATACAAATACGTTTTAGGCACAGTTCATCTAACTGTTCCTGCGTTAATAAAAAGTCTTCATTACCGAATACATCAAAAACTAAATCAACTGTGCTGACCGGAGACTGCATAAACACCTCTTTGATGTAGTTTTCAAGTGCTTGTTTGTCGTGTATGAAAACTTTCACGTGCTGGTACATTATACAATACTCACTTGATTAATTAGAAATCAAGGTCTGTCAGGAAAAAATCAATATCTTTGCAGATATATTTTTTTTACTGAATTCGCATGATTTTGACTAGTAAACACCCCTTCAGAATCAGCAAATCGGACGATTTTTATGATTTTGACTAGCTAAGTACCCTGCAGAATTAACAAATCAGTCGATTTTCATGATTTTTACTAGTTAATTACCCTTCAGAATTAGCAAATCAGTCGATGTGCACAATATATATATAAATAAAATATTTTTACTGTTGCTCGTGCACAAAAAATAAAATTGTTATACTTGCTAGTGAATTTCAGTCGGTTTTCCATGATATTTACTAGTAAACAATCCTATGAAATTAGCAAACCGGACAATTTTTATGCTTTTAACTAGTAAACACCCTTCAGAATTAGCAAATCGGTCGATTTCCATGATTTCGACTAGTAAACACCCCTTCAGAATTAGCAAATCGGTTGATTTTTATGATCTTGACTAGCTAAGTACCCTTGAGAATTAGCAAATCGGACGATTTTTATGATTTTGACTAGCTAAGTACCCTTCAGAATTGAAAGCGTTGACAGATTTTCAGTAAAAAAATAAATTTCTTATAATTCTGAGCGACAGTAAAAAAAATATCCACGCTGACTGTCAGGAGAATTATTTGTTTTTAATGAGATTTTTAGGATAGAAATCTTTAGGATTTCACAAGTAAATTAATATATAGTGTTTCATGCCTTAAATCCAGAAGGTGGCCAGATTGGTCTGTTAGTTTGAAATTTATTCTTGATAGCAGTGGACTATAACACTGCAAATAAACCTGATTGATCGGCTCTTGCACACTTAGATATCCAGGTGGTTCTTTCGGGGTGAATGAATAAAGAACAAATCCTTGCTGGGCTTGATTTGATGCTGTAGTGTCTGTGCTGTGGCTGCCATCAATGACATCACACACAACATTGACCGCAACCACAGAGGTTATATTTACGATTTCCGGGGACACATGTCTTCCTGTCCCTTCGGGGTCATTGTTGTGCCGGAGAATAGTTGCTGGTGGTAGTGTTTTTCTCCATTCTGCGAGTATATCAGGAAAGAACTCACTGACGATTTCGTCAGCTGATTGTTTTAGTTCGTCTGCGTTATACCCGGGAAATTTAAAATCTGGCAATTCAGCTTCGGTTATTTTGTATGCATCAAAAATCGTTGTTTAAAGATACTCTTCTCAGTAATTATTGCTCCAAGTAACCGCCGATGAGTATACTCCATGTCGGATACAAGCTGATTTAATACTTCTATGCGTTTAATGATTTCGCTGCGTGAACCTGTTATATCAAAAGGATGTTCTTGGAAACTTTGCCGTAGTTGTTGCAGTTGTGTTTTGTGTTCTTGGTTAATAATTTTAAAATATTCAGTGTTTTGGCTTAAAGTAGACACAACACTTCCTTCTCCATCTGAACGTTTTTCAACAGCAAACTCCCATTCCATATTATCCTTTTCGCGAAATCTAAATCTATCATCCAATTTTGCTCCTTTTAGTTCATCTATATATTCTTTATACAATGTTGCCAAATCGTGGTATGAAGTCTTATCCGTGATATAATCATACTTTTTAGGTTCTGGTGGTATTGGTGGTGCGCTTCAGGTGGAATTTCAGGCCATCCTAACACTGTTCTGAACGAACTCTGATATATATCCACAGCGTAGTCTGGAGTGCTTATTTCGATTGCAGAAGACAGGGTTGGTTCATGAACGGTTATTTTTATCTTGGATTCTTTTCCTGTGATAATGTTTATTCGACGTTGTAATACCTCATCGATTTCTTCGATTTGATAACACCCGGTTGGTATCCCAATGACGTTCCAGTCGGGTGTACCATCTGGTCGGTTTTTATTTGCAAACACAAACGAATTAATTGCTTCTAATCCACCAAATGATTTTGATCTGATATTGGGCCAACTGTGATATACTCGTAATTGTGCTAGTGCGATTTTTTTCACGGGAATTGCAGTTGGAAAACTAATACTAAATTCAGGGTTAGTCGAACTTACCGTTATCATTGAAGTTTTTTGGGGGCTTGTATTTTTGGCTATTTGTTGAAGTAATTCTGTCATTATTTATCTCTGTTGTTTTTAAATGGCGGGTGCAGTCTTCGTATATCTTAACCATTAGCGCGAATTCGGAATCTGATATTGTTTCATTGTTGAGGCTTGATGATATCAGCGACGACAATTTTGAGTATGCTGCTGTTGCTGTGTTTAGTTGTGTGGTATAATCGTGCAATTTTGTGCTCGTGCATGAGGATATTTTTTTTCGCGATTATATTAAAAACACCTGCAATTGCCGCTGACGAAGAGACGCATATTGTTACTGCGATTGCAGTTGTTACTGGAAGTAGCGCTGATAATACTACTCCGGTGGATGCAACTAACGCGGGTACTGAGTATACTAACGCATCCAGAATGACTGCTCGTCGTTTATATTTTTTTACTTTTAGGTTGTATTTGTCGATGAGGGTTTTTAACTCTGATTGCAATTCGCGTACTCGATCATATCTGTAATGTTGCGCATCTAATGTTGTTGATGCTGTTGTCCTTAACTCTGTTAACGGGGTCATTTATTATTTTACGCAGTAACCAATTGAGGTGTTTCAGCTACGAATTCCAAACACCACCAGTAAGATGTTGCGGTTAATTTCTTATCGGCTGCTTCCAGTATAAATTCCTCTTCGGTTCCTTTATTTAACAACCCCGGAAAACCTGTCGGTGGAATGTTGCCATGGATATGTTGTGAAAATCTCAAATTTTTCAGCACTAAACACAGAAAACTTGTAAACGCCAGTGGCTGTTGCGGTATATTTGATAGTATCATGTTGCGAATCCAGATGATACCGTGTATACTATGTTGGTAAAATGCCCGGGAGTAACTCCAGGTGGGATTTTAATCAAACTGGTTTTGTTAACGATCTCAGGAATTCTACCTACGATATCTTGCTGTGTTTGTTTGATTGTGTCGATGTTGGTTTTGATGTCAGAAAGATTTATGTCAACGGTGAGTGGATCACCAAAGAATTCTTCTGCGGTTTCATTAATTTTTTGAAAGTTTTTACGAAGTCTTGAACACGCGTTTACGTGAACGTCATGCTCGGCCCGCAGCGTGGATAATTTTATTGTCTACGGTGTCAACATATTGTTTGTTTGCAGCATCTTCGTCGGATGTTGGATCTCTTAACACTGTTATCTTGTTTCCGTTCATGCTGAGTTCACCTGTCATTGTGTCACCGGTATTTTTTAAGCGATCCGCTACAACTTTTTTCATCTCGTCTCTGAGACTTGCAACTGATACACTTGAATCTCTGATTTTTCCGCTGTCAGTGAACACAGGAATGTTGTCCGGGACAGCTCCAAGAACCCTGCGAACTAAGTCATTCCATTTGATATTGCTGGTTTTTAGTTTTCCGTATCGGTCCTGAAAAATAACAACCTCATCTGGGTCTATCCCGGATAACATTAAAAGATTATCATTTTCATCTTTGGTCGCATATTTTGATAAATCTATATCGCGTTTTTTTGTCTTTGTTTCGATGAGAGATCTTCCGTAAATATCAACCATTATTCTTTAGGGATTATTTAAATCGCCCCGCAGTATACTCGTGCACGACTTTGTGAGGCAGTTTGGTTGATTTTGATATCACGTCAAGAACATTAATTACTTCACGGCCACATATTGGTGGATCGGTTAGTGTTTGTGTTGGTAGCGTTGAGTACCAGACTGGAATAGGAATGCTTCCTGCGTATTTGAGGAATTCAACTGGCGGTGCTAACCCATACGAATCGAAATAGATAATTTCACGTGGATCGATTGCGTAAGCAACCCAGTGAGTTCCTGGACTATCGCTGTTATCGAGATTAATAATTCCAGTTTCTGATTTATTCGGTTGTTGTGGTAATTGATCTCGCATAAAGACGCCTCTGAAATTTTGTATTTTAAGTTGTTTAGCAGCATCGAGCAAATCAAAATTTGACATCGGTGCGTGCAATACTTCGTATTGTGTTATAACCGTTTGGGGTACCATGAAGGTGGAGTTCCTGGAAGTCTTAGACACGCTCCGTATTGTTCCACTGGTAATTTTAGACGACCCGGCTGAGGCATATTGGACTTTTTTGGACGCCTTGTTGGTTTTTGCGTCCGTGATGGCCTTTCTTTTAAGTTCTTCTTGTATACAATTCCCTTTCCAGGTTGCTTTCTTTAATGCCATTCCGTCAGCTGTTCCATGAGCTCCTAACGCGGCTGCTTTTGCGACAGCTGGGGCAGCAGCAGCTATCAGCGTTGGTATTGCTGCAAGAAGTGGAAATATACCACCGGTTTTAACCATATCCTTGATGGCTTTTGGAGCAAAATCAAGTTGGGTTCCAGCTTTTGCTTGCTTTGCTTTATTGAAATGTTTTAGTTGGGTTTTAGTCAGCGATAACTTGTTTGGGCCACCATTAGCGATTTGATCTTGTTTTAGTGTTATCGTTGCCCCACATGCGCTCGCGTTCTTTGATTGTAATTTTTTCGCCTGACCAAGAGTCAGAGTGACATTAACGTGACTATATGACATTGTTATAATTAACACGATTGATCTAATTGTCTTTGAAAACTACATGTTTTCCACTGGGGCATCAATAACTCTCATTCGGCCACCAACACCATCATTGATTTGTTGCTGAGTATAACAGCAATTGCTCTGTAATTTTCAGCTGAATTTACCATAGCTTTGACGTGTATATCAACGACAGATTGCTTAACTAAATCAAGATGTTCCAACGAAAAGTAATAAATCGGATACAACCTTGTAAAATCTAGTTGTGATATTTGCAAACCAGTATCTATGTTTTGATCACGTCCCATAAATGTCATCAAGCGATGATATGCATACGCTACTTGATAATCATCAAAATTCAACGTTCTATCCTCGGATGGTTCTTGATGCCCGTTTATTCTTAAAGATACTTCAGTGACACCAAGAAGGTCAAATATCATTGGATTTTGGTCTTGATTGTTTAATCGCGTAGCCAGTTGAAAAGCAATTAAGACATGTCTAGGTGCAGAAACACCTTGCTGTGATGACACATGCCAGGTAAATAAACCGTTATCAGGATTTTGATTACTGACGGCAGTTGTTGTTAACCACGACAATGTTGATTTACCGCCTTGATCCATGAAAGAAAGTAGACGCTGTTCCTCAGTGATTGATGGTGACATTACCGGCAACCACAACGCGAGTTTGAAAATATTACTTTACCTTCAGGAGAACCCGCTTCTCGCCAGATAGCATCATTATCCTCTTTTCGATAAAGAACAACTGTGTGTTTGGCTCCAAAAAAAAACTTTCTAACATTTCTACAAAATCCAAAGATGTGGGATAGTTGAATTGCACACGAAAATCTTCTACGAACACCTTTTAACATTAATTTACGTGTAGCAAAACCTAAATTGTAATTTGGATTGGAATCATAAGGCATCAAAAAATTAGCAGCAGGTCTAGTTACCCCTTCAGAGGGTTGTGGGTCAACTGCAGTATCACGCGGCACCAGTATCCCACGAAATGGGTTGATATCAGGACGGTTAGAATTATCCTTAGCAAACATCATAGTCGGACCAGCTGATCTAGTATAATCATCTGAATATCTTGCTAGGCCTATACTCGTTGTAGCAACGTCAACATTATCCTGGATTGCCTCAATTTCCCATCCATCAATCATATATGCGGCACTTTTGAATAACGCCATGATGTCATTATTAACAAATCCAACGATGACATTAGCTCCGTATTCGGTATTAGCGGCAACATTTGTTACAAGTTCACCTGTGACTTCAATAAACGCTTCAGCGGGTAAGAAATACCTACTTGTATCCTGAACTCAGATTCGTCCCTGAGTATTGGTGCATCCATGTCAAATGCTGGGTCAGATACACATTTAAACATTTTATTATAATTTGCTATCTTCTAAAACGAAGACCACTTCCTGATATAAAACTTGTATTTTGTTCACCCCCTTGATTTATCAACTCTGCTAATTTTTGATTTGCGGTTTGATTTATTACTTTGCTGACATCCGCAGGCATCACTTCGGTGCTTGGTAATTTGACCGGTTGTGGTTTTGGCCTGCGTACTAATCGTGCTAGTCTGTCCTTGATTGCCAAGAACGCTTTGCTGGCAACATTACCAATAGTACCAGTAGCCTTATCACGAACAACGCCAATAGCTTTCATTGATAATTGTTTTGCGATTGGCATTGCTTTGGGGGCTATCCTTCTGAATAAACCTTAAACAACATCACCAAGTCCATCTCCGTAAGTCGCTTTATGGGTTGGTAATCGCGAGTTTACTACATAGACTGGTATAGCCCCACGATGAGAATTGTGTACGATCATTTTATTTAATTATTTATTTATCTAACACCTAGTCACTGTTGTAGTCATCAACGAGCTCATTAATAAGTTCTCGGTAGATACCACCTTGAAATAATCGTCGACAGATATCAGCGGCTTCATTAAGTATATCTGGTGAGTTATTTCCAGCTCGCTTTCCTCCTATGAGAACTTCTAACCGTTGCACGTCATTGGTGATATTGTTAGGACAGTCAATAAAACCACTTCCTGAAAACCCATCACCGGACTTTTCACCCGGGTCGGTCGATGCTTGTCGTCTACGTAACCGAGGTTTCCGTTCTGGCGGTGTTCAAACACCTTTTAGTTGATTAACTTGAGGAACAAAATCATCACAGTCTTGCTTATGGTTTTTTACTGATTTTCTGAACATCTCTAAACTCACGAAATACTCTTGCGTTCCACTCGTGTTCTGGAGTATTATGAAATTGTTGCTTTAGTAACTGACTTTTTAAGTTATATCCCGTCGCCGCAACCATAACAGGATCCTTCTCTATTTCCCCGTAACCTTCCTGCCGCGCTTGTAATTTTTGTCTTACAGAATCTCTCACAGGAAGAAATGTTTTGATTGCTTCTAGTCGCTCTCGAGCTAATCTAGTGGTATATTCTTCTCCAATATTTGCCGTTATCAATAACATGCATTTTTAATTCATAGTAGCTGGGAGGGCGACGAGAACGAATTGGTTCATTTTTTGTAATCGAAGCGCCATTAATAGGTTTTTCAACCAGAAACCATATTTAGACTAACTCAGGAGGACCTCCAAGGAGGTTTATCTCCAAGGGTTCCTCTTGAAACGTAGTCGACGTTATTTCCGGTTGAAAACCCTTTTTTTTTTTTTGGAGGGTTTATTTCGACATTTGGAACCTTATAAATTTTGTAGGATTCGCCCTCCCTGCTGCTCACCCCATATTTTTCCCAACTGAATTAATTCACCCCTGCATCCTTGCAATTTATTAGCAGATTCAAAACAAAACACAGTGTTCATCAGGTACTATTATAGCTTCTCACTCTATATAAAGGTCTTCAGGTTTTGTACACTTGTGAAAATATAAATCATCATCTAAGTAGAATCTAGCTATATATGCCGCTCTTAGGATATGAAAAAAATAAAGAAAATTGTCATAATTGTTATGTTTTGGAAGTATTGCACAGTGAGCGTCTCGAGGCACGTGCTTTCCCCCGAATAGCAGAGAACTCGCCCCATGGAGAACTCGCCCTGGAATAACTCATCCCAGGTGTCAGGAGAAGTCGCCCCATGGTGGTCAGAGAAGTCGCCCCACTTCGTCTAGAAAAGTCGCCCCAAGGATAATATATAGTAATTCTGAGATGTCAACACATGGTTGTTAAGGCTTTATTTATTGTTGTTTTTCTTCAACTTAATAACTTATTAAATCTATAAAATGTGAACATTTTCCATTTGATCAACTCCACTTCTGTACTTAACGAAAAATAAGTGTTATCTGTCCCTTTTGCTCTGCTCGTCAAATCATTAGATGCATTTTATTTTGAAAAATAAGAGAGGATGTAAGCATGGTGTGATGTCTGCAGTTTTATATATAAAATGGTTCCAACCTAATAACCTAAGTCATCCTGAGAAAACTTTATGGCATGGACCTCTATAACCCGAAATCGACTGAATTGGCGATGACCGTCAATAAGCCAAAGGGTTATAGTATCATCTCTCTAATTGAACAATTTAATATGATTTTTCATTGAGATTTGCTAACCATTGACGAATGATACTTGAACTTAATAAAAAGCATCATTGATGCCTACTCAGGAAATCCGGTCGCTACCGAGTTCATCATCATGGCTAATGCGCATAATTCGGACGGTTTCTGAAAGATCACTTGTACTACATCATTTAGTTTATTTCTTCTTTTTTGTCAATGTTCGTAATTATATTATTTCTCAATAATAACAAACCATTTCAAGTTGAACGAGAAGTTTAAAAAATATTTCACTACTAAATTACCGATGCAAAATAAACAAGATTACGTTATTTTGTAATATATAATAACACCATGATCACGCGTACTCACTAATGAGGCACAAATCAATGTCGCTGACACGTTAACTCATTATATGTTTCTTTCTTTAATGCATACATTTTTGCTATATCAATATACGTCTATCATTCCAAAAAATTCAATGTAAACAATAAATAAAACTTGGATTGGAAAATATTGCAACCTAAATGGTGTATATCAATACCTACGTTACTGTCGCCAGTGTAATTACGAGATATTACTAAATTAAGAGGCCAAGATTAAATTCCATTGAAAATATTTAAATCAACTGTTACAATGAACGGTCTGCTTTTTGATGGATGGAGATAAAACCTATGAGGGAAAATGGAGAACGACGTGTGGAGTGTAAAATGTTGTGCAAATATTTTCGCATTTAACTTGTGCTTTTTCAGGCACGAAATGTTTTAAAAGAAACGGATAACGTCTTTTATTTTAAAACAACAATTACGTCATTACGTAACAGTAAAATAATAAAATGAAAGAGACAAACAGCCATACATATAATTATATTGTTATAAAGGATATACAATTTATAAATTAAAAAAGAAAATTATACAATTTTATATAGTGCATTGGTATTAAGGCCATTAGGATACAAAGTATCTAACTTATGAATCCAAAAAGTTTCTTTTTTCAGTCTATTCATATCACCATGCACAATATCTATTGGCATGAAAGCCAATTCGCTCTGAGAGTGATTACTGGTGTTAAACCGTGTTGAAACTTTAGATGAAAACTGCGGATCTCTATAATTTTATATATGAAAGCGATGATTATTCATTTTAGTAGTTTCTCTTATGTTTGCACATCGAGAGCACCGGTGTATGTTACATTTAGATGACGAAAATGTTTTCGTTTTCTCTTTTCTGTCTGTTTAGTACTAATAAAAAACATCTTGCAAATTCTTGGGTATTCTTTAAGCGATAATTGATTTGTTTTTGTAAAGTGCTTTTACGCTGGTTTTATTTGATAAATTTAGGAGACTATAAAATTGATTAATTATACGACGTTGTTTAGATAATGAAGGATTCGATTGTATTGTGAAAGGAATTAATCTCTCTATATTTTACATTCTGCTGTGTTTAAAGCCTCATGTTGAGTAATATTACGGGCTTTGTTCAGCGCAGAATCAATTATGTGTGTAGGATAATTTCTATTTTGTAAATATGTTTGTAATTTATTCAACGAATTTTGTAATTGACAATCATCTGAAATAATGCGTCGGTATCTTTTCGACTGGCTATGTGGTATACTGTTTTTACATGACATGGGATGACATGAAAAATATTCCACATATTTGTGGATATTAGTTTCCTTGATATGAATATTTGTAGCGATAGTGTTATCGATATTTTATATCACATTTACATCTAAAAATGAAATATGCGTACTAGATGCAGTAGTAGTGAATGGGGATCTTATAGGGTCTATGGGACTTATCATTAAAAATACCCTTGGGACAATATAGGGTCTATGTAAATTTAACATGGAGAAAAATTGTGGGACAATATAGGGTCTATGGGAATTAACATGGACAAAAACCCTGGGACAATATAGGGTCTATGGGAAGTAACATGGCCAAAAACCCTGGGACAATATAGGGTCTATGTAAATTTAACATGGCCAAAAAACCCCTGGGACTGTATAGGGTCTATGTAAAATTGAAACAGGGAGGGTCTCTATTTTTTTTTAAAAAAATAAAATAAAAAAGGGGGTAGGCAATGGAAAGGCTATCTCTTTTCGAGAAATATGGCTGGCCCTGTAAAGGGCCTTTGGGTTTTCTTCTTCTGCTTCTAATTTCTTCTTTTCCTCCACCAACTTCTTATTTTCTCACCTACACTCTTTTTCTTCTTTTTTTTCTCCTCCTCTTCTTTCTTCTCTTCCTCCTCTTCTTCTTTCTTCCTCTTCTCATTTTCTTCTTCTTTTTCAATTTTTTCATTCCATGCTCTCATCCTTGTCCTTTCCTCTTCATCCTCCTTCTCCTCCTTTATTTCCTTCATCACACCACTTATCATATCCTTTGCTTTTCTTAAATTATTAATTTCCATTTTTACTCTATGCGGACTATAAGAATAGTGATCTTCAGCTAGTCGTACGAGCATTTGTTCTATCATTCCCAAATTGTCAAGGACGTCTTGCAATGATTGAAATTTATCCAGGTGGTTTGAAGCCATCTTCTATGTAGAATGGTTTGAACGACGAATACTGTGGGTTCTTATACTTAAAGCGCGTACGTGAAGGAAAACATCCCCCTAAAACATAAAATGGATCTTACCTAGATCATGACCAAACAACGCGCGGACGTGAAGGAAAACATCCCCCTACTTTTTCATTTCATATAATATAACCCTAACTATACTCTCCACATTTGCTAAGAAACAATAAAGAAACCCATAATCTACTATTCGCACAAACATACCTTTACTCTTACAAACACAAACACACAAACACATACCCTTACATTTTTTTGAAAAAGAGTTAGTGTTTATATACACACTACTCTACCTACACACATTGGCAAATTAATAGTTATTTCTTTTCTAGAGTATTGGGTAGCCCTGAAAAGGGCTGTTGGTTTTTTTGAACTCCTGATGCACCTATCTAATGGTTGCACCTTCCTGGCCTGGCGCCACACACGCATCTTCTTCCCCAGTCTTCTTTCACCTTTCTTCTGGGGAGCGCAGAGGGAGGATGATTCGCTTCAACACCCCAATCCTCTGTCTCGGGAATATTGAACGACATCCTCTCTTCTCTTTTCTTTTCCTCTTCTTCCCTCTCTCTTCTCTCCTCCTCTTCTTTCTTCATTCTTGCTTCTTCTACGATAGCCTCCGCTGATAGTTCGTTTACTATGCGCCTGGCATATTCCAGGTGCATCTGGAGTTCTAACAGTTTCACTATTCTGCTATTCATTCTTCTGGCTGTGTTGATCAATCAACAAGGGTAGCTAGACTGCCCAGCGAGTTTCAATTTATACTGAAAGCGCGGACGTGAAGGAAAACATCCCCCTAAAAACATAAAATTCATCTTACCTAGATCGTGACCAAAATCAACAACAACGCGCGGACCTAAAAGAAACACTCACTCACTTTTTTATGCTACCCATCACTATTTTAAAATTTTTTATAAATCACTTCAATAGACTATTTACGTACACAAAGCAATCCAATTTAACCCTAAATATACACCTCAAACACCAAAAAAAGACATCATTTTAATCTACTATCCATACCAACTTAAGCACTTACAAACACTAACACACAAACACATACACTTCCACTATTAATAAAGAGTTAGTGTTTATTTTTACACTACTCTACCTACACACACTGGCAAATTAATAGTTATTTCTTTTCTAGAGTATTGGGTAGCCCTGAAAAGGGCTGTTTTTTTTTTGTTTTGCTATGGCATTCTTTTTTAGTTTCTAAGAATGCGATGTCCTCTGAGGATAGACTTTCTGGCGATAGGTCTGCTTCTTCGGAAAGAGAAGAAGAACTCTTTGGTGTCGATACGACAATCGACAAAGCCTCTGTCAGCTTCAGGTTGTTGCTGCTGTTGCTGTTGTTGCTGCTGTTGCTGCTGTCTCTGAAGTCTGTACTTCTCTGTCCATTCTTCTTTTTCCCTGTTCATTTCTTCTCTGAAGAGCTCTTCTATCAGGTCTTCAGTGATTTTTAACATTCTCACATTCTCTATTTCTTCTGGCTTCGGTATCAGACTGTGTCTGACCCTATGCAAATTCACGTAGGCTTCGTTGAGCTTAGCTAGTTTGGAGCACATCTTCGTAGGAGGATGAGTCGACAATGGATGGTTAGACTGGAAACAACCCCGGTTCTTAAAGTCAAAGCGCGGACGTGAAGGAAAACATCCCCACACGGTTTTCGAGCCGCAACGTTCATGAGAGGGATAGTAAGAAATGAAAGAGCATCAATCCAACATTCTTATAGCTAAACAAAAGACAAAAGCATTTTTTCAAAACACAACATTTTTTATTCAAAAATCACTTAACACTAACCAACAACAACTCTAACATTTTTAACAATAATCCAACACTATAACATCAAACAATTTTCTTCAAAACATCAAACATTTTTTCTTCAAATACAAACTACTTTAAACAGGGCTGACAACGTTGTGAATGAAATTGTGATTTCCACTGTTGGAAATCATTAGGCCATTGATGGACACTACGTTTCCTAGCTTGAGACAAAAGATAAGCATAATGGTCACAAAACCATCGATCTACTTTCACATCGTTTCTAGCAGAAGAACGAGGATCAAAATGAGTCACTAAATGTTCTAAGGAATAGCCCAGGCTGCGATGATGCAGAAAATACACACAGTACTGTCCACACACCAAGGAATCTGTGCCTTGTAATTTCACATTATTGAATCGGGTGGTTTGAGCATTTCTTCTCATAAAGTCGATGATATCGTCTTCCAAAGGGGGCAATCCGTACGAATCGAAATATTCCACACATCCTTCTTGAGGAAAGTAGACGGCTACCCAGTGGGTTCCTGGGAGATGACTGTCATCCGTGTTGATCACGTAATCTTGATGGTCTTTAGGTTTGCGATGAGGGAGTTCATCTTTAGCACAGACGACAGGATTCCAAGAAGCCGTATACGAACTGTGGTTCAGAAGGTAATAAAGTTCCCAGGTATCCATTTGTGTTGTTTTTTTCTTCTTCACAGGTAATAATAAGTCGTCAATTCGATTCTGACTTTTTGCTTGAAAATGTCTGACGAATAAACGGTTATTCATTCTGTTTCCTCACTCTGATTCAGGAGAGCTTCGATACGATGGATCTCTTGAGTGGTTAATGGTGGACAAGAATGTTCACGCAAGTCTTTATACCACTGGTGCAACACGTCTTTGTTTGAGATGAGACTCCAAGCTTCGTCCAGATACTCGTCCAATTTTTCTTCTTGACTCAACATCAGGCATTTATCGTGTTGAATTTGACTGGGATGATCGTTTTGACATCCATAGCAATTTTTCTTGATCAATTCTGTTATTTTGTCAACCAAGTGTTTGGCAAAACAGGAGACTAAATGGGCTTCTTGTTCTGGCCATCTCGACTTCATCATGATCACTTCTTCTTCCACAGTCTCCTCACATTTCATGTCCAAAGTTTCTCCACTAGGTAAAGAGGGATAACAGTCTTCCATGGCTTCTAGTAATCTAGAATGACTTCTCTCAAACTGTTGATTTTTATCGTATTATCGAATTCTGCATACAGGAGGACGTTCACCGTCTCTGGTAGAGCACTCGAAAACTGAAGTTCCACACGAATCTGGCCAGATTTTATAGGGTGGAAATGTCCCTCATCGCTGCCTTGGTCAGGAGTGAAATCGAAAGCCCACAAAGCATAGCCTCCTACATAATCCTCGTACGTAATACCGTGACTGGTGTTGGTTCCTAACTGTCCGGTGGCTTCGTACAGGGACAAGTACGATCTCAAATAATTCTTTGCGGCACCAAAGTTAGGCTCGAAAGGTCGGGTACACAAGGTCTTGCCGTCGCGACTGACTTCGATCTTGGACACATTGTAATGTTGAAACTCAAAAGGATTTTGATCGTGGACTCTATTGAAGGCTGAATTCCTGACGATACCAACAATCAAACGTTTGGGTAACTGTCCTTGGAACAGATGATCTTCGATCATAGATCGCTGTCCAGTGGGAATGGTGAACGTTTTCACTTCTACACGTCGTATCGGATACTTGGCGGTCGTTCTGCTCAACGTCTGACTGATGTCGTTTCCCACTTTAGGTAACACTTCCACACGACGCACGTAAAGTCGGGCTTCTTGAATGATAGTTTTGTATTCATTGGCATGGGCTATCAAATGGAAAGCGGCACTGCTACGATTCAGTCTCAGACGGATATCCACCCCGTTCAGCAAATACTTTTCTTGTAACCACATGTCCAAATGCAAACGATCCATCAGTTCTAAACTTCGCCCTTGCAGAATTTTCTGTCGTCGAGCCATATATCCCGCATTGTGAGGATTGTCATCTTCTGGTGCAATAGCTAGGTCGGTAAACGTGGTTGTACCCGCTGTGTCAGGTTTCCATACCACGCAAGCATCCAGATGAGTGTTCTTGGCTTCTTTTCCGTACGTCAAGAGATTTTCCAGGTAGGCGCGATAAGGGTAAGTATCCATGCTGCTGCTGACCAGTTTGTTATTCAAGTACAAGTCCACTTCGCTGAACAAGGAATGCATGAAATTGTTGACAGGAGCTACTCTAGCAACGTCTGCAGGATTAGTGTTGTCCGTTTTGCTCACTTGCACTTTCAAATACAGGTAACTGCTATTCAGATCGATGTAATCTTCGGGTTGTCCTTTGATTTCAAACTCGATGGGAGCTGATTCCGTCAAAGAGGAGACGGGATGAAATTCCACCCACTGAGATTCTTGCATCGTCATCATGGTGGGGGGCATGGTAAACAGATCCAGTTCCGTCTTGGAACAAGCGCAAGATTCTCGGTGCATCATTTTTTTTTCTGTGTCTCAATAATCGAAAACGTCTAAGTCTCGAACGGTTCTTCTTTTCTTGGCCTTTCTAGCTTGAAGTCTAGTGAAAGGGTGTTTTCTTCGTCGTCTCTTTCTGCCTTGTCCTTGCTGAATGCCTGACTCGGTAGCGTGCAGGGCATTTATAGGTGTGTCTCGTCGGCCTAAAATGTCTTTGCCCGTTTGTAACAAGACATTTTTGCCTGCCCTCATGAAGGCTTCTTTAGGGTTTTGTTTGTCGATGATGACATTTTGGAGAAATTCTTTGCCTTGCGTCAGTGCCGCATCTTTCAAGGCGTGCAATCCGCGTGTCACCATCGGTTTCAACACCGGGGCCACCGAACGAAAGGCCGATTTTAACATGTCTCCTAAACCGTGTCCTCGCTGTCGTGCAACCCCTCGGTACACTGGATACATGACTTACTTACGAGTCGTGAGAGAACCGTTTTCGAAAATGGAGTTTCACCGTGACTTTTCCTTTGGTGAATGGAATATTTTGCCCCAAATCTCCATTTATAGTAATGTTGACAGTGTCCAAATACGACTTGCTGACAGGCAAATAGTGAGGATGGACAAATTCGCGGTGGACGTGGTAAGTGTTTCCACCTTCCTCGTCAGCGTTTGCGGCAGAATCCACTTTGAAAGGAATGACACGCAGTAACGGCACGGAGGTGTGTCCCACCACGTTGTACTCCACCACATCGGAGTACACAAACATCAAATTCAGTCCTTGGTTCAGTTCTACAGGGGTACGAAAATACTTGGCAAAAGAATCGTTGTCGTAAATGACTGGTAATTCGGGTTGTCCTTTTTGTTCTACTTTCTTCCTCAGCTCCATGTCTCCGCCCAACATGTCAAACAATTCAGGACAAAATAAGAAAGTCATGATTTTACGCCCCTCAGGAAATTTCATTAGGAAGCGACGAGCTGTTTTGTGGTACTCCAGGGTGACGACACCTTTTTTGACTTCCTCCAAAGCTCTCAGAAACACGCCATTAAACCTGGTGGCTATGGTGCTGACCAAATGTTGACCACTAAAATAATAGCCTGGGGGAATGAACAAGTGATAGGTGGTGTACTTTTGAGTTTTTGTGGGAAGGGTTTTCTTTTCATATTTGCTATGGGTATCCATCCACAGTTGCAATTGCTCGTCATGAACTTCCACATCAAATTTATTTTGATTGGGAAGGACATTGAGGACTTGGGTCGGGTGAATCATTTCTACTAAAGCCACTTCCCAATGGGCTTCGTGATCTAAGGGGATGGCTTGAGGTAATTTGGCCGTGTAACAGCACAACGTGTTGTGGGGAAACACCTCCATGGAACTGTCACTGGGTAAGGTTAAGTAAAATTGGTTTTGGTGACTCATAATTCCAGAGTTCTGTGGCTGTCCGAGGGGTTAGTGGACGTCAGAGGCGTGTCTCCGCCCAAAATGGGGTTCTGGTTGTGGTTGTTGGAGTGGTGACTGGCACTGGCACTGGACACAACGTTCCCGTTCGAGGAGAATTTCAGGGAGGGATTGGGAAGCAGGTAACCGATGCAACTGCTCAATAAAATGGTCCACAATTGTTTGTCTCCTTGTTGCAAACTCAAATTGGCGATGGCTGCCCCGATGACACAATACACCACGAAGATTTGGCAGAAAAAGACGATTTGCGTTTTAGGCACACGTTCTCCACATCACACCCACAAGGGTTGTTTTTGTAAATCTTGCACAGAAGAACTAGGTGAAGAAGGAGTGGTCGACGTAGCTACGTCTGCTGTGTGAAAGGGCATGATGGTCACTTCTTCTTTTTATAGTCGATGACTTGCGAAGCGTCGATCCAAGAATCGAAACTGGGTGGATATCCTTTCCAACGTACTTTGACTTCTTTGACACGTCGTTTGCCCACTTTACGGGTTCTGCGTTCGAGAATGCTTTCGATGTCGTACACGTCGTCTTCTTTTTTGGTGACACGTTGTAACTCGGGCAAATAAAGCGTTCCTTTGAGCACTTCTCCGTTCATGTCTTCCAATTTATAGACGGTAGGATGACGACCATGCACTCGTCCAGTGACGCGAAACAATTCGGTCGTCCAGTTAGGTAAGTAACCTTTGTCGAAAGTGCGTTTGGTTTTGCCAATGCGCACCCAATCTCCTACGGTCAACTCTCCACTTTTCTTGGGGACAGCCCTCGTCGGGGACGTACCGAACAGGCGCTCAAACACCAACACTTCGTTGTCGGGAGTCACGTCTTGCGGGGCACGTCCGATGCTTCGATGGTAAGATTGGTTGTACGCTTGCACCAGGTGCGGTAAGATGTCGATGTACTTCAGAGTGTGGTGATGCGTAAAATATTTCCACATGCGTTCTTTCAAAGTGCGTTGAAAACGTTCCACGATGCTGGCTTTGGTTTCGGGATTCTCGGTGGTTAAAAAATGAATGTCACGTTTCTTTAATTCTTTTTGGAAAGCTTGGTTCAGAAATTCGGTGCCTTTGTCCGTTTGCCATCAAAGAGGGTGACGACCGCTTTGTTTCAACACCCGTTGCAGGGCTCGCACTAACTCGCTGCTCGATTTGGAAGTCAAGGGCACGACCCAGGCAAATTTGGAAAAGACGTCGATGACACAAAACAAATATTTGTAACCACGATTGTAGCTGGCCAAATGAGAGACATCGGCTAAATCGGCTTGCCATTGATGATCGATGTCTTCCACTCGGGTGCGACTTCTGGAAAACTTGCGTCGAATGGGTTTGTGTAAAGTGTAGGTAGCTTGTTCTTGTAACCATCGTTGCACTTGAGGTAAACGGAGACTTTTCAGTCGCGTTTTGGCAGCACGATACAATTTTTGAACTCCTGCGTAACCTGCAGGATGGGAGGGATCGTAGTAAATGCTGGCTAAGACTTTTTCCATTTTTTTTGTGTTGGTTGGTGTGTTAATAAGACACCCACTCTTAAAGGATGCTACTCTTTTTCTCTTGGGGTACTTTCTTGGATTGCAATGCTTTGCGTGTGCGGCCAGCAATAGGTGTCGAAGAGGAGAAGGATGTCTGAGCGGGGGATATCGGTTCTTGTTTCACTTCTGTCTTCACTTCTGTCTTCACTTTCTTTTTCTCTTGTGATGAAGAAGGGGTGGCCATCATCTTTTTAATCCATCCAATTCTGGAGGTAGGTGGTGTTGTTAACTTGCGTACTTTTTCTGGTGGAGTTTGAAACCCTTCCTCTTCTTCTCCTTTTTCTGTCTTGGTCACGGGTACTGGTGGTACTGGTACTGGTACTGGTACTGGTGATGGTGCTGGACTTTTCATCAAGGTCTTAAAATCTTTCAGAGTGGGTAGAGCTGTTTCGTCTAAAGCTTTCTGGTGAAAGAGTTGCAGTCGTTGCAAGAGTTGACCGTACTTTTGCGATTTTTCTGTTTCGGACAAATCTTGGCGATCCATCAAGGACTGCAATTCGTGTTGTAACTGGGACATCTCGCTCAAATTGGGATTGGGAGGTAAATGCGGGGTGCGTTGTTCTTGCCACCGATGGTATTCCATCCATCGTTTGTAAGGCACTAAAGCTAGTTTTCGTCCTTCCATGGGGTTGTCAGGGGTCAATTCTGAGATCTTGGGACTTCCGAGGGTCTTTTTATCTTGCTCCCACCAGTCCTCCCAACATGGTTCCCAAAACTCCTTTCAGTATGGGACCTATCAAGAGAGGTAAAATGCCTCGACGTTGGACCAGCATCTTCTTTTTTTGACGAATGGGAATTTTCTTTCGAACCATTTGGCGAAGAATGTGACGATGTTTGCTTAAGCATTGTTTCTGGTGTTTGGACAAAGGAATTGTGCCTTTCAAAACGTTCAAACAACATTCGCACACGGTATTGATGACCTCTTTGGAAGCCGTTTGAATGAGTTTTTTTCGTAGGGGTGGAGAAGCTTTGGACAGGACAGATAACATGTCCCCATGTTTGGCTAAACGTGGTGGCAGTCCTTTCCTTTTCTTTCCTTGGGGTTTTCTGGAGGGTGACATCTTTGAGTCTTCAGGAGCACCAAAAAAAACACTGATATCCTACTCGGTCACAGGCCTTTTTTATACTGGAACGCGTCGCCACTGATTGTCTTTACGTTTTATCAGTTTGAGGACAGGCATGACACGTCGTGCAGGGGTACGCAACGGACTAAATCGAGCCGGTTCTTGCTTGGACAAATCCAGTAAACTTTGTAACATGCCCGATCTTTCATGGACTTTGATTTTGGGAGAAGGTACTTTGTGAGCAGCAGCCACTGCCGCTAAATGGGAAGGTCCTGCCACTGGGGAAGTTCTTTTGGGGGTCATCAACGGAGAAGTTCTTGGTGTGATCATCGTCTCCAAGTACTCTTAAGTTCCTGGTGACATCAACGGAGAAGTGGACAAACGTGAGGCTGCCGGAGACGCAGTCACTGCCGTGGCAGGTCGTGGTTTGCGAGTGTAAGGTTGCGTCCTGGCCGAGGTGCCTCTCTTGCGACTAGTTTTCTTCTGTGGACTTTTCTTTTTCTGGGGACTTTTTTCTGTTTCTTTTTCTGGGGGCTTCTTTTCTTTTTCCGGGGTGGTGTCTGGTAAGAGGAGGGTCCTGCCACTGGAGAAGTTATTCTTCTTGGGGACTTGGTCTTTTTCTTTTTCTTCTTGGGGCTTCGTTGGACTTTTGTCTTGGGGATAACTTTGGGGGCATTAGGATCCCATCTTAAGAGTGAGCGAATGATGACCCCTCCTAGAGTACCGCTCCCTCCAGGTTTCAAAATGATTTGTTTTTTGGTTTGAGTGTCGATGCGGGGATCGGCCAGTTGGACCAAAGCGACTTTGTTTCGATCGAAAAAGCGTTTGGTTTGATGAGGAATCTGAATGATTCCTTGGAGTAATTGACGTGCCGTCACCGTGAACCATCGAAAGACTTCTTTGAGACTAGCTTCTAAGACACGAGCTCGTGTTTGTGGATCTTTTTCTCGACTGATGCCATACAAGGCACGAATCAATTTGACGGGAAGATGCGACTGAAGGGACGTCATGTTCACACTGTGTGAGGCAGACGAGAAAGGGTCTGAGGTTTTTATAGATTTTTTTTATGGGGAGTGAAATGAAGTCGAGGACGGAGACGTGTACAGGACAGGCCCTCCGTCTTGGCACCAGTGGTGAAACAAATGGGTACGAAATCGCAAATCCTCGGGATTCGTAGGTTTCAAATCGACGAGTAAATAGGCGTGTGGCGTTTGAGTGGCATCATCGTACGCCTGAGTCAGCCAACGCGTTCCTAACTGTTTGGCTAAGACTTGCACTTGCGATTTATCTCGAGGGCTTTTAAACAAGACCACGTAATGCGCATTAAGACTGATGGTGCGATGGGCTTTACTTTGTTCAAACAAATTTTGGGTGATGTAAACGACACTGGCATTACGGTGATGCCCTTTGCGCGTAAACCACAATTTAATTTCTTCTTCGTCTTCTCCTAACATGTCGTCGAAAATGACCAAATGGGTTTGACGGGAGTCAGAGACGATGCCGTCATCTTCTTTAGGAATGCCTTCCACAAACACGATGGAATCGCCTTGACTTTCTCGCAAGAGGCTGTACGCCGATTGCCACTCTTTGTAACACCACACGATCCTTTGAGGGGGCCGATCTATCAAATGATGTTTATGTTCGATCAAACGTTTGACGAATTCGGTTTTGCCAGAACCGCTAGGTCCAGCAATGAGCATGTTAAAGGGATGGCGAAGATACAAAGCCTCCCAACTGGCACGATCTAAGTGTTCGTCGATGACTTTGACAGTAGAGGAAGAGGGAGCAGAGACAGTAGAAGTCGCCATGGTGTGAGAAATGTCACTTGTGACACGAAAACAAACAAGACAAGAGTTTATATACTTTTTCAGAACACGTTTATTGAATGTTTTTTTCAAACATGAATACGAAAGACAAAAATACATAAAAGCCAAAGGCTTAAGTACAAGGATAAAAGGCACATGATAACGATGAACGTGGAATAAACACAAGTGTCTGTACAACATGTTTTGGGTAATGTTCTAACCAGTTCTATAGTAGGGGGTAAGGTCACACAAGTGTCCTCCCGAAAGGGTCTTTCAGGTCTGTCCACGACAGTCCTGTCCTGGGTGACGGGTTCTTCTGGCACCGTCACTAACACGGGTTGAAAAGTAACTTTTTTCCTTGAACAACTCTCGTGCATACTGGGCCACTTCTTGGGTCCAAGCCTCAAAACCCCATTCTTTCCAGGCACGGACATCTGTCCAATGGGGATGTAAGTCACAAGCTAAACACACATCGTCATACACGTCTTGGGTAGCTAAAAGTTGACGAATCTTTTTTTCCTGTTGAGGTCGAGAAGTATCCAGATGAAATCGCAAGGCTTTGAGCAAAAGGAGTTTTTCGTGACCATTTAAGGCCATGGAGGTGGTAAGTACTGATCGTAAAGAGTCCACAAAGAATCGGCTGGTAAACGAAATCCCAGAAAACAAGTCACTAAGACACACACCACTTGTCGTCCCAAATTGAATGGATACAGTTCTTGTAATAATTGATGGTAATGATCCACGGTTTGAATATGGTCATTGAGTTCCTTCCACGGAATCTGTTGGATGACATGTGACATAAACCGTGGCATGGCAGCCTGTTTTTATATTCTCTTTTTTTCGGATGCAATAGACGTACTTTCTAGCCAGAGATCTTCGTTCTCCAGTAGGGAATCTAAATCTTGCATACTGTAACCGAAACGTCAGAGTTCGTTTAGAAGTTTCCTCTTCCGCTAAGTAGATTCCACGTAACAAATGTTGGTAATCCTTTAACTTGTCTTCCTCAATGCATTGCACTAGGTGAATCTCGAAGTAACCATAATTATGAACATGTCGATCATTAGCGACCTCAAAGTTTTGAACAATGTCTGACCATTGAAAGAATTTCTGACGAATCAGTTCTCTTATACCATTCAGGTACCAGTGGTTAAAGATCTGGTGACGTATCGGATGCAATTGTTCTTTACGTTTGACTTGTATTTTGACCAGCTCTCGGTAAATGCATTCTCTCAATTCCACAGGCAAGGCACGAATGTTCTCTAGCAAAGTATCCATGAATAGGTCATACTAAATCCTCTTTGGTCTGACACAAGAAATGTACTGTTTGCACAAACATGGTTTTAATTCATTGTCGAATCTAAATCGTTTCACCACTAATCTACACATTACAATTCGTTCAGAAGTTTCCTCTTTCACCAAGTTGACATTGCGTGAAAGATGTTGGTAATTCGTTAACTCTTCCTCTGGAATTCGATGCAGTACGTTTACAATGTAGTAGATAGAATCGTCAATACCAAACCATTCCTTTTTATAACCAGGAGGTCGTTGATCAATGTCTGTCCAATGGAACAGTTTCAACTCAATCAGTCCTTGTATAGCATTCAGGTACCAGTGGTTCAAACACCGGTGACGTAACGGATGCAATTGTTCTTTACGTTTCACTTGTATTTTGACCAGCTCTCGGTAAATCCTTTCTCTCAACTCCACAGGCAAAGCACGAATGTTCTCTTGTAAAGTATTCATGAATAGGTCAGTCCGTACAATTCACAAAAGTAATCCACATAGTGAGTAATTTCTGACCACTGCCATTCAGGGTAACGTCCAAGAATGTCACTGAATTCTTTTGATGTAAACGGTCTAAAGCGATACAATAGGAGGAATGCACCCTTGACCCAAAGAAATCTAACACACTGGTTGACTTTTTTCACTTTCCTCTTATGAATTTCTCGACACAAAAGTTCTACAGTGACCCATTGAGATTTCACTCTGGCAAACCCCTGCCAAACTTCCTTGTAAATCTTCTCTTGTAGTTCTTTAGGTAATGATTCAATATCGTTTTTGAAATGAAGTTTAAATACTGGTTTCGGTGATGTCCAACATTTGACTCCTAACCAATCTGGTTTCTTCTTCTTCAACGACATGGTAAGTTACTTCAATGTCTCGGTCCCACTAAGGGTAAGTAATGACAATTCGGTGACCATCGAGCATGTTCAACGTAAGCCGAATCTTGCGGTTCCCAGTGGTGAAGTGACACACCGCAACTGAAACACTTGACTTTATCTCCTTCGCCCAAGTAGAAAAATCCGGCTCTGGCTAATTCTTCGGGGGTCGGTCCTCCCAGATACTTAGGCCATTTTCCTTTGAACGATTGAAGACGATTTTCAAAGTCGCAGTATTCCGACAAACGCACAGGAAACGAATATTCGTCTTTCACAGGTTCATTTCGATGAGGGTTGAGTGACATGGGCAGGAGTTTGCTCAGGGCTGGATGACATCTGTTGGGGGGTAGACGTGAAGGTGAACATTCCCCTTTAAAACGAAACCCAGTAAAATGTCCAAGAGGACGAGCGGCATCACTTTCGCATCCCACAGGTTTGACACGCACAGCATCACTTTCCATGACAGGGGCAGTGAGAACAAAGTTCCCATGATGCTTTACGGCATCGGTCAGGTCACAACGTACAGCATCGTACCCATCGCAAGGCTCACAATCGCACTCGTCTGCAAACTCCGTTACGCAATTACAATGGTAACCACATGGACAATCGCAGTTTCCTTCCAGACATTTTCCGTCGCAATGCATGGGTCTTATCCATCCAATATTAGTCACACTAGAGGAAGATACAACTTTTTTACAATCCCCAAACTGGAACGATGTCTCTTTCAAAGTATTCATCTTGTTCGCTCGGTCTTGGTAGTCACAATGAACTATCGATCTTGACCATAGCCCCCTTTTTATACTAGTCGCAATGCAGTCTCCAGCTTGTACATCTTTCCTTCTTTACGTTTTTTATGTCTTGTTTCGGAAGGTACCGTCTCTAAGGTACCGTCAACATTGTACCGTAGTGTGATGGGTGGAAAGGCCATAGAAAGGTAAGGGCAGTGCGGAGACCATCGAGTATGTTCCAGAATAGCTGAATCTTTATAGATACATAGATCCATTCGTAACTTCAGTCCGCAAGCGAAACACTGTACCTCGTATCCCAATCCTGACTCAGGTCCCAAGTAGACAAATCCTGTTCTAGCTAAAACATGCGAAGAAGGTAATCCTTCCCTATCCGTAGGCCATTTCTGAAACGTGTCCAATCGACGGGCACAATCACAATAGTCAGGTAAGAAGACTGGAAAATGGTAGGGTTTGAACTTGGAGTTCTCATCGGGTTTCTCACTCGATTCTTGCTGTGGCGAAGTCATCTTTCTGGTGGGTGGCTATCCTCTTACAACCAATGTTTTATACCAACGTGTCCATACGGTAAGGTGAAATGATTGGGAAGTCGAACTCGCTTCTGGTACACGATTTGATAAACTTTTTCCAAAGGTCGACTGACGATGTGGTGAGTGGGTAAACGTACAATCTTGTTCGGTTGGTAAGTGGTCACTTTAAAGTTTCCATCCTCTCCCGATTGCAAGGCTTCTTTCAATACCCCAAAGTTGACCACTCGACTGGCACGATAATTCAGAGTCAGTCCTTTCACTTTGCACGTCGTGTGCACTTCTCCTTGTTTGTCCCGGTATTCGTAGCCGTAATTTTTGGGACCGCCACTGACGAAACTTAGAATCTTGTCGTCGGGATGCTCGTCTGTCCAGGCTCCTAAACGGTCTCCTTCGATGTTAGGGTGATGTTGAATCGGGTGATGGATGTAAATGCAACTGTCCGTGTCAAAGTACAGGACGCGTTCTTCTAACAGTTCTAAAGCTTCGTACAATTTTAAGCGAGCATGGGCTGTCACGTGAGCCGCAATGATGACATTTCCGAAAGGGTCGTCTTGTACAAAGTCCAGATCTTCTTCGTAATTGACCAAGATCAAATTCTCTCGAACGACGTCCACGTGTTTCATGTATTTGGTTTTGTCGTGAATCATCTGGAAGTAGCGGGAAGGTTCTGTCAAATATTCCGTCTTGGGTAAACACGGTCGTTGTGCCATTTTACCCCACAAGCAATTTAACATCACTTTGGCAAACGATCGCCTGCCTTCGTTTTTCTCGATGTGGTCTAAAGTGATGCCTTCTTGTTCGTAGCATTTCTCTTTGAATTTTATTTGGTCTTCGGGAGTGTGACACCAGGAAGGATAGCCGCTGGCTTCTTGCTTCAGTTTCAAAAAGGCATCCACGTAGTCTGCGAAAATGCCTTTCTGCGTGGGGTCACCCTTGTGGTATTGTTGTGTCTTGGGAAAGTGGCAAATTTCGTACACTTCTAACAGTTGGTATCCCATGTCCAGAGCTTTGAACAATTCTACGCTGACCCAGGTTCCCGTCAAGGCCCGTTCTTCCTGGCTGTGATGGCAAGGTTGGTCTTGGTTGCACGTTTCGGCACAAGTAAGGCACAAGGGAAACATCAGTTTGCCTTGACAATGGTGAGGTAAGACGGGATGGTATAGGTTCGTGGGATGCAAAACTTTACACTTGATCAAGCCTTCGTATTGTCGAATGTTTTTCAGGTCGATGTGTTCCGTCAGCAATTGCGGGTGCCCTACAGGAAAGCGACAGTATTTGCACACGTAGGGATACAGCGAACACACGTCCAAGTATTTGATTTCTTCTCCTTTCTCTTCGTCGGCTTGGTACAGCAAACAGGTGGCATTGGTCCTTCCTCCGTACAAACTATCCCTCGGGTTCAGCGGGTCCATGAACTGGTAACTTTCCACGAGGCGTTTAAACTCGGGATCAGTTTTCATACGGTGATCGTAATCGTGTTCCCACATTTCCACCACTTGGTATCCTTGCTGTTCTAACTTTAGGCGCCGCTGACAAGTGTCCTGGTACAAGTCTTCCATGGTTCGTTGCAAAAACTGATTTTTAGTGCCACGGTCAGGGTAACAGACGGGACATCCGTGAAATAAGCAACCATTAAACTCGTACACGATCTTGGGGTTTTCTAAGTCCCAGCCATCGACCGAATACGTTCCGATGGTCTTTTCGCCCCCTCCGTTGCGGGCATGCTGAATCCACTTGTCTTCCTTGTCGCACAAGTAATGTAACCAACGTAGGGCTTTGACCGAGTATTGACGTTTGACAAAGTGGGTCGTTTGAGGACTGATGACAGCCACGGTGTTTTCAGGCATGAATCGTTGTCGATACACTAAGGAACACGCTTTGGCAATGGTGCAAGCTTCTTTCAAAGGATCGACCCCTCCGTGTTCCATGAACAGTTCTCGAAATTTTCCACAGCAACGTCGTAAAATGTCCACGTCGGAACGACAATACTTTAACATTTCTTCCTGAAAGTCGAAAGGGTCCGAGGCGTGAGCCTGGTACCAAGCGTAGAAAGCTTCTCGTTGTTCGGTACGCATGTTGTCGGGGTCGTAATAGTGAGCCTCGGCCAAATGGGGTAGAACGGCGTGTTGATTGGCTTCCGTATTGAAAAAGTGTGGAAAGTACCCTTTAGCCATTTCTGTCATTCCAAACGTTTTAGGCATTCGACTCAAAGGCATGGCCAAATAGCTCATCGAATCTTTAAACTGTACTTGTCCCACTTGCATGAAAATGATTTTGGCTCCGTTCAAAGTCACTTTAGGACGTTCGGTGCCTTGTTCCGTATAGTACCTCAAAAGAAACTGTCCATCGTATCCGGAGAAATTGTGAGCCATCACCGTGGCATGACGATGACAATCTCCGTAACGTTCGATGTCCTCTTGGCTCCACGTCTTGTCGATGGGGTCTAAGACCCATTGGGCAAAATCGGCTAACGTGTTCGGTCCCCGAAAGATTTTTTCACGCCCTCCAGGAATCTTGCTACAGTGAGGGCAATGACTGAAGATAGGTTCTTGAATGCACTTCTCGCACGCTCGATGAGCCACGCAGAAATTAGGAATGTGAATGCCGGTCTCTTGCATGCATTCGAAATCGAAAAAGATGAAATTGCCTTTCTTCTTGTGACCATCCTCTTTCTCTGGTGGGGGTTGGTATTTTTGCACGTAACATTGGTGTTCCAAGTCCACGATGTGGTGACAAATGTGACATTTTTTCTTTCCTCGACATACGTGTGCCTTGGTACTATTGGTACGTATGACTTGTTCACACGTAGGGCACAATCTCAGGAGTTGACAAGCACATTTCTTCTGTGAACCTTGCGTTTTCAGATGTTGTTGGTAACAGGTAGGGCTGACAAACGTGCGCAGACAAGTTGAACAAGGCACTGGTTCTTCGCTCAGACAGGGTGAAGAGGCCAAACATCCTGAGCATTTCGATCCACAATGCTTGTGTTGCTCTCGATTATTATAACCATGGTCACATTTCTCACAGTAATAACCGTATCCCAGGAATCCGGTGATACTGGTAATGGTATCGAAATGGTCATCGTGATGATAAACATGAATGTATTTTCCGTCCTTAAAATCTTGCCCTCGAAACAACAGAGACCCGCGCACTTCTTGAGGGTGCACTTTCAAAGTGTATCGTGGAGCTAGGGCATCTTGCAATTTTTGCATCTCAGGAATGCCACAGGGTGTGTCTTTGGACATGCCAGCTTGTCGTAACAGGAGTTCTGCTTCACTTCGTTGTTTGGCTCGGTCCGATTGTCGAATGTTCTCCCAGTCTCTTTTCCATTCTGCCGTGTCGTTCTTGTTGGCATAGGTTCGTCCCACCACGATGGCACGGGCTAAACACATCTGGTCATGAGGATTGTGAATTTGGACAAGGCTACGCTTAATGCTGCGAAGGTCGTTCACCAATAACATCTTTTTGCGTCCGGTCCCTTGAGGAGGAGAGACGTGGGTCATGTCCAATGTGGCTTTTCCATCGGTGATGTCAAACTGGTCATTAGATTGTTGCACGTGTTGAATCTTGTCCATGACTTTGGAAGCGGTCAATTCTGCAGGGGTGCTAAACTCGATCCAAACAGGGGATTTCAAACCGTCGTGTTGTATGGAAAGTCTCAAGCGATGGTCTTCTTTGGGTTGACATTGTTGCTTGAGTGCAGTGAGCAGAGAATCCCACACTCCGGTGATGAACCCTTCTGCTTTCTCTAACGGTACTTCGGACTTGAAATCTTTAAACTTCACCGTGTATTTGTAAGCCGTGGTTCTAAATTTTCTAGAGGAGCGCTTTTCCGTCTCTCGAATGGAATAGTATTTTTCAGGGTTGACTAAGGGTGGTGAACTTGGTTTAGAGGTTTCTGATTCTGGTTCACTCATGTCCTCTTCAAAATCACTGGCATGAATTTGTGCCAAGATTTCAGCCCTGGTACGAGGCGATAGATCACGTTTCTGCCTCTTACTTTCTTCTTCTTCTTCTTTCTTCTCGAATGAATTAGATCGTTTCATCTTGAAAGCAAAAAGTCAAATGACTCAAGTTCAAACACCATGAGCTACTTTATAGTCATAGCAGACCAGCGTATATAAAAGGGCGTGTGTCTTATCCTTTCACTATTCATTTCACTCTCAAGCCGAGCACAACGATGGAAGAGACTAACCAGATGGAACGTTTCGTCAGAGCTTTGCGAGGGTCATTAGAAAATTCTCTTCAGACCAGCCTACGGACTACTCTCCTTCCTTTAGAGATAAAAGTCAAGATACTTGCTATATCTGTCAGAAGAAAGGGCATTGGTCTTCAGAGTGTCCAGACCGTCAAAAAAGAACAAAAACAGGGACTAAAAAAGACAAAAGTCAAGATACCTGTTATTATTGTAAAGAAAAAGGACATTGGTCTCCAGATTGCCCAAAAAAGAAACAAGAGGAGTCAGAAGAAAAGAAGGATTCTTCAGAAGAAGAGAGGGATTCTTCGGAAGAAGAGAGGGATTCTTCAGAGGAAGAAGAGGAAGAAAGAAGACAATTCTATTTACAAGAGGCAAAGAAACAGGAGAAGAAAAGAAGAAGGGAAGAAAATGAGGAAAAGACGGTGAAGAAATTTAAAAAACAGAGAGACTAAACAAGGAGAAAGAAGAAGTCAATGAACTTTTTATTAAAGTGTTGTGTTGTGAATTGTGAATTGGATTGTAAAAAATGGATAAAAGAATAAATTAATGATATAAGGTAAGTGTCTTTGAGTTTTGATTTTAAAATAAGAACGTACACTCACGCACTCATACACAGACACGTACTATAAGGGTAAAATGGGTGGGGTTTATTTTTGAGTTATTGGCAAATTGAAATTGTATTTCTTTTCGAGAAATGTGGGTGGCCCTGAAAAGGGCCTTTTTCTCCATGGTGAAGGGGTGAGTTTAAGCAACCAACTTTAACTGCCTTATGCCTTTGCCACGGCCAAGGCCTACTTCTGGACTGCGTAATGTTGATGATGATGATGATAATGATTGGGTTGAAATCACTAAGGGTGGTATGGTAGGCTTAGTCACAGGGTTGACGTGTTTAGCTCGGGAAGGTCGTATTCTCTTCGGTCGTGATAAAGAAGTCTGATACATTTGTTTCAGACTTCTTAACTCCGCTAAAATGTCCAACAGTACCGTGACCGTTTGATTTTCACCCTCTTGTTTCTTTGCTGCTACTTCTTCTTGCTGTTGTTGCTGTTGTTTTTTTCTTACCTCTTCTTCTTGTTGCTGTTGCTGTAGGAGAAAAGCCTGTTCCGCTTCCTTTTGTCGTTGTATAAATTTCTCCAATTCTTCTTTCTGTCTCTGTCTAAAATTCTCCACTTGCGGTAATGAAGAAGGTAACGAAGGTTCCGGAACAAATTCTTGCGAGGAGAGAAAATCCACAAAATCCCAATTCACCTCTTCTGAAAGTAAGTCCGGGTTCCCTTGGGCGGTCTCCCCTGCTGGTGTACCCCATTGGATCGTTTTCTGAGTTTCCGTCATGTTGAATCACTGTCGCATAGATTGACTGCACACAAGCGCTAGCGAATCTATATAGACTACGTGACGTCACAGACTGCTCTCTTCGGATTGGATGCGGGCTGACTGAATTCTGTAATGCGTGTTCGGATTGGTGAATGAACTCAATCCGTTTCAATCCTACCTCCGCCTATAAATAAGCGCAGTTCAGTGCATTGATTCACCTGTTCTCGTCGCTTCAAGATGTGGACCACAGTTGAGTCATCCACCCTTGTGTCTTCCATGATGTTTAGGACAGACATGCTCATGTATGTCCGATCCAAGTGGACCATTGTCCACAGGACAAACACCAGCCTGTGGATACGTAGGATCTACGTCGAAAGACAAGGATGCCTGAAAAGAGTGCTAATTTACGGGCCAACAGTGAGACGCAGCCTAAGGACAAGAAGAAGACCAATGCGGTGCTCTTTATGTTAATGAATACATTAACATAAAACCCAAAGGCCCTTTTCAGGGCCAGCCATATTTCTCGAAAAGAGATAGCCTTTCCATTGCCTACCCCTTTTTTTATTTTATTTTTTTTTTAAAAAATAGAGACCCTCCCTGTTTCAATTTTACATAGACCCTGTACAGTCCCAGGGGTTTTTTGGCCATGTTAAATTTACATAGACCCTCTATTGTCCCAGGGTTTTTGGCCATGTTAATTCCCATAGACCCTATATTGTCCCAGGGTTTTTGTCCATGTTAATTCCCATAGACCCTATATTGTCCCACGATTTTTCTCCATGTTAAATTTACATAGACCCTATATTGTCCCAAGGGTATTTTTAATGATAAGTCCCATAGACCCTATAAGATCCCCATTCACTACTTGCAGTATAAGTAAATTCAATTGTCGGATGAAAATGATTTAGGCGATCAATAAATTTTTTCAGTTCTTCGGCCGACTGCTTCCAGATATAAATATGTCATCGAAAAATCTGAACCAAAGAGATGGATTAAACTTTTCGTTTTGAAGAAAATCCTTTTCAAATTTACCCATGAAAGGGAAGAGTATGAAGGAGCCATATTAATACGCATTGCCGTACCCATTATTTGTATGTAATTCGTATTATTAAATTGAAAATAATTATTTTCCAAGTTTTATTATTGTACGAATATGTTCACAAGATAGTGTGCTATTATTAGGATTGTTATCAAGAAAATATTTACACGTTTCAATACCAACTGAATGCGGAAAGTTGGTATATAGTGATGTTACATCTAATAATACCAGGATTGAAATTAACAGATGGCTGTGGAATAGACTTCAACTTTTTAATGAAAGTTGTTGTATCTTTAACGTATGATTTCATTATGAGTTTTGGGTAATATGTAGAATTGAGGTGTACGCATGTTAAGAGGGAAAGTATCAAATTCCTTATATACGGAATTATTTTTTTAAGCCATCTCATTAATGCATGTTGAAATTTTTTATTTAATTTCTATTGACGGATCTTCGACAATATGTTTGTAGTAGTTTTCATCATTTAATTGACGTTCAACTTCTTTAACATAATCTTCTTGATTCTTAATAATAATAGTGTTTGATTGACTAATCATCCTTTTTAATCACTATACTGTCGTCATTCATTCGATTATATAAAGAATTAATTTCGTCTTAGAAATATTACTATGATATTGCTTTTTATGATTACCAGTTAATATATCTTTTGTGATCGCGTATAAATAAAAATCTAAATATGAATCACGGAAAAGATGTTTTAATTCTGTTATAAAAAGGTTATCTGGATTTTGGGGCGACTTCTCCAGACGAAGTGGGGCGACTTATCCAACCACTCTAGGGCGACTTCTCCAGATAGGTTGGGGCGAGTTCTCCATGGGGCGAGTTCTCTGCATACCCTTCCTCCCTCCCAATACATGTACATGATGTGCTCATTAAGACGAAGATGATAATAAGTCACGCCGCCAATACAGGAATCGTAACGCTTATCGCGACTTCTCTGTTTAATCTCCGGTAGGCAACATGTGACACATCCGGATTCTTCAGCGTGATTCTTACAGATCTTGGGATCATCTTTTGAATGTATAATATAAGTAGTGAATGGGAATACTTTGGCGACAATGGGACTTGAATGTTAAAATAGTAGGGTAGTACCCTGGCGACAAGGGGAATTTAACATGGGGAAATTTAACATGAATGGGAGTATAGAGTGACAAAAAAGAATGGGACTGTGTAGCGACAAGGGTATGGGACTGTCTAGCGTCAAGGGAAAGTTGGGTCTGTATAGCGTCTGACATCACGGTATGGGAGAGTGGTAACAATGTTGCAACCATGTGAGGTGACGTCAATAGGGAGCAAAGAGCGGATGTGCTTGTGTGCACCGGAGTGACCTCAATCGGGATGAAAAAGTGGGACTTAGATTTATATAACACATACAACGTACAACATACAGTCACAAACACTTACACAACACAATTAAAAAAATTGGAGGCAAGAAAGCAAATCTTTTCGAGGCATATGAGTGGCCCCGAAAGGGCCCAAGGGTTTTTCTATTTTCGCAAGTTCTTTAGCCATTTTCTCACTTTCTTAATCATTCCTTTCTTCTTTTTCTTCCTTTCCTTCTCTGGCAACCAGTAAGGATGGCCCATTGATCTAAATTTATCCTGTGTCTTGATCCAGTTGTTATTCAGTCTATCAAACTCCTCTTTTTTCTTGCTAATGTCTTGTTCTTTCCACTCCTTTGCCCATGTGCCTTTAATCTTTTTCACCTCTGTTTCCAACACCTTTTTCATCATTTCTTATGGTTTTCTTAGCTGGTCTAAACACCACTTCACAAAAGAGCACTCAGTCCAATACAACGTGTCTTCTAGGAAGCACCTCACTTGGATTACCTGATCAAGTGCTTCCTTCAAGCTTCATACTTTCACATACGGAGGTTGAATCAATCTTCTTTTTTTTCTACTTCTTCCTCAATCATTTCTTGTACCAGGTCTCTGGCTAATTTCAAACTGGCCACGAAGTCAATACTATCATGATACTTGAATTCCTTTTCTAAATTTTCCATCACATAGGTGACATCCATCATCCAGTACCAACAGTTCCTTAACTCGTTTAACAACTATATGGACATGTTCTTTTATTCTGTGTAGAATGGCGCGAACGACGAACGCTTTGACTTTATATTTGTCAAGCACGGACGTGAAGGAAAACATCCCCTACTCTCACTTCACATATTATATACTATCCACACACGGGAAGGATAAAAAACAAACCCAAAGTATACTATCAAAGCCACAAATATACTATCCACACACACGAAGAAGAAAAAAAACTAACCACAAATATACTATCCACACACGCGAAGAAAAAAAAAACTAACTACAAATATACTATCCACACAGAAGGAAAAAAAACACACTCTACTATCCACACAAACGTACGCGAACGCTTACAAACCCCAAAAATCTACTATCCACACAGGTGAGGAGCAAAAACTTACCACAAATATACTATCCATACACAAGGAGAAGAAGAAGAAAACAAACCCCAAATTTACTATCCACACAGAGGTTAGGAGCAAAAAGTAAACCACAAATATACTATCCAAACAGAAGGAAGGAAAAAAACCACACACTCTACTATCCACACAAAGGTACGCGAACGCTTACAAACTCCAAAAATTTACTATCTACACAAGCCTATGCTCACTTACGCAAACACACACTACTATCTACACAAACGTACGTCAGTCCACACACACACACACACACACACACACACACACACACATATCAGTAAAGGAGTGAGTGTTTATAATCACACTACTCCATATTCACACAAATTGGCAACTTGTATAGTCTCTTTTATAGAGCATTGGGCTAGCTCTGAGAAGGGCTGTTTTTTTAAAACTCCAAATGCACTTGACTAATGTCGGCATCTCCCAGGCCTGGCACCACAAACACATCTCCTACTCCAATCTTGTTCACAGTTCAGTCTTGCTCTTGGGAGCGCAGAGGCTGGTTGATTGGCTTCAAAATCGCAATCTTCCGTTTGTGGGATTCTGAAGTGTTCTTGTCTTCTATGACACACCCGTGGATGACGAAATAGTGTCTGCGGTATTGGTCCAGGTTGTGGTACTGCTACTAGTGGTTGTTGTGGCTCTTGTGGCTGTGGCTGTCGTGCTGGTGGTTGTGCTGCCTGTGGAAGCGTCCTCACCACAGGCTTTACCTCAAAACTTTGCCTCAGCATGAGGTGAGGTAGGATTCTTTCTACCTTTCTTTCTTCTGTTTCCTCTCATCCTCTTCTTCTATTTTCGCTTCCTCTTCGATCGCCTCGTTTGCCAGGTCATCCAAAAGTCTCCTGGCATATTCCATGCGCATTTGGAGTTCAATTAGTTTCGCTATTCTACTCATTTTCTACGCATATGACTGGTCAACGATCGGTAATCAGACTGTTGTTGTTGTTGTTGTTGCGTTGAATTATAGAGGTGTTCGTCTACATTAGACATGTACCTCTTGTTTATGGTGCCAATGGCACCTTCTTGATTACTCCTGGGGGAAGGAATGGTGCCACATCCCCCAGGCATTTATGTACTCACAGAGTGCTTCTTGATTGTAGCTGTTAGATTGTAAAAACTTTATGTTCTTAACAAACTAAATGTAAGGCTTTTACATGAGTGGGAACAGTGAAAGCACGTGCTCATGTTAGTAAAGATTTGGTTTGCATTAAAACTGCCCCAGGTGTCAACCCAAGCAGTATGTAACGTCCGCTGCGATTGGTCGGCAGCGATGACGTCACATTAGGACACCTGGTCGTGTGGCAAGTAGAAATCGTTCTACATCTTGCCACGTGTACGATATCCAAGCGTGGTGAAGGAGGAAAGACACTCGGCAAGCCAGCCATGGATGTTATGTAGTCCCTGAAACGCTAGCCCGTACTTATTTCAATTTAGGTCCAGTTTTACTAATGGACAATAGTAATACCAATAATGTGTAAGCCACCTCTGCAATTAATCAAATTTAAGAGTTGTCAATTTTGAATAAATTTTAACGAACATGTTTGAATTTAGTGTATAAAGTGTACTTTCAATATTTTAATAAATAAACCAATCAGTTAAGTCAGAATGACTTGTAGAAGTTAAAATCACGCATATATATAATTAAAAGTATTTTAAAAAAATTGAAGGCGGTACCAAATAAGGTCAAATTTGGTTTAAATAGAGTATTATCAAATACGGCTTTCTGCCAAATGAAACCCGTGTACATTAAGACAATGGTAGCAATCTTATATTTTTTCTCATCGTAGAATGCTATAACGTTCGAGAGCTGTAGGTTAACCGGTGTAGGTAGCTGATGCGGTCCGAAGGTTTTCGCATAAATCTTTCTGGTATCCCCGGTGGACGGCCGGTAGACTTCCCATTAAAATCCTGCGATTTCAATCTTTCATCGCTCAGCTGGTTGTATAATTCCCCATAACACAGACAAGGCTTCAGCGGTGCGCTTCTCACAGCTTGCCCTCCGTTGGTATACAGGATTCAGGTGGAGTGCTTCCTATTGCACTTCCTCCCCGCACTCTCTGTCAGATGGCCGCCAGTTACGAGCTGCTACCTTCCTTCCCCTTTGCCGGTCATGTAGGTATTTCAAATCAGCAACGTTGCTTTAGTGAAGGGCAGTTATTAAACATTAGAGTATTTTACTTTACTAACTCCAGTGCTCTGGGTGCATTCTTTGTTCTGTACTCCTGACGCACGTGTTTATTGCTTTTCCCGCTCATTCACCGCTGCTGGTTTGCCGGTCCTGCTTCGTCGCTGTCCACTGTCTGAATGATGAATGAATGGAATGATGATGATGTTATCAGACTGACAAGCGTTTCCCTTTATGTTTGTCAAGCGCGGACTTGAAGGAAAACTTCCTCCTGATACCAAAACGTACAAGGTCATATCATCACCCCAAAGAAACATGGAACGTGCGGACTTAAAAGAAACACTCACGCACTTTTTTACTTAACAATCACTAATTAAAAATTTTCACAAGCTACTGAAATGAAGTGCTTATACACGCACTTCTAACAAAGTTAAAGAATCGAAGTGCTTATAGATATACTTCTATTTTTTCTAACTTACTGACATACCATTGGCAACTGAATTAGCATGTCTTTTCTAGAGTATTGGGTAACCCTGAAAAGGGCTGGGGTTTTTTGTGGACGAGGAGCTATGGTAATCTTTTATTGTCTAAGATTGCGTCCCCGTCTGGCGGTCGGCTTTCCGACAGGATAGGGTCTGCTTCTTCGGAAAGAGAAGGAGAACTCTTTGGTGTCTACACGGCAGTCAACAAAACCTCTGTATGGTTCCTGCTGCTGCTGCTGCTACTGCTCTCTCTGCTGTTTCTGAAGACTGTACTTCTCCGTCCATTCTTCTTTCTCCTTCTTTATTTCCTCTCTGAAGAGCTCTTCTATCAGGTCTTCAGTTATTTTCAACATTCTGACATTCTCTATCTCTGCAGGATTCGGTATCAGCCTTTGCCTGACACGATGTAAATTCACGTAAGTTTCGTTTATCTTGGCTAGTCTTGAGCACATCTTCATAGGATGATGAGTCAACAATGGATGGTCAGACTGACTAACTATTTGAATTAAAGTCGTATGTCACCCTTTCGGGCATTCACGACTGATTTATTTCCCATTTGGGAATATTAGATTGTTTCGAGGGGGAAGGTATGGTGCCACTTCCCCCAACGCATTAATGCACTTAGAAAGTGCTATTAGATTATTCCGATTTCGAGACATTTGTCTCACGGGACTAGAGGTGGGTGGGACTGGTCCGCACGCACTCACCTAGATAGTACATGTCAGGAGGTGGTAAAGGAGGATCAGGCTCCGCAGAGGGTCGTACCCTACATCAGGTATCTATTTTTGTCCCCAATTTCCGAATAGTAAAGGCGTCGTTTGCCGTATTTATAGTTTAGAAAATCAGTTGTGCTGTTTGTAGGAAGAATATAGATATATATATAGCAAGATGAATCTCCTAATCTATTTTAGGGGAGAAATTTTTTAATTGAATAATATTTGGTGTTTCTATGCTAATAATAATTGTTTCCGCCTTGTGCGGGGTGGGGGGCTTATGACTGGGGTTTTAGTCACCTTATAGTTCATTATTTTAGGGTCATAATTCCTAATTATATATTTTGGTGCCACCTTGTATGGGTGGCCTTGATGGCTTGGGTTTTTAGCCACCTTATATGTCTAATTTTGGGTTATTTTAATTTTCTAACTAATTTATGATCCATTTGTTTCCACATTGTGCAGCGGGCCCTTATGACCTGTATTTAAGCTACCTTACACTTTTAATGTTGTAGGCCAGTTATAATTAGTACTTTTTATTGCGATTCATGATGCTTTAAGTAGGAATAGAAAGATAGAAAAAGATGTTAGTATATAAGTTGTAGTCATAATGCTCAGTTACCCGTTACACTGCCTAATGGGCTATACATCTGAGCATCTCATGGCGCTGAGGTAGGTGATAGGTGGAGGTGTAACATCGGCCCGCGCACTGACGGTACTCACCCCTATTAGGTTGTAAACCGTATGCCACTCCTGCCCCCACTTCCCCACCGAGCCGCACAAAGAGTGGTGTCCAATAGCGTGCAGCCTAACGACAGCGCACGAGTATATATTAATTACTTAATTGATTTATTCTGTTTCTAAATTTAACCTTATTATATATTACTTATGTGCTCGTCCTAAGTGTCCAGTCGGTCTAAGTATGGAAATATGACTTATAATTTATTGATTTTGTCAATTTCCTTAAGGAAAATCAACATGGCATCAATCGTTTGGTTGGGGTTTGGGTTAGATTAGTGAAGGAATTCAGGGTAGGTATATGACGAATTAATTGACTTTAGAGTATTGATCAATTTTTTCCTTTGTTCGTGATATCTCGGGCATATGTTGAAAACATGCCTAAGGTCTTCATCATCAACGCAGTTGGGGCACCTTGCTCCAAATCCACGATTAGCTAGGACATATTTCCCCATACTGCTTGCAAGTAAGGTTTTTCCTGTGTTGATTCGGTTAATGATCGGTTGATGATGCTTGATCTTAGTTTTCGGTGCTTTGATATTTCGACTCACTGTTTTATTGTATCGAGTACAGTGTACGTCCTTTGAGGCATGTGTCCCATTGTGTTTGCCATTTATAGACAATTTTTGCTGTTATCATGCTGTACAGTTCAGGGACACTGTAGTCGATGTGGGTTAGTTCAAGTTTGCTTAGAGCGTTCTTTGCTGCTTGATCGGTCTTTTCGCAGCCTGGGATGTTAATATGTGATGAAACCCACATGAATTCTACGGTTTGGCCGTGTCTTTCCATGTTGGTAATTATCAAATAGGTTTCTTTGAGGAGGTTGTCATGTCCCTTAGAGTTGCCTGTTTCAAGTGTTTTGAGTACACTAAGTGAGTCGCTTACTATTAGTGTTTTCTGGATTTACTGTTGATGTCTATCTTTACTGCTTCGAGTATGGCCCAGAATTCTGCGTGTGTATTGAACATTTGTCTGGGAGTCGGTATCCTATTTCATTGTTCAATTCCGGCATGGTTAGTGCTGCAGCAGTTGTATCTGGTTTATTTGATTTAGACCCGTCTGTGTATATTTCGACAAAGTTTGTATAGGAGTTGTCTAATATAGCAAGGATTTTTGATCTTATGTCTAAGGGATATTTTTTGGATCCGAATGTTGTTGCTAGAGTGTTGATAATTGTTATTTTCCTTGACCAGGGGGTAGGGTTCGGATATCGTATTGATTCTGCAAGGGGGCAGTCGAGTTGTAGTTCTTTGCATAATGTGTGGATCATTTTCCCAGATGGCGGGAAGGGGACGAATCTTCGGCTAAATGGGATGTTGCATTTGACAATGATGTTTCTTGTTGGATGATTTCGATTTTGTATCGAGATTCTGGCGGCATATCTCAGTATAAATTCTTCTCTTCTTAGGGTTAAAGGTGTTTCACCTATTAGGATTTGTAGTTCTTCTTTGCGGGTGTTTCAGAGTGTGCCAGTGCATATATGTAATGCTTTTGCTTGGATTCTTTCAAGGCGTTTGAGTAATGTTGGTTTGGCCGATGCGTAGATTTGGCATCCGTAATCCATTTTCGATCTAATTAGGGCTCTGTAAAGTGTTACCAGTGTGTCTTGGTCTGCACCCCATTGTGAGCCTTTTATGTTTTTCAAAAGATTTAGGTCTTCACCACATTTTCATAGTAGTTCGGTGATGTGATGGTTCCATGTGAGATGTTGATCGTAATACACGCCTAAAAATTTTGCTACTCTTTCAAATTTGATTGGTTCGCCTTGGATATATAGCATAGGTGGTTCTATTTTGAATCCTTTATGGGGGAGAATAAGATTCCCGTGGTATTTCCTTTTGATGGTTTGAACCCCCATTTGTCGGCTCATTTGCCGATATTGCTTAGGCTGTCTTGTAGTTCTGTTAATAGTTGCTGACTGTGTGGGATGCCCGCTTTCCATTAGCCACTGTCGTCAGCAAATTGTGATAAGTCTATTTTGCTGAGATTGATAAAACGTTCTAGGTCGTTTATCATGATATTGAATTGGGTCGGACTCAGGACACTTCCTTGTGGGGTGCCGTTCTCTAGCACGTATTCTTCTGAATACTGCGCTCCTATTCCGGTTCTGATGTGTCTATCTTTTAAAAATGTTTTAATCCATTTATGCATATTGCCATTCATTCCATAATGGTTCAATTTGGCAGTGAGACCATCAGTCCAAACTAAGTCGAAGGCTTTCTCAAGGTCTAAGAAAATAGCTATGAGGTGTCTATCGCTTTTTCTTTTAGCATTAGAAGCTAGTTTGATACGAGACACGAGCCTCATTAGTTGATCTAGAGTGGATCTTTTGTTCCGGAAGCCACTTTGGTTTTGTTAGAGAAGATTGTTGCTTTCAAGATAATGTTTGAGTCTTGTTAATCATCGTCTCCATCACCTTGCATATGGTATCCGTAAGGTAGATCGGTTTGTATGAGGTCATTTCAGTGGGATCCTTCCTTACCAGCCTTGGGGATCGGGATGACTATAGCCTGTTTCCATTTGTGGGGGATTTGTCCTGTCTGCCATGATTGATTTATCAAATCTAATATGATTTCTTCCATATTTGATGGTATGTTCTTATATATTTCGTATCCGAGGTTATCTTCCCCCGGGGAGGTGTTTTTTATATCTAATTGCTGACATCCATTCGTCCAAGTTAAATGGGTCATTTACTTGAGTGTTCCTTGGATCTAAATCAGTGAATAGGTGTGGATATTTACACTCTATTGTTTTTCTATGTGCTTGGAATTAGACTGTGTGATTATCGTTTTTCCTCATTCTAGCGAAGGGTATTGCTAGTTTTTCTGCTTTATCTTTTTCAGTTGTTGAACCGTTGATGTTTGGAATACTGTTACTATTTGAGCATCGCGTTGCTTTTAGTTTCTTCCAAGCTTGTTTCGAGTTACTTTGATTGATTTCAGTGGTGGAGCAATATTTTTGCCAAGATTTTTCCTTTGCTCTGTTGTTGATGTTCTTTACTTGTTTAGCTATTGATTTATTGTTTGTATAGTCAATTGAAAGACCTGTATGGCGAAATTTATTGAGGGCTTTCTTTTTTTTCCTTGATTTTGTCTCTGCAGTCGTCGTCCCACCATGGGATTGGTTGTTTATTAATGGCAGCATTTTTGGTTCCAGTGGTGGGTATCCTTTGAGTGGCGGCTGCGTTGATCGTTTCAATGATATTTTTGTTGTATATGTCGATGTCGTTGTCCCGTAGGCTGGCTATAGTCACTCCGGTGAGCAAAGAGTTGAATAAATGCCAATTGGCTTTGTCTAGTCTCCATTTGGAGACTTTGGAAAAAGTGGTAACAGAAGTAGTAAAATTTATGGTGATAATAATGGGGAAATGATCGCTCTATGTACTTCCAGTTAGATATAGATGCTAGTTTGGGTGTGCAAATTGTTAAATCAATTGCAGATAGTGATCCATCCTCTGGTGAAATTCTGGTTTTAGTACCGTCATTAAGCATGACCAGATTATTGTTGGTGCTCCATTCTTCGATCAGTTTTCCTCGTTTGTTTAGGTGCTTTCCTCCCCATCTTTTGCTATGGGCGTCGAAATCGCCGCATAACATATATTCCTTTGTTGTGCTGATGAGTTGGGCGTAATTGAGAGGGGAGACAGTATATGATTTGCCAGGGTCGTAAATATTAAAAATTTCAAATATGAATTGCCCATTATGGGTGAGTATCGATTGATACTCGAGGGGAGTGGGGTTATTGCGGTCGTTTGTGGATACAGGATAATGCTGAAATGATGTATTTGGGAGTGAATCACTGACAAAGATGGCTATACCACCCCCTTTTTGTTAGTTATCTCTCATCGTGAAATTACTGACTGAGTAATCCGGGATTTTTTAAATATATTTTTAGCTTTTTGATGGATAAGTGTTTCTTGAATAACTGTCAGATCAGGTTTAATTTTAGATTGTTGTAGTTTGATCATTAATTCTGGTTTATTGATATTTAATCCCCGGCTAGTCCATTGTCAGATTACTATGGTTTTTTTTCCTAGTTGTATCAATTAATGTTGTTATAATTACTAAAGGTAGTATCTTATAGGTTCAAATCAGTGTTTGGTTTGGAGGTGTTTTTCCAATAAGTCAGATAGTAACATGAAGAATGGAATACAAGGTATGTGGTAATTTTGAGCGATATTATTGATCCCTACCATGAGGTCCATTAAGTAGTGGACAATTGTATCATGTGAGAATTCCTCATGAGGGGGGGGTGTACTTTTGTTACCTGCATTACTTTTGTCCCTGCTACTTGCATTGCTTGGTAATTGTGGATTTGTTGTTTCAGAAATATCTGATTTGGTTGGTTTAGTATTGGTAATATTATCTATAATTACTCGTTTTGGTTTGAATTCCACTTTTTTTTGTTTGTGTTGGAGGGCAGGAGGGTGGTTTTTGTTGTCAGCTGATTTATCGGATGTAAGTGGGCTAGGTTATGGATAGGTTTAGGGTTTTGTTTCGGATTTGGCTCCATTATAGCAGGTATTTGTGGTTTAGGTTCCTTTTCCTTTTCCTGCTTGGGGAGATTCGACAAGAGTGCTGGTTTGGCATTTGCGTATGGGAAATGTTTTTCTTTCATCAATTTTATGATTGCTTCTTCTCTTCTGGTGGTTTCCGCCGCAGGTGTCACATCTTGTTTTGTTTTTGCAGCTGTTGGCTTGATGTCCCCATGATTTGCAATGGATACATAATGAGGTTTGATATTGTATTCTAGTAGCGGGTAAGAGTGGCCATCAATGTAGACTAATAGTGGTGGAGTTGAAAAGAAATCGAGTAGGATTATGTTGGTCAGGTGTCCTTGGCCTGACTTAAACCTGGAAGCTCTTGATATATCGGCTCCCTGGTTTTTTAGTTCCAATGCTATGTCATTACTGCTTAGGTGGTTAAATTTTTTATGTAATTTAATGATCTTTTTGTAAGTTGTGTTTGACTTATGACCAATCGTTACTTTTGGTGGAGTATTGGTTTTTTGGGTAGCATTTGGTTTTTCCTCCTTTTTCTCATTCCTTGTACTGCGGTATGATGTTTGGAGTATTTTTGGGGAGAGCTTTGTGTCTTGTTACACTCACTTTAGTTGGTCCTATTTGTTGAATTTCCATATATTTGGCCACTTGTCTTGCGGTGCTGCATCTTACTATGATGTAGTTGGTTTTGGGTCTGATGATTCCGAAGGTTCCAGCCTGAGTTTTGGTTAGGACGGATGATATACTAGTTGTACTTATGTTCAGTTGTTTGCAGCTGTTACTGGTGAGGAATAGGTTACGTTTGATGCTATGGTATTGACTTTCTACCTTTTTTTCTCCCTTTATTATTTGGGTTTTCATTTTTATTTGTTGATTTGTCCCTTCATTTGCATTAACTTTTGTTGGCTGTGTGGTTACCATTGCTTTCTTTGTGGCTTTGGTAGTGTTCTTGGTTGGTTTATTTGCTGTTGTTGTCTTACTGATTTATTTAATTGTCTTTTTGGTCTTGGGTATTCCATTTATTGGTGTTTTACCCTTTTTGAAATTCAGTATCTCCTCTGGTGATCTTGCTTTTCTCGTTTCTGGGGATAACATGTGGCAATATTCAGCTTCTGATGGAAGTAGGTCATAGATGTTTGGATCTGCTAGGTCTGATGTGTTGTTTTCCTTAGAAGGACATGGGGTTTGGCTGGAATGTAGGACTTCTCTTGCCTTTTGGTGATTCTGGTTCTTAGATCTGTTTGAATTAGTCAGACCCTTTTTATTCATGCATTGTGGTAATGGTGCTGTCTGGGCCAATTTGTCCTGTTTGGTGTTCTTACGCTTTTTGCTAGTGGTGGTGAGTTTGGGAACACTTGCCATTGGGTTATCCTGTTGAGATTTATGGATGGGGTGTGGCTTTGGGTTGGTGAGCGTGGAAGCGGTGACAGACACTTAGGTGGATAATTTGGGGTTGGGTTGGTGGGTGATGGTAGTTGCGGCGATTGTGGTAGTTTTGAGTTAGTTGTGGAATAGGGGGTAAGTGTGGGATGTTCAACTACATATGATGGACGTTCTGGGGTTAGGTTTGTTGTAGGAAAATCCAACAATAGGTCCCACAGGTCCGGCAACCCCGACAGGTCCGGGAGCGCCGCGACCTCTTCTGTTTTGTTTGGCGACGCTGTTAGTGTTGCCATGTTATTATATTCAAATCCGATTTTAATGGATTTTTTTCTTATTTGGGGTCTCGCTTAACACTTCCAGCTTGTCGGAGCATGCAGAGCCGTCGGCGATGTTGCGTTTTTCAGTGCTGCCCGATATGTCAATATTGGGCTACATGCAATGGGCGAGGGCAATTGGGACAGTTCGTTCATTCCGTTCAGTTCCACATGCTTACTATCACCAGATACGGTTCCTATGTTGGGTCCTTGAAGGCTGTCGCCCAGTATGTGTGAGACAACATCCAACGGGCTCTATATGATGAAGCATGAAGTAGGGCTAGAATTAAAATACCCAAAAATGGTTTGGAAATTGAGAGGGCTGTCCATTCTAACATTTGGAATGGACCTGTTTCTGGTGCCATTGCTTTCCCTGTTTTCTCCAATCTTGCCAGAAATGTCTGGGCTTTCTGGGTTGCTTTCCATTGAGTCGTTTAGTTTGCCAATTTTCTTTAGCATGTTGTTGGTCTTTTTAGTTGCATACCTGTTGATATTCATCCTAATTTGCGATCTGGTGACTCTCGACATTGTGAAGTAGCAAGAGAGTAATATTCAGTTATATGGGGGTCAGCATTACCAATGTATAAACTACTATTACTACTTAATTGAAAATTGCAAATATTGTAATAACGTAAATGTTAGATGAATAAGAGTGAGAAAATAGAGAGAATAGAGATTTTCAAAAAGTACAAATAGATGTATACCCGAAGGTTTAATACCAATAATTAATTTACCTTTTGAATCCCTCACTTAATTTGACGATAAATGATGATGTGAAACGTATTAATGGATTCCGCTAGGCAGGCAGCTAGTCCTCATCTGCTGGTCGACGTGGCGGGGCAGGCAGCTGAGCGTGGCAAAGGAGGGAAGGCATGAATCCAGGAGCCCGACGTCACAGGTGCATGTTTTTAGAAATGCCAAAGCCTAATTGTTCAAATTTAGTCCAGTTGTACTAGTGGACGTTGAATATACCAATGTTGTGTTAGCCACATTAATTAACCTAATCTTAGAAGTTGTTAAATTTTGGTTCATTTTTAACCTGTAGTAGTTTTGTTTGTGTACAGAGTGTACTTTCATATGTATAAAAAATAAATAAAAAATTAAGAAAAAGATGCCAATCTGTTAGGTGTTTGTCACCCGGTAATTTTAGTTCTTGTATTGTAATTTAGGTTTTGAATTTTGATGGCGGTGTCCAAAAATGATCATATTGAATTAGGGCCAAATAAAAGTGGTGTATCTAAAGAGTTCTCCAATAGCCAAAATGAGAGCTCCTATTGAGGCAATTGATAGATGTCTGTGTCTTCTTTCCCTCGTTTTTGTGGGTTGCTGGTCTTTCCTGCTGGAGTCCTCTTCTGCTGTTTTTGTTGTCAACTGCCACACAACCACCAACTACCATCTTAATTAACATTGTACCTCAAGGCCTATTTTATGACATATATACAAATAATTAAAAAAAAAGATTTTTAATTTTTTTTTTCCAATAATAAAGATGTCAGCACTTGGTCTGAAGGAAGTGCTGTGTTGCCTGTATAGTCCGCTGTTAATTAAAAGTTTTTGTTGTGACTTTATTTTTATTCCGCCTCGGGCGGAGGGTCCTAATGACTGAACTTATGTCACCTTCTATATGTAAATTTAGGGAGTTAACTGGTGTTCTGTTCTTGTTGCCAGACCTTACATGTTATGGTTAGTATATACAGACATGCATTTTGAGAAAGTTGGGAGGGTAGAGAAAGGAGAAAAAACGTTGCGTGTTTAGGATTTGTGCTCATTTTTTTTTCTTTTTTTTAAATTGTGTCTTTATTTTGATTTTTTGCTAATTTCTTGTATCTAGGTTTATAGGTGCAGGTCCTTTTGCTGAATACTCAGGTCCAGGTGGACTTATCAAAGGTGTTTGTCTCCCTTTTGTTTTTAAAGTAAAAAATCCTATTGGCTGTAATTTTACACCCTATTATCTGTTTTTTGTCTGTCTTTTTTAAGGGGAGTTACCTCCCTTGTTATTTTTGTTTTAAGTTAGGTACAGGCTCCTTTGCTGAATACTCAGTTCCGGGTGGACTTATCAAAAGAGCCTGTCCTCGTTGGTTGATACCTATCGTCTATATTTTGATGTTTGTTTGTTCCTTCTTGTTTATTGCTTAAGGAGTATTTATTGAGTATGCAGGCACCTTTGCTGAATAATCAGGTTCTGGGGACTTCTCAAAGGTGCCTGTTTTCTTTATTTGGTGCTTATTTAGTAACCTATGCTTTGTTTGTGTTTGTCCTGTTTCAGACCTTGCTTTCGCTTTTCAGCCAGGAATTATTGCTCTTAACTCCTTGGGTCATAGCTTGTCATACTTGTTTATTTGTTTTAAGTATGATATTATGTTTTTGTATGTTAGTTCTTTAGGGGGACCCGATTTTCTTTTGTTGTTTTTGAAGTTCCATTCTGTGCGAATGGTAATGGGGGCAATGGTTAAAGACGTGTTCCAGAGTCTCTCTACTGGTGCAATGAGGACACTGGTATGGTTGTCAAGTCCTTTGTTAAGATGTCTTCCAAAGTTTCCCTTAAGCAGGGTTTTGGCAGTTCTTATTCTATTTACAAGTCTGATATCTGAGTTTTGTAGCGTCTTAGGTACTGTAATATGTCTATCCACCTTTTTGCCATTGGTATAGGTGTCTGCCCATGGTGTTGTTATCCCATATTTGTTGCCTTTGCTGTTGATTTTTTGGGGTTATTTGGCTGTATATTTCTGTTACGCTACATTGCATGGCCAAAGTAGTATTCTTTGTAAGGCTGGATTTTGCACTTAGGTCTGCTTTATCATTTCCTGGTAGGTTAATGTGTGAGGGTGCCCACAGGAATGTCAGTTTTTGTTGTTTAGCTTCTATTTCCCTAATTGTTTGTAGCGCTGTTTCCATTAAGTTTGCTCTACTTTTGGATAGACCAGATTCCAGTGATTTAAGTACACTGAGGGAGTCGGTGATGATTACATGTTGTTTTATGGTTGAATTTGCGATCCATTTTAGTGCCTCATTTATGGCCCAGAATTCGGCTGTATAGATTGAGTAGTCGTTTGGGAGTCTTTCATCTAAACGACTGCTCAATCTATACAGCCGAATTCTGGGCCATAAATGGGGCACTGACTGGAGACTTACCCGCATTATATCGTTCAAGCGCGGACGCGACAGAAAACATCCATACACTGTTTAGAGTCGGAACGCTAAAATATTTGGATTTGAGGGATAGAGAGAAGTGAAAAAGCATGGTTCATGATACAAATGTCAAAAAAATGACAGACGCATATTTTCAAAACAACATTTTTATTCAAATAAGTAACAATCAACAATCAACAAATTTTTAAATTAATAATTCAATAAACTAACAAATATTTTTTTCAAATAACAATCTATTTTGAACAAGGTTGACAACGTTGTGAAGTGAAGTTAGACTTCCACTGTTGGAAGTCATTGGGCCATTTATGTACATACACTACGTTTCCTAGCTAAAGACAAAAGATAACCATAATGGTCACAAAACCATCGATCTACTTTATCATCGTTTCTAGATGAGTGACGATCAAAATAAGTCACTAAATGTTCTAAAGAATATCCAAGACTCCGTTGATGAAGAAAATACACACAATATTATCCACACACCATGGAATCTGTGCCTTGTAATTTCACATTATTGAATCTTGTTGTTTGAGCATTTCTTCTCATAAAGTCGATGATATCGTCTTCCAAAGGGGGTAATCCATATAAATCAAAATACTCCACACAGCCATCTCGGGAAAGTAGACGGTTACCCATTTGGTTCCTGGGAGATGACTGTCGTCCATGTTGATGACATAAGCTTGATGGTCTTGAGGTTTGCGATGAAATAGTTCATCTTTAGCACACACGAAATGATTCCATGAAGCAGTGTACGAACTGTGGTTCAAAAGGTAATAAAGTTCCCAGTATCCATTTGTGTGTTGTTTTTCTTCAAAGGTAGTGATAAGTAATCAATTCAATCCTGACTTTCTCTTTGAATTTGTCTGACAAGTGACCGTTTCTTCGTTTTGTCTCTGCATTCTGAGCCAAGAGAGCTTCGATGCGATAGATCTCTAGAGTCATTAATGGAGGAAAGCAATGTTCACGCAAGTCTTTATACCACTGATGCAACACGGCTTCTTCCGAGATATGACTCAAAGCTTCGTCCAGATACTCGTCCAATTTTTCTTCTTGACTCAGCATCAGACATTTATCGTGTTGAATTTTACTGTGGTGATCGTTTTGACATCCATAGCAATCTTTCTTGATCAATTCCGTAATTTTTTCTGCCAGGTGTTTGGCAAAACAGGAGACTAGATGTTATTCTTGTTCTGGCCATCTGGACTTGATCACTATGTCCTTTTCGCCTTTGTCTTGGGGTTCTACTTCCGCGGTCTCCTCCCATGCCATGTCTATTGATTCTCCACTATTTAAAGAGGGATAACAGACTTCCATAGTTTCTAATAGTCTATAATGACTTTTCTCAAACTGTTGATTTATATGGTATTATCAAATTCGGCATACAGGATTACATTCACTGTGTTATTTGTGGGTAGAGGTTCTGCAAACTGAAGTTCTACACGAATCTGACCTGATTTTATAGGGTGGAAATGTCCCTCGTCGCTGCCTTGGTCTGGAATGAAATCAAAAGCCCACAAAGCGTAGCCTCTTGTATAATCCTCGTACGATATGCCGTGACAGGTGATGGTTCCTAACTGTCCGGTAGCTTCGTACAGGGACAAGTACGACCTCAAGTAATTCTTTTCGTTACCAAACTTAGGTTCGAAAGGCCTGGTACACAAGGTTTTGCCATCGCGACTGACTTCGATTTTGGACACGTTGTAATGGTGAAACTCGAAAGGGTTTTCCTTGTAGGTTCCGTCGAAGGCTGACGTTTTGACGATACCAATAATCAAACGCTTGGGTAACTGTCCTTGGAATAAATGATCTTCGATCATGGATCGCTGACCAGCGGAAATGGCGAAAGTTTTTACTTCCACGCGTCGTATCGGATACTTGGGAGTCGTTCTGCTCAAAGTGTGACTGATGTCGTTTTTTACTTTAGGTAACACTTCCACGTGTCGCACGTAGAGTCTGGCTTCTTCGATTTTGGTTTTGTAAGCGTTAGCGTCATCAGTTTCAGCTATCAAATGGAATGCTGTACTGCTACCATTCAGTCTGAGGCGGACATCCACACCGTTTAACAAATACTTTTCTTGCAACCACATGTCCAAATTCAAAAGATTCATCAGTTCTAAACTTCGGCTTCTAGCAATTTTCTTTCTACGCTCGATAAATTCCGATACATTTTGATCGTCCCCAGCAATCGTAGTCTTGTTGAACCTGGTCGCTCTGTCAGGTTTCCATACCACGCAGGCATCCAGATGGATGTTCTTGGCTTCTTTTCCGTACGTCAAGAGATTTTCCAGGTACGCTCGGTAAGGGTAAGTATCCATGCTACTGCTGACCAGTTTGTTATTCAAGCACAAATCCACTTCGCTGAACAAGGAATGCATGAAATTGTTAACGGGAGCTACTCTGTCATCGACTCCTAGAGGATCGTTGTCCATTTCCGTCACTTGGACTTTCAGGTACAAGCAACTACTATTCAGATCGATGTAATCTTCGGGCTGTCATTTTATTTCAAATTCGATGGGAGCTGAGGCTGTCAAAGATGAGACGGGATAAAATTCGACCCATCGTGATTCTTGCATCGTTATCATAGTGGGTGGCATGGCAAACAGATCCAGTTCCGACTTGGAACAGACGCAAGACTCTCGGTGCATTTCTCTTTCTGGTTTTTTAATAATCAAAAACGTCTAAGTCTCAGACAGTTCTTTTCTTAGTCTTTCTAGCTCTAGGAGTATGAAGGCTTCTGAAGGGGTGTTTTCTTTGTCGTCTCTTTCTGCCTTGTCCTTGCTGTAGCGTCAGGGAAGCAGGAATGCCTGACTTAGCAGAGCCCAGGGCATTTATAGGCGTTTCTCGTCAGCCCAAAATGTCTTTGCCTGTTTGCAGCAAGATATTTTTGCCTGCTCTCAAGAATCCTTCTTTATTTTGGAGAAATTCTTTGCCGTGCGTCAAAGCGGCTACTTTCAAAGCGTTCAATCCTCGTGTCACCATCGGTTTCAAAACTGGGGCCACTGAACGAAAGGCCGATTTCAGCATATCTCCAAAACATGTCCTCGCTGTCAAGCGACACCTCGATACACTGGATACTTGACTTATTAGTCATTAGAGAATCAGTTTCAAAAATGGAGTTTCATCGTGAGTTTTCCTTTGGTGAATGAAATATTTTGTCCCAGATCTCCTTTTATAGCAATGTTGACAGTGTCGAAATACGACTTGCTGACGGGTAAATAGTGAGGATGTACAAATTCGCAGTGAACTTGATAGGTGTTTCCACCTTCCTCGTCAGAGTTCGTGGCTGAATCCACTTTGAAAGGAATGACACGCAGTAACGGTACGGAGGTGTGTCCCACCACGTTATACTCCACCACATCGGATTGCACAAAGATCAAATTCAGTCCTTGGTTCAGTTCTACCAGGTAACGAAATAACTTCGCAAAAGAATCGTTGTCGGAAATGACTGGCAATTAGTTTTTCCTGCTCATTTTCATCCTCAACATATCAAACACTTCAGGACAAAATGTAATGGACACCACTTTCTCTTTCGTAAATTTTATCAGCAGGCGACCAGCCACTTTATGGTACTCTATCTTAACACTTTGTTTTTTCTCCAGTGCTTTACCAAACACTGCATTGAACCTTCCAGCAATCGTGTCCACCAAATGCTGACCACTAAAATAATAGCCTGGGGAAATTATAAACATATAGATGTACGCTTTTGTGCTGTGGTTGTGCTTAAAATTAGTATATTCTGAATTAGCAAGCAAGTAGTCTTGCACTTGTGTGTCATGAGATTCGACATCAAAAAAGTTTTGATTTGGAAGAACATTGAGGACTTCGGTAGGGTGAATGATTTCTACCAAAGCCACTTCCCAATGGGCTTCGTTATCTAACTGGATCATCTGAGGTAACCTGGCCGTGTAAAAACACAAATTATTGTTGGGAAACACCTCCATGGAACTGTCACTGTGTAGTGTTAAGTAAAATTGGTTGTTGTTGTTCATAATTCCAGAGTTCTGTTGCTGTTCGAGGGGTCACTGGAAGTCAGAGGAGTGTCTCCGCTCAAAATGTGGTTGTTGATGTTGTTGGGGTGGTGACTGGTATTGGGCACAAGACTCCCATTGTTCCCATTCGAGGAGTATTTCAGGGATGGATTTGGAAGAAGGTAACCGATGCAACTGCTCGTTAAAATGGTCCACAATTGTTTGTCTCCTTGTTGCAAACTCAAATTCGCAATGTTCGCACTGATGACACAATACACTACAAAGATTTGGCAGAAAAAGACGATTTGCGTTTTAGGCACACGTTCTCCGCACCACACCCACGAGGGGTGTTTTTGTAGATCTTGCAGAGAAGAACTGGGTGAAGGAGTGGTCACTGCAGTGGTGGAGGTAACTGAGGCTGTGTGGAACGGCATGATGGTCACCTCTTTTTATAGTCGATGACTTGCGAAGCGTCGATCCAAGAATCAAAACTGGGAGGATATCCTTTATAACGCACTTTGACTTTCTTGACACGTCGTTTTCCCACTTTACGGGTTCTGTGTTCGAGAATGCTTTCGATGTCGTACACGTAGTCTTTTCTTTTCGTCAAGCTTTGTAACTCGGGCAAGTAAACCGTTCCTTTCAACACTTCCCCGTTCATGTCTTCCAATTTATAGACGGCAGGATGACGACCATGCACTCGTCCAGTGACACGAAACAATTCGGTGGTCCAGTTGGTTAAGTAACCTTTGTCGAAAGTGCGTTTGCTTGGGATCAGCCACCGTCGGGAACCTACCAAACAGACGTTCAGAAACGGTCATTTCATTGACGGGAGTCACTTCTGGGGGGGGGGGGGAGCACGTCCAATGCTTCGATGGTAAGATTGGTTGTACGCTTGAGCCAGGTGTGGTAAGATGTCGATGTACTTGAGAGTGTGGTGATGTGTAAAATATTTCCACATGCGTTCTTTCAAAGTGCGTTGGCTTTGGTTTCGGGATTCTCGGTAGTGAAAACATGAATGTCTCGTTTCTTTAGTTCTTTTGGAAAGCATGGTGCAGAAATTCGGTGCCTTTATCATTTTGCCACCAGTTGGAGGGCTCGCACTAATTCACTGCTCGATTTGAAAGTCAATGGTACGACCCAGGCAAATTTGGAACGTCGATGACACAAAACAAATATTTGTAGCCACGAGTGTAGGTGGTCAAATGAGATATATCGGCTAAATCGGCTTGCAATTGATGCTCGATACCCTCCACTCGAGTGCGACTTCTGAAAAATTTTCGTCGAATAGGTTTATATAAAGTGTACGTGCCTTGTTCTTGTAACCATCGTTGCACTTGAGGCAAACGGAGACTTTTCAGTCGAGTTTTGGCAGCACGATACAATTTCTGAACTCCTCGGTAACCTGCAGGATGAGATGGATCGTAGTAAATGCTGACTAACACCTTCTCCATTTTTAATAAGTCACACACTCTTCGCTGATGCTACTTTGGATATGGCAAAAGGGTGGTTTGGAAACGGATTTTCATGTCCGATGGGCCACGAGAGTAGAAGTCGAAGGTAGTGGTGGAGGTGGAAATGGAATGACTTTGGTCTTCCTTTCTTTTTTTCAATTCTCGTTTCCCTTCGTTCTTTTTTACTTCTGTCGAAAGAGGAGTGGACATCATCTCTTTAACCCAAGCTTTCATTTCTTCTCGTTGGGGTGTAGGGGAAGGGGTCAACAAGGACGCTGAAATCTTACATGGAATAAGAGCTGCTGACGGTGTTTGAAAGACTTATCATACCTCTTCTTCCTCAGGCATTCGTGGAGTTCCGTCTGTTTTGGCCGCTGGGGGTGGGGGTGGCAGTGATGGTGGTGGACTTTTCATCAAGGCCTTAAAATCTTTCAGAGTGGGTAGAGCTGTTTCGTCTAAAGCTTTCTAGTGAAAGAGTTGCAGTCGTTGCAAGAGTTGACCGTACATTTGCGGATTTTCTGTTTCGGACAACTCGTGGCGACCCATCAACGACTGTTATTCGTGTTGTAACTGGGACATCTCGGTCACAATTGGATTGGGGGGCAAGTGTGGGGTGTGTTGTTCTTGCCAACGATGGTATTCCATCCATAGTTTGTAAGGCACTAAAGCGAGTTTTCGTCTTTCCATTCGATTTCAAGGGTCACATCTGAGATGTTTGAACTCCAGAGGTTCCTTTTATCTTGTTCCCACGAGTCCTCCCAGCATGGTTCCCAACACTCCTTTCAGCAAGGTTCCTAATAACAGAGGCAAAATGCCTCCGCGTTGTACCAACATCTTCTTCTTTTAAGGAAAGGGGATTTTCTTTTGAAACATTTGGCGAGGAACGTGACGATGTTTGGCTAAGCATTGTTTCTGGTGTTTAGACAAAGGTATCGTACCTTTCAAGACGTTCAAACAACATTCGCACACGGTATCAATGACATCTTTGGAGGTAGTTCGAATGAGTTTTTTTCGCATGGGTGGAGAAGCTTTGAACAGGACAGACAACATGTCCCCATGTTTGACTAAACGAGGAGGCAGTCCTTTCCTTTTCTTTCCTTTGGGTTTAGAAAAGGGATGGCTTCTGGAGGTGACACCTTTGGGCATTCAGGAGCACAAAAACACTGATACCCATACTTTGTCTAAGACCGTTTTTATACTGGAACGCGTCGCCACTGATTGTCTTTACGTCGTATCAACTTGATGACAGGCATCACGCGTCGTGGAGGGGTTCGCAACGGAATAAATCGGGACAGTTCTTATTTGGACAAATCCAGTAAACTCTCTAACATGCCCGATCTCTCTTGGACTTTGATTTTGGAAGCAAGTACTTTGTGAGTAGCTGCCACTGCAGCTAAAGAGGAAGAATGGGTTCGAATTGGGTTTGGCAGGCATCATCAGCAACGGAGAAGTGGAAGAACCTGAGGTTAACGGAGACGCGGTCACCGTCGTTGCAGGTCGTGGTTTGCGAATGTAAGGTTGCGTCCTGGCCGAAGTGTCTCTCTTGCGGGTAGAAGCTGCTTTCTGTGGGCTTTTCTTTTTCTGAGGGCTTTTCTTTATCTTTTTTGTGGGCTTTTCTTTTTCTGGGGTTGTGACCTGGTCTTGACACCGTTGCTCTTTTTCTTCTTTGGGCTTCTTTTGTTTTTTTTGGGGAGTGGTTTTTTTCTTGGGGAGAACACTGGGGGCATTAGGATCCCATTTTAAGAGGGAGCGAATGATGACACCTCCTAGAGAACCGCTCCCTCCAGGTTTCAAAATGATTTGCGTTTTGGTTTGAGTGTCGATGCGGCGATCGGCCAGTTGTGTCAAGGCTACTTTGTTTCTGTCAAGAAAGCGTTTGGTTTGATGAGGAATCCGAATGATGCCTTGCAGTAACTGACGCGCTGTCACCGTCAATCATCGTAAGACTTCTTTGAGACTGGCTGTTAAGACACGAGTACGTATTTGTGGATTTTTTTCGCGACTGATGCCATGCAAGGCACGAATCAATTTGACGGGAAGGTGAGACTGAAGGGACGTCACGTTTACGCTGTGTGAGACAGACCCAAAGTATCCGAGGTTTTTGTAGATTTTTAAGTCGAGGACGGAGACATGTACAGGACAGGCCCACCGTCTTGACACCAGTGGTGAAACAAACGGGTAAATGGGTGCGAAATCGCAAATAATCGGGGGTAGTGGGTTTTAAATCCACGAGTGAGGTAAGGCGTACCTTAATGTTTGGCTAAGACTTGCACTTGCGATTTATCTCTAGGGCTTTTAAACAAGACCACGTAATGATCATTCAGACTGATGGTGCGATGGGCTTTACTTTGTTGAAACAAATTTTGAGTAATGCAAATGACACTGGCATTACGATGATGCCCTTTGCGCGTAAACCACATTTTAATTTCTTCTTCGTCTTCTCCTAACATGTCATCGACAATGACCAGATGGGTTTGGCTGGTGTCAGACACGATTCCGTCGTCTTCGCTAGGAATGCCTCCACAAACACAATGGAATCGCCTTGACTTTCTCGCAAGAGGCTGTAAGCCGACTGCCACTCTTTGAAACACCACACGATCTGTTGAGGTGGACGATCGATCAAATTATGTTTATGTTCAATCAAACGTTTGACAAATTCGGTTTTGCCTGAACCGCTAGACCCGGTAATTAACATAATAAAGGGATGGCGAAGATACAAGGCCTCCCAACTGGCACAGTCTAAGTGTTCGTCGATGACTTTGAAAGTGGAGGAAGAGGGAGTAGAGACAACAGAGATAGCCATAGTTCAAGGAACGTCACGTTTGACACTAAGACAAACAAGAGTTTTTTATACTTTGTTCAGGACACGTTTATTACAAGTTAAAATGGAACAACACGAAAGAATGGTTAAGTACAACGATTAAATACACATCAAAACAATCAAAGTGGAATATAAACAAGTCTCTGTACAACATGTTGTTGGTAACCAAGATGTCTTAGGGACAGTGTGTAATGTTCTTACAGGCTCTACACGGGGTAATGTCACACAAGTGTCCTCCCGGAATGGTTTCTCAGGAATGTCCATGACAGTCCTATCCTGAAGGGAGTGATTGTCCTCAGTGACGGGTACTTCTGGTCCTGTCACTAACACAGGTTTAAAAGAGACTTTTTTCCTCGAACGTTTGAATGGAGGATCACAACCCTTGACCATAATGGGCCACTTCTTGGGTCCAAGCCTCAAAACCCCAATTTTTCCAGTCACGTACATCTGTCCAGTGAAGGTGTAAGTCACAAGCTACACACACATCGTCATACACATATTCGGTACCTAAAAGTTGACTGATATTTTTTTCCCGTAGAGGTCGAGAAGTATCGAGATGAAAACGCAAAGCTTTTAACAAAATGAGTCTGTCGTGGACATTTAAAGGAATCACACATTCATGTTTTATTTTGGTGGTAAGTATTGTTCGTAAAGAATCCACAAGAAATCGGCTAGTAAACGGAATACCAGAAAACAAGTCACTAACACACACACCACACGGCGACCCAAATTGAATGGACACAGTTCGCGTAATAAGTGTTGGTAATCTTTTACTGTTTTAATACTATTATTGATTTCCTTGCACGGAAATTGTTGAATCACGAGTGATAAAGGTAGTGGCATGGTAGTCTGTTTTTATACCTCTTTTTGTCTGAGGCAATACGTGTATTTTCTGCACAGAGATGATTTTACTCCAGTGGTGAACCTAAATAGTTTAGTCACTAACTTGCACATCATAAGACACCGTTCAGTAGTTTCCTCTTCAACTAAGTTTACGTTGAGTAAAAGATTTTGTTAACTATCTAACTCTTCCTCTAGAATTCGTTGCAGTAAGTCTACCTTGTAGTAAGAAGAACGAGACACAATAATCCGATCCTTCTCGCCCACGTACAGTTTAAAAATGTCTGACCACTTGAACACTTTCATCTGAATCAGTCCTTTTATAGCATTCAGGCACCAGTGGTTTAAACACCGGTGACGTAACGGATGCATTTGTTCTTTGCGTTTCACTTTTATTTTGACCAGATCTCGGTAAATGCGTTCCCTCAACTCCACAGGCAAACCACGAATGTTCTCTTGTAAAGTATCCATGATCATGTCAGTCAAGATTATTTTATTTAAAAGCTTCTCCTAGAGCGAAGGTAATGAACATAGTGAGTAATTTCTGACCACTGCCATTCAGGGTAACGGTCAAGACTGTCAATAAAATTTTCTGGTGTAAACGGTCTTAAGCGTAATAATAGGATGAACGCACACTTGATCCAGAGAAATCTGACCCGTTTGTTGACTTTTTTACTTTCCTCTTGTGAATTTATCGACACAAAAATTCTACAGTCACCCATTGTGATTCTTGCTCTGGCAAGTCCCTGCCGAAAAGAAAAAGGGAAAGAGAGGAAGTAAAAAAAGATCTATTTGTATCTTAACAAAAGAAAAAAGAGAGGGATATAAGAAGAAGGGAGAAGAGGAAAATGAGAAAAAGTTTGTATTGTTTAAAAATGTTTTATGTTATTTTCTCTCTCTCTCTCTCTCTCTCTCTCTCATTATATATATATATATATATATATATATATATATATATATATATATATATATATATATATATATATATATATATATATATATATATATATATATATATATATAACATAGGTAACAGTTAACCACCATATGGGTGAAGTAAGTTACAAATACGTCGCAGGGCTATGTCACAGGGAACTACGCGAAGTGAACAGGCCTGCGAAAGAGCAACAGAAAAACCCATATAGTGGGAATGGACAAACAGTACAAAAAACAAGGGGTGAAAAGATAAAATAACTCACAATGAATAAGTACCCACCTATACTAACCTGAATGACATTAACTCCAAAAAATATACCTTTGGAAATTTTATAATTTTTCATAAATAAAGGAGATGGCTAAAGCTGCAAAAGGAGAAATATTTAAAAATAAAGAAAAATGTGGATCCTTACTCAGCGATAGCTTCTTAGTCAGAAGAAATTAAGATACAACGAGAAAACGACACACAATGAACACTCATTTAAAACAGCAAGTTTCTTTTTTTAAAAAAATATATAGTACACCTTTTTTCTCGACAAAATTCAAACCTCCTTTGAAAAAGTAAATCAAACTAATCTAAATCTTAGTAATTTTCAATATTTTGTAAAAATGTCCAAAACTAAAACTATTATTATATGATAAGACAACTTGGGAAAAATACGGTAATAACTGCCGTCTCAACAAAGAAAAATGTAGCACACATACAATATAGCAAACACATATAGCAAACAGGAGACTTAGGAGATCTTTGGCAAAGATCACCAAACAAACAAGAGAAGGATTTCCGACACTGGGGATTAAAACCCAATGTCGGATGAACAACTCTATAGATTACACTAGGGATATAAATATCCCATCAAAAATTTTAAATTATGAAAGTTTTTGATCAAAATTCTATAATAAAGTATACAAACACACATATCTTTGGGGGATATGCAAACAAATAATAGCACTTTTTAATTTTTTGTTGGGGGGAAATGGGGGGGGGGGGGGCAATTGTCTTGTGCCCCCCCCCCAAAAAAAAAAAAGATAAGTTATTTAATCAGATGGAAATTTTGAATTTTCGCGCCTTTTCACCTTTCATCTTCCGTCATCAACTGCAGTGACCGTCTGTGAAGACACTAGAGGAAAAGAAGTACCTGTGCGGATAGAGATTAAATAATTAAATCTTATGATATCATTTGTATACAGGAAATACATAATATAAAACAAAAAATAATGCTACAGAGAAGAACAACTCAATGCAATATTTATTACAAAGATCCAGATAACCTGTTTTCAGTAGTTGGAATAATTATTAATAACAAAACACTACAAAATAATTGGAAATTAATGCAAGTACCAGTTCAATGAAAAGGTAAAGTCATACATATCTACACAAATAAATCAAATATTATTATTGTTTATACCCCCCCCCAATAGAAAAGAGAGCATTTCTTTACAGATTATCTAATTATATACATGCATTTCATTTAGATAACTTAATAATAATTGGAGACTTTAACACAATAACCAGTAACTTTGATAGAAAACAAAGTATCACCAGATCGAGAAAAAATTTACACCAATAATGAAAGGTATTATACAAAATCACAATTTAATAGACACTTACATATTCTTGCACCGAACTAAAGTAGAATACACATATATGACAGAATTTACAGCTTCAAGAATAGACCACTCATATGTAACAAAAAATCGACAAAATTGTATTCTAAATAGTAAAATTTTAGAAGAAAAAATATCTGATAATAAAGCCATAACGCTTGAAATTAAAATATTATCCTCAACCAAATGGGGAAAGAATGACTGGAAATTAAACAACTCATTACTAAGTTTACCAGAATATCAAGAAGAAATCAATAACTTTTCTAACAATTTAAAAGGATGTAATATTTATGAACTGTGGGAACAGATCAAACAAGAATACAAAAGAATTAGTCAAAAATACTCAAGAATGCAGGCAGAAAATTAAAAAATTATTGAGACAGAGTGTATAAAAATAATAAATGATAACATAACAGAACAGGAAGAAAAAGACAAAGCAAAAATAATCACTTGAAGAAATAAATGAAATAAGAACTAAAGGAGAAAAATAAGAGCAGGTCTCTTTCAAGATATATATAATATAGGAAAAGGTATATATAAAAAAGAAGATATTAGGAGAAGAATGCAAAGAAACATAACTAAGTCAAAAGATAATGATCAGGAAATAGAAGGAAAAGAAGCAATTTTAGAGTATATGAGACTTTTATGCTAAACATTATACGCCACAAAATATTCATGAACAAACAATAACAAATTATATATAAAAAATACAATTGCCAAGATTAAGTGAAATTAATAAAAATGAATGTGATGATATAATTTCAGAGAATGAAATAAAAAAGCACTTGATGAACTCAACTAAGCTATATCTCCAGGTGTTGATGGCCTAACAGTTGAATTTTATAAGAAATTCAAAGATTCAATAACACCACTACTAAAATCATTATATAATAACATAATTAAGAAAAAATAAATGACAAAAAGTATGAAAACTGGGATAATAACCATAATATACAAAAGCAAGGGTGAAATAACAGACTTGAAAAACTGGCGCCCAATATCCTTGTCAGACCTGGATTAGAAAATTTTAAGTAAAATATTAGCAAATAGATTAAAAGCACCTCTAGAAGAACTTGTTAATACAAATCAAACAGTCGGAGAAAAAGGTAGGAATATTCAAAATAATATTTTGTCTTTTAAAACCATATTAGAATACATGGAATCAAATGATCTGTCAGGTGCATTAATTCGTTGATCAAGAGGAAGCATTTCACAGGATAGAAATCAATTTTATAGTACGCATACTTCAAAAATATGGATTTGGACCAGATTTTATACAGTGGGTTCAAACACTATACAACATCATTTAATCTATTGTACAAACAAATGGGGCTAGAACGAAGCCCTTCCCAGTAACCAAATCAGTAAGACAGGGCTGTCCCCTGTCTCTGTTGTTATATGTACTTGGCATTGAAGTACTTCAATTGGCAATGCAAAAAGATGAAAATATAAAAGCAATAAACATACCCAATATAATAAAAGAATGCAGATGACTGCACTAATTTTATTACAACAGTCCTATCAATATCTAATAAAACAATATGACCTTTTTGGACTTGCTTCAGGATCTAAAATAAATCATGCAAAAACAGAAATCGTACTCATAGGAAAATGGAAAAATAATCATCCAGGAATTCCACCAGAAAAAATTAGACAACATGCAAAAGTTCTAGGAGTATATTTAGGGCAAAACAATAAAAGTCTAAATTTAGAACAAATTAACAATAGGATTATAAAGCACACAGACACCTGGAAAAACAGATACTTCAATATAGTAGAAAAAAAACACATATTGCTAAAACATACCTATATAATTCTATATGGTGTGAGTTCGACGTAATTGACTTTGAATTATACTACATTAAAAAAAGATAGAAAAGTTAATATACAACTTTATATGAAATAATAGAATACAAAAATTATCTAAAACTACACTCCAGAAAGGAAAACACCAAGGGGACTAAATGTCCCTAACCTAAAAATAAAACAAACAACAAACTATATAGAGAGATTTAGAAATTTAACTAACGAACCAAAATATTACTTGCAAGCCAATTATTTATATTGGTTTGGTTTCTTAATGTCCCACAGACAATATATATACCAAAATAATTAACTTACCAAAATCATCAACCCACCAATTAATGCATATAGACAAACAAATGCATTAAAAGAATATAGAAATAATAAGGAAATATGGGTAAAAAAGAATAAGGAGGACATTTACAATCTTATAAGAGATATAGAATTACCACGAAAAAAACAGAAATACAGAAAACCCACGTAATATGGAAAGATATTTGGAAAAATTTCGAAAACATTAAAGGACGAAAGAATAAAGCTAAAATATTTGAATATATTTATGATGCATGGTGGACTTGAGAAAAAGCCTTTTCAAGAAAAATAATCAGAAATAATCCACCATGTCCAATATGCAAAACACAATTTGATAACAAAAGATATATTATATTATTCTGTAAAAAAAAAAATACAGAGAGAAAATATAAAACAAAAATAATAAATAAAATAGGTTATTTTGAAGATTCCATCTTACTAAACACAAATTTAATTAATGATAAAGATTTATATAAAGAAGTAACCAACTTCATAATTTTATCAATCGAAACCAGGAAAAGTAAAATATGGCTTACTGAAAATGAATAAATAAATATACACAAAATAACAGAACATGGGAAAGCTGTCAAAAGATGAGTTATCTAAAAAGAACCCATAACTGTATATACACAACAGCTGTATTGTGAATATACAGAATATGGGAAAGCCGTTGAAAGACGAACTATCTAAAAAGAACCCATAACTGTATATTCACAACAGCTGTATTGTGAATATACAGAATATGGGAAAGCCGTTGAAAGACGAACTATCTAAAAAGAACCCATAACTGTATATTCACAACAGCTGTATTGTGAATATACAGAATATGGGAAAGCCGTTGAAAGACGAACTATCTAAAAAGAACCCATAACTGTATATTCACAACAGCTGTATTGTGAATATACAGAATATGGGAAAGCCGTTGAAAGACGAACTATCTAAAAAGAACCCATGTCATAGCCATACTCATGGGAAAACTTAGGCTATCTAAAAAAAAACACGAGTAAACACCTTTGCCACCTTAACTTCAAACAACACTCTACTGTAATAGAACTTTCCTAATGTACTCTATTCCAAATTTAATTTATCCAAAATTGAATTGATCACAAAGAAGAAACAGAAGCATTGCTCTTTAGGTGATTAAGCCCTTGCATTTGATTGGTTCTTTAATTTGCGATGGTCTGAACAAGAATAATACGTTATGAGTAGTATAGTGGGATACCCTAGGGACAATGGGACTTTAATGTTAAACCCTAGGGACAATGTGAATTTAACATGGGGAATTTTAACATGGGTGGGACTATAGAGGGACAATGGATTGGGATTGTCTAGGGACAATGGGAATGGAACATGGGAAATGTTAACATGGATGGGACTATACAGGGACAAAAAATGTATTGGGACTGTCTAGGGACAATAGGAAAATACATTAGAGACAAGAGACAATAGACAATAGACAAAAGACAAGAGACAAACACTGATACAACCGTTTAAAAAAATTGGGCAGGCAAGAAAGCAATTTCTTTTCGAAGTATATGAGGGGCCCTGAAAAGGGCCTTTGGGTTTATGTTAACATCATTTTGTTAACACAGAGGGAATGTCATTGGTCTTCTTCTTTTCCTCAAACTTTGTCTGACTTCTGGTGAGTAGATCATAACTCTCTTTAAATAGCCTTGTCTCTCCACATAAATTCTTCTTTTCCAAACGCTTGTATCCGTCATTCTGACAATGGTCCACGATGAGCTGACATACTTGGGTAAGTCCGTACGGAACAGCATTGGCGATACGAGAGTAGAGGATTCTACGTCTTGTTAAGAGAACAGGTGAAGGAATGCAGCGAACTGCGGTTATTTATAGGGGAAGGGAGGATCGAAACGGATTGAGTTTGTTGACCAATCCAAACACGCGTTACAAAATTCAGTCACCACACGGAGTCATTCGTCCAATCCGAAGAGAGCAGTCTGTGACGTCAAATCCCCTATATAGAGGCGCTAGCGTCTATGCGCAGTCAGTCCATGTGACTCCATTTTCAATCATGACGGAAACTAAGAAGACGATGAATTGGGGTGCACCGGTCGTGGAGACGAGAAGCTATGAAATACAGCGACTACCCAAGTTAACACGGATCTACTTCCAGAAGAGGCTAATTTTAATTGGGATTTTGTGGAGTTTCTTACTTTGCAAGAATTTGTTCCGGTACCAGTACTTTCTCCTTCTTTACCACTCGCTGATTATTTCAAACAGAGACAGAAAGAAGAATTTGAGAAATTTATACAGCAGCAAAAGGAAGCAAAACAAGCTTTTCTTTTTCAACAACAGCGAGAAGAAGAGGTAAGATAGAAACCACAGGAAGAAGAAGCAGCGAAGAAACAAGGTAGTGAAAGTCAAACGGTCACGGTACTCTTAGACATTTTAGCAGAGTTAAGGAGTCTGAAACAAATATATCAGACTTCTTTATTACGACCGAAGAGAATAAGACCTTCACGAGCTAAACAAGCCAACCCTGTGACTACGCCTGCCGTACCACCCCCAGTGATTTCTACCCAATCATCATCGAAAGGAGACAAACAAGAAGTAGACCTTGGCCGTGGCAAAAGCTTAAGGCAGATAAAGTTGATTTAAACAAACAAATACCCAAAGGCTCTTTTCAGGGCCACTCACTTCTCTCGAAAAGAGATAGCATTTCAATTGTCAACATCAATTAAAACTTTAAAAAAATCCCTTTGTACCCATCATGTACGTGTGAATGTACGAGTGCATGAGTGTAGGTTCTTATTCTAAAAATCAAAACTAAGAGGCACTTACGTTTTATGCCTGGTCTATTGTGATCCACTTTTTACAATTCACATCACAAGTTCATAAGCTTCTTCTTTGTCTGTCTTCACTGTCTCTGTCTTTTTAAATTTCTTCACTGTCACAGTTGTTTTCTCCACTTCTTCCTCACTTTCTCCATGTCTTCTTTACTTCTCCTGTTTCTCTTTCTGCACGTGTCTGGGCTCTTCCTTGGGGGAGGGTACCTCTTCTTCTTCCTCTCTGCAGTCCCTCTCTTCTTCTTGCTTCTGTTGTTTCTTAGGGCAATCTGAAGACCAATGTTCTTTTTCTTGACAATGATAACAGGTATCTTGATTTTTGTCTTTTCTAGCCCCTGTTTTGCTTTTTTGATGATCTGGACACTCTGAAGACCAATGTCCTTTCTTCTTACAGATATAGCAAGTACCTTGACTTTTATCTCGAAAGGAGGGATAGTAGTCCGTCGGCTTGTCTGAAAAAAAAATTCTGATGACCCCTCGCAAAGCTCTGATCAAACGTTCGATCTGTGCAGGCTCTTCCATCGTTCTGCTCGGTTTCAGAGTGAAAAGACACACACCCTTTATATATAGGCTGGACTGTAATGGATATAAAGTGACCCATGGTGTTTAACTTGTAGTCGTTTGAATTTTGCAGTCAAGATGAAACGATCGCATCAGTTCGTGAAGAAAGGAGAAGAAAGTAAGAGGCAGAAACGTGATGTATCGCCTCGTACAGTAGCTGACGTCTTGGCACAAATTCATGCAAGTGACTTTGAAGATGACATGAGTGAACCAGAATCCAGACCCAGAGAGTCTTCACCTAGCCAAAGATCACCAGTAAACCCTGAAAAGTACTATCACATTCGAGAGACGGATTAGCGCTCCTCTAGAAAATTTAGAACCACAGCTTACACCTACACGGTGAAGTTTAAAGATTTCAAGTCCGACGTACCGTTGGAGAAAGCAGAAGAGCCTGGGAGAACATTCGAAAATCGAACCGAGCCAAACAACGAAGTGAAGCAGAACTCCTGATACAACAAGCCGGCCTGTCCAAAGACACACCCTGTGGCATTCCCGAAATGCAAAAATTGCAAGATGTCCTAGCTGCATGCTACACCCTGAAAGTGCACCCTCAAGAAGTGCGCGGGCCTCTGTTGTTTCGAGGCAAAGATTTTAAAGATGGAAAATACATTCACGTCTATCATCAGGATGAACATTTCGATGCCATTACCAGTATCACCGCATTCCTGGGATACGGTTATTACTGTAAAAATGTGACTATGGCTATAACAATCGAGAGCAACACAAGCATTGTGGAACGAAATGCTCAGGATGTTTGACCTCTCAACCCTGTCTGGACGAAGGACAAGAATGAGTGTATTGTCCAGCTTGTCAGCGCAGTTCTGTCAGCCCTACCTGTTACCAACAACATTTGAAGACGCAAGATTCACAGAAGAAATGTGCTTGACAACTCCTGAGATTGTGCCCTACGTGTGGACAAGACATATGTACCAATAATACCAAGGCACACGTATGTTCAGGAAAAAAAACGATGTCATATGTGTCACCAAATCGTGGACTTGGAACATCAATGCTACATTCAAAACTACCAACCCCAACAAGAGGAGGAAGATGACCACGAGAAGAAAGGGAATTTCATCTTTTTCGATTTCGAATGCATGCAAGAGACCGGTATTCACATTCCTAATTTCTGCGTGGCTCATCGAGCGTGCGAAAAGTACATCCAAGAACCTATCTTTAGTCATTGCCCTTACTGCAGCAAGATTCATGGATGACGTGAAAAAATTTTTCAGGGACCAAGCACGCTAGCCGAATTCGCTAAATTGGTCTTCGACCTCATCGACGAGACATGGAGCCAAGAGGACATCGAACGTTAAGGAGATTGTCATCACCATGCCACGGTGATGGCTCACAATTTCTCGGGATACGATGGACAGTTTCTCCTCAAATACTATACGGAACAAAGGCACCGAACGTCCTAAAATCACTTTGAACGGAGCCAGAATCATTTCCATGCAAGTGGGACAAGTACAGTTTAAAGATTCGATGAGCTATTTGGCCATGCCTTTGAGTCGAATGCCTAAAACGTTTGGAATGACAGAAATGGCCAAAGGTTATTTTCCTCACTTTTTCAATACCGCAGACAATCAACATGCCGTTCTACCCCATTTGCCTGAGACTAAAGACTACGACCCCGACAACATGCGTACCGAACAACGAGAAGCTTTCTACGCATGGTATCAGACCCATGTCTCGGACCCTTTCGACTTTCAGGAAGAAATGTTAACGTATTCTCGTTCCGACGTGGACATTTTACGGCGTTGCTGTGGAAAATTTCGAGAACTGTTCATGGAACACGGTGGGGTCGATCCTTTGAATGAAGCTTGCACCATTGCCAAAGCATGTTCCTTGGTGTACCGCCAACGATTCATGCCTGAAAACACCCTGGCTGTCATCAGCCCTCAAACGACCAACATTGTCAAACGTCAAACTCGGTCAAAGCCCTACGCTGGTTACATTACTTGTGCGACAAGGAAGACAAATGGATTCAGCACGCCCGCAATGGAGGGGGCGAAAAGACTATCGGAACGTATTCTGTAGATGGCTGGGACTTAGAAAACCCCAAGATCGTGTACGAGTTTAACGGTTGCTTATTTCATGGATGTCCCGTCTGTTACCCTGAACGTGACACTAAAAATCAGTTTTTACAACGGATCATGGACGACTTTTACGAGGCCACTGTCAGAGGCGAATGAAGTTAGAACAGCAAGGATACCAAGTGATGAAAATGTGGGAACACGAGTACGATCACCGTTTGAAAACCGATCCCGAGTTTAAACGCATCGTAGAAAGCTACAAGTTAATGGACCCCCTGAATCCGAGGGATAGTTTGTACAGAGGTAGGACTAATGCCACCTGTTTGCTGTACCACGCTGACAAAGAGAAAGGAGAAGAAATCAAATAATTAGACGTGTGTTCACTGTATCCCTACGTGTGCAATTATTGTCGCTTTCCTGCAGGGCACCCGCAATTGTTGACGGAACACATAGACCTGGACCACATTCGACAATACGAAGGCTTGATCAAGTGCAAAGTCTTGCCGCCCACCGACTTGTACCATCCCGTCTTACCTCACCATTGCCAAGGCAAACTGATGTTTCCTTTGTGCCGTACTTGTGCTGAAACGTGCAATCAAGATCAGCCTTGTCAGCACACCCAGGAAGAACGCGCCTTGACGGGAACGTGGGTCAGCGTGGAATTGTTCAAAGCTCTGGACATGGGATACCAACTGTTAGAAGTGTACGAAATTTACCACTTTCCCAAGACACAACAATACCACAATGCTGACCCAACTCAGAAAGGCATTTTTGCAGACTACGTGGATGCCTTTTTGAAACTGAAACAAGAAGCTAGTGGCTATCCTTCCTGGTGTCACACGCCCGAAGACGAAGGGACATTCAAAGAGAAATACTGGGAGCAGGAAGGCATCACTTTAGACCACATCGAGAAAAACGAAGGCAGGCGATCGTTTCCCAAAGTGATGTTAACTTGCTTGTGGGGCAAAATGGCACAACGACCGTGTTTACCCAAGACGGAGTTTTTGGCAGAACCTTCCCGTTACTTCCAGATGATTCACGACAAAACCAAATACATGAAACACGTGGACGTCGTTCGTGAGGATTTCATCTTAGTCAATTACGAAGATCTGGACTTTGTACAAGCCGACGAATTTGGAAATGTCATCATTGCAGCTTACGTGACAGCCCATGCTCGCTTAAAATTGAACGAAGCTTTAGAACTATTAGGGAATCGTGTCCTGTACTTTGACACGGACAGTTGCATCTACATCGATCGCCCCAGTCAACTTCACCCTAGCATCGAAGGAGACCGTTTAGGAGACTGGACAGACGAACACCCCGATGACAAGATTCTAAGTTTTGCTAGTGGTGGTCCTAAATATTACGGCTACGAATACCGGGACAAGCAAGGAGAAGTACACACGGAGTATACAGTGAAAGGATTGACTCTCAATTATCATACCATTCGAGTGGTAAACTTTGGGGTATTGAAAGAAGCCTTGCAGTCTGGAGAGGATAGAAACTTTAAAGTGACCATGCACAAACCGAACAAGATTGTACGTTTACCCACTCACCAAATCGTCAGTCGACCCTTGGAAAAAGTCTATCAAATCGTGTACCAGAAGCGAGTGCGGCTTCCCAGCCACTTCACTTTGACGTACGGTCACTTCGATATTGGTCAGCATATAAAAAGGACAACATCCAAGGCCAGTAGTGCATTGTGAGTAAGAAAGGCCAAGCAAACAAGATTAATTCTTTCAGAGAAGCACAAAAGAAGTTCCGAGGACTGTCATGGACATTCCTGAAAGACCATTTCGGGAGGACACTTGTGTAACATTACCCCATGTAGAGCCTGTCAGAACATTACACCCTGTCCCTAGGACATTTTGGTTACCAAACACATGTTGTACAGAGACTTGTTTCTATTCCACTTTCATCGTTTTAATGTGCATTTTATCGTTGTACATAACTATTTGGCTTTTAGGTATTTTTGTCTTTCGTGTTTACTTTTGAAACATCAATAAACGTGTCCTGAAAAAGGTATAAAACTCTTGTCTTGTCTGTCTTCGTGTCACAAGTCACATTCCTTGCACTATGGATACCTCTGCTGTCTCTGCTCCCTCTTCCTCCACTTTCAAAGTCATCGACGAACACTTAGATCGTGCCAGTTGGGAGGCTATGTATCTTCGCCATCCCTTTAACATGCTCATTGCTGGACCTAGCGGTTCAGGCAAAACCGAATTTGTCAAACGTTTGATAGAACATAAACATCGTTTGATCGATCGTCCACGTCAACGAATCGTGTGGTGTTACAAAGAGTGGCAATCGGCGTACAGTCTCTTGCGAGAAAATCAAGGCGATTCCATCGTGTTAGTGGAAGACATTCCTAACGAAGACGACGGAATCGTGTTTGAGCCCCCGTCAAACCCATCTTGTCATTTTCGACGACATGTTAGGAGAAGACGAAGAAATTAAACTGTGGTTTACGCGCAAAGTGCCAATGTCATTTACATCACTCAAAATTTGTTGCAGCAAAGTAAAGCCCATCGCACCATCAGTCTCAATGCTCATTACGTGGTCTTGTTTAAAAGCCCTCGAGATAAATCGCAAGTGCAAGTCTTAGCCAAACAGTTAGGAACGCCTTGACTCACTCGTGGATTTAAAACCCACTAACCCCGATTATTTGCGATTTCGTACCCATTTGTTCCAGCACTGGTGTCAAGACGGAGGGCCTGTCCTGTACATGTCACTTTTCGTCTGTCTCACACAGCGTTAACATGACGTCCCTTCAGTCTCATCTTCCCGTCAAATTGATTCGTGCCTTGTATGGCATCAGTCGCGAAAAAAATCCACAAATACGTGCTCTTGTCTTAGAAGCCGGTCTCAAAGAAGTCTTACGATGGTTTACGGTGACATCACGTCAATTACTGCAAGGCATCATTCAGATTCCTCATTAAACCAAAGGCTTTTTTGATAGAAACAAAGTAGTCTTGATAAAACTGGCCGATCCCCGTATCGACACTCAAACCAAAAAGCAAATCATTTTGAAACCTGGAGGGAGCGGTACTCTAGGAATTGTCATCATTCGCTCCCTCTTAAGATGGGATCCTGATGCCCCCAAAGTTCTCCCCAAGAAAAAAGCCACTCCCAAAAAAGCCAAACGAAGCCCGAAGAAGAAAAAGAGCAACGGTGTCAAGACCAGATCACAAGCCCAGAAAAAGAAAAGCCTCCAGAAAAAGAAACAGAGAAGTCCACAGAAAAAAAAGCCCAGATAAAACAGTTTCTGCCCGCAAGAGGCACTTCGACCAGGACGCAACCTTACATTCGCAAACCACTACCTGCAACGACGGTGACCGCGTCTCCTGTAGCCTCAGGTTCATCCACTTCTCCGTTGATGACACCATGGAAACCCGTGTCTCCAATAACTTCTCCAGTGGTGACACCATCCTCCTCTTTAGCAGCAGTGGCAGCTGCTCACAAAGTACCTGCTCCCAAAATCAAAGTCCAAGAGAGATCGGGCATGTTAGAGAGTTTACTGGATTTGTCCAAGCAAGAACTGACTCGATTTAGTCCCTTGCACCGAGAGTCTTGCGCCTGTTCCAAGTCGGAACTGAATCTGTTTGCCATGCCACCCACGATGATGACGATGCAAGAATCCCAATGGGTCGAATTTCATCCCGTTTCCTCTTTGACGGATTCAGCTCCCATTGAGTTTGAAATCAAAGGACAACCCGAAGATTGCATCGAGCTGAATAGCAGTTACTTGTACTTGAAAGTCAAAGTTATCAAAATGGACGACACTGCTCCAGGAGCCGATGCTAGAGTAGCTCCCGTCAACAATTTCATGCATTCCTTGTTCAGTGAAGTGGATTTGTCTTTGAATAACAAACTTGTCAGGAGTAGCATGGATACTTACCCTTACCGAGCGTACCTGGAAAATCTCTTCACGTACGGAAAAGAGAAGAACACTCATTTGGATGCTTGCGTGGTATGGAAAACTGACACAGCAGGTGAGAACACGTTTAACGACACAGCCCTGACAGCAGATGACGATCCTCACAATGTAGGTTTTAATGACCGTAGAAAGAAAAGATCGTTTGCATTTAGGCATGTGGTTGCAAGAGAAGTATTTGCTGAACAGTGTGGATATCCGCCTGAGACTGAATCGTAGCAGTACCGCATTCCATTTGATGGCCCATGCTAGCGAATACAAAACCATCATCCAAGAAGCCAGACTCTACGTGCGTCGCGTGGAAGTGATACCTAAAGTGGGAAACGACATCAGTCACACTTGGAGCAGAACGACCGCCAAGTATCCGATTCGACGTGTGGAAGTGAAAACTTTCACCATTGCCTCTGGACTCCGATCCAACATCGAAGATCATCTATTCCAAGGACAGTTACCCAACTGTTTAATCGTTGGCATCGTAAGTAATGCAGCACTCAACGGAGCCGACGATCAAAATCCATTCCAGTTTAAGCACTACAAAGTGTCCAAAATCGAAGTCAGTCGCGATGGCAAGGCCTTGTGTACCCGACCTTTCTAGCCTAAGTTTGGTGACAGGAATTATTTGAGTTCGTACTTGTCCCTGTACGAAGCCACCGGACAGTTAGGAACCAACACCAGTCATGGCATTTCGTACGATGATTATACAGGAGGCTATACTTTGTGGGCTTTTGATTTCACTCCAGACCAAGGCAGCAACGAGGGACATTTGCACCCTATAAAATCTGGTCAACTGCGTGTTGAACTTCAGTTTGCAGAAGCTCTAACTGAGACGATCAACTTCATCCTGTATGCAGAATTCGATAATACCATATAAATCAACAGTTTGAGAGAAGTCATTCTAGACTATTAGAAACCATGGAAGACTTTTATCCCTCTTTACATAGGTCATTATGGTCATCTTTTGTCTTTAGCTAGGAAACGTTGTGTACACCAATGGCCCAATGACTTCCAACGGTGGAAATTTAATTCACAACGTTGTCAACCTTGTCCATAATAGATAGTTACTTGAAAAAAATGTTTATTGTTGAATTGAATGGTTCATTTTTAAAAAAAATTGTTAATTGTTAGTTGTGAGTTATTTGAATAAAAAATGTTTGTTTTGAAGAACAAAAATGCGTTTGTCGTTTGTTTGCCATGGGGATCATGAACCATGCTCTTTGACTTCTCTCTATCCCTCACATCAAACTAATTTAGCGTTCCGACTCGAAACCGTGTAGGGATGTTTTCCTTCGTTCGCGCTTTTACCATAAAAGCGGGGCAGTCTTCAGTCTGACCATCCATTGTTGACTCAACTTCCTACGAAGATGTGCTCAAGACTAGCCAAGCTGAACGAAGCCTACGTGAATTTGCATCGGGTCATAACAAGTCTGATACCGAGACCTGAAGAGATGGACAATGTTAGAATGTGAGGAGATGGATGAAGAAATTTAGGAAATAGAAGAAGAGGAACCCAAAAGCCCTTTCAGGGCCACTCATGACCTCGAAAAAAATGACTTTCATGCCTCCCCCAAACAAAATTTGTTTCATGTTGTATAAGTAGCTTGTCTCTTGTCTGTTGTCTGTCTCTGTCCCGCCAGTTATGTTCCCGCCAAGCGTTCTAGGTTGTTTTTTCCCCCGCTGTTGGCTCCGATTGAGATCAGCCCCTTGCTACATTGTTGCTCATCGTCAGTACGGTGACGTTACCTTCCCTGTTCCATTCCTCTTGTCCCTAGACAGTCCCAATACTTTTTATCCCTGTATAGTCCCATCCATGTTAACATTTCCCATGTTTCATTCCCATTGTCCCTAGACAATCCAAATCATTTGTCCCTCTATAGTCCCATTCATGTTAAAATTCCCCATGTTAAATTCCCATTGTCCCTAGGGTACAACCCCCTAGTTTAACATTACAGTCCCATTGTCCCTAGGGTATCCCACTATACTACTGTTGTGAATGTTTGAGTTATTTTGAAATAATCCGATTTAATTGTTCGAGAAATTGCATGTATAGTGAATCAGAGATTGTCGATTTGTGTGTAAATAGTATTATATAATGACCTTACGTACCACTTATTCCATTCGTGTGCAGTTATACTAGCTTTGTAGTATAGAGTCAGAGAGGAACTAGTGAATTATTTATATGCTTGTTGAATATAGCAGAGTGGATAACCTTTATTTTAAAAAAGTCAGTACTTTGAGGATTATGTGAATTTATTCAAGGATTTGAATATTTAACTAATTCCAACGAATTTATTGTAAACTTTCCATGATTTTGTTGATATTCTACGTTCACGAGATTACAGTGAAGTAAAAAATATTCAGATTAATAACTGCGTCAAATTCAGTGGTGTTATCACAGTAGCACATAAATACTTTAGAACTTTCATTCGTACACCTTGGAAGATGATTTTCGTTCGGCAAATACTGGCTGATATTACTGACGATGGCAACTTGTTTTTTAAGTTATAAACTATATCAGATTATTTGATCTGGAAAAGTGTCAATGGAGATACCAGTGAGTGACTTTGAGCCAAAACATGATGTTGAATACGAGTCCAATTTACACGCTGCCAAATCCCTCTTTCGGCAGTATTTTAAAATTAAATGTAGAAAAGGCAGAAACCAATGCCTAATTAAAGAACTGACAATTTAAATGCAGAGTGCAATTTTTATTTTCGTATCTCAAACAAATTAAACATGCGGGTTGCTGTGCTACAAAACAATATAGCCCTATATTACAGGTACGGCTAAGAGAAAATGAATTAATAAGAATCTGAAATGCGATTAAAAAGGAAAGATGCTTATTGGATTCAACTATCTGTCTTAAAAATGGCATTATGTCATAGATAGACTTAAAACCCTAATATGGCATCAATAAGCAGACAGGAAACCCGGCATAATCGTCAGCAATGCACTGATTTAAGAAAGTGGTACTTTGGAAGAGTTCATGATAGTGAAAAACAATTATTTTTGGAGCAGAAGTATCCAAACGACAAAAGGTTTGAACTGTGGAAACCTTTACAGGACAGCCATGTGAAAAGTTTCTAAGCTATGTTAGACAGTAGACTGTAAAAGGGAATCTCAGCACAGAACAATATTCTTACACAAACTAAGCACAGATTAAGCTTAGAAATGTTAGACAACAGACTGTACAAGAAAATCTCAGCACAGAATAATATACTTGCACATGTGAAGCACAGATAAAGCTTAGAAATGTTAGACAACAAACTGTACAAGGAAATCTTAGCAAAGAACAATATTCTTACATATATAAATCACAGACTAAGGTTAGAAATGTTAAACAGGCTGTACAAGGAAATATCAGCACAGAACAATATTCTTACACAGATAAAGCGCATCTTAAGCTTAGAAATGTTAGCCAACAGACTGTACAAGAAAATCTCACCGCAGAATAATATTACACAGATAAAGTACATATTAAGCTTAGAAATGTTAGACAACAGACTGTACAAGGAAATATCAGCGCATAATAATATTACACAGATAAAGCACATATTAAGCTTAGAAATGTTAGACAACAGACTGTACAAGGAAATCTCAGCGCATAATAGTATTACACAGATAAAGCACATATTAAGCTTCGAAATGTTAGACAACAAACTGTACAGGGAAATCTCAGCACAGAATAATATTCTTACACAGATAAAGCACAAATTAAGCTAGAAACAATCAACAAATTAATGATTATACAACTAGAGGCGACAACTTTTTATTTTTTTTATTTCAGTAGATATCTAATAGATTTGATCAGGAAGAAAGAGAGATGGATATTGAAATGTTAGGTAAATATTGAGTTAGGACTGTTTGCTCTTCCCCAACTTTTTGCTAATCCTTTCATATTTTTGTGACAAGAGGACAACTTCCCCTTCTAGATAACATTCTGTCAGCAGCAACAATCGTGCCTTCGCACCTCATCGAATAGTTATGCGGGCCAAAAATTTGCCTCGTGTACGGCATTGCAGTAATTTACACACAGTAATTTACACACAATAATTTACACAGTAATTTACTCACACAAAAATACTTTTTGTTGCTCTCAGGAAATGTCTTCTCAGAAAGAACCCGCAATCAATTTGGAACACCTCAGCTATTTTTACAACTGAATTGAACGAGAAATTGCGACTGAAAAAAATAGGTGGAAGGTTTTGGGGGAGGACGGCATCTTCTGGGTCAATCCGTTTTTGGTAAATAGCATATGTGGTCCGACTGGTAGCTAATAACATAGACTGCGTTCTATAATTTTCGAAATGTACATAGGGATTTGATTTTTAAAGAAAAAGAATTTGCCACTTTTTCCTCATTCGTGATCTTTTAAAAAAAGTAGACACTGCATATCTCTTTTAAATTAGCTTTTAATTCTCGTTACTTCCGTGTATGATTTACGGGTGTAGTTTGGGCTATAGTATATATAGCATGGTCTTACTTCAGATGTGCATCATTCAAGTGACCGCTAACTCCGCGTAGTAATTTTCATTCCTGAACTTCAAAGGTAAATTGAGGAAAAAAAAGTCAGTGATTCATTGTTCACACTGCAGGGACCTAATTGTCATTCAGCGAGAGCAGATTATGCTATCAGTCATTTAGCAATCATCACTAGTTTTGTTGGAGACATACATAAACTGCACTGTGTTAATTGTTTTTGGAAAAAGAGGAAATCTGATATGTAAAAAAATACACGTGTTTGTATTGAATACAAGTTTATGACCTGAAACCAATTCGCGGTTAGTGTCTGTTATGAAATAAGATACTGGCTAATTCTGAGAACGGTGAAGGAATGTATATTCAATTCAGTGTGTGCGGAAACGAGCAGAAACTTTGTCTGCATTTATTTTATTTTGAAAGGAAAATATCTTCCTTAACTGTTACAAGAATTAATGCATGTATATAAGAGCAAAAGACAGTAGGAGGCTGGACGCAGGAATGGCCACTAAAGGCAAGGACGCATGAGAAGCTTAAATGAACAGATTCGATCCCAACCGACTAGCTGTGTTGATTATGGATAGTGACCTGCAACCAGTTATCAGATTATGCATGCCAGACAATCAAAATTCGAAATGCTCACTCGACTTCATGATAACATTTGCCCCATCAATGTATACGGAACTGCTAATTGCATTTTGGAACTTTGTGTTAATTTATTTTTTAGGTAGAGGTGTGTCCCACAATTGGTCATGTACAATTTCATTTTGTTCTATTCTATACTGAAGGATTGAAGATGGCCACTATCGCTTAACCGGCTTGAAGCAGCTGTTCCGTTTTTTAGTGCCGTTTTCGTGATATATGTGCTTGTTGCCTGTTTTCATCAGCAACAGGGAGGGCAAACAACCTCTAAATAGGTCACCCGTATTTTCGCAAACTGAGCCTTCCTGGGAAACACCAACAATAGCGATTTTTTAAGTATCCGACATGAGACGACGCTGTTCAGAGAACTTTATTAGTCTCCAACCCCACTTACTGGTTATCGCGATTACCAGTGATACCCGAAGGAAAAACGCGATATCGTCGGTGACAATTTGGAGGCGCGCCCTCTCTGCTGCTATGAATTGAAAATGTATGTTATTGATAACGGCAAATATTGGAGAAGCATATACCACTAGATTAGCTCGAGAGCGACTAGAAGCAATAAAAAAAAATTTCTTCCTGTGAAAGATTCTGTAAGACAAAAGTTACAAGCGCGGCAGGAAGCACAAGTTGAATATGCAACAGGCGGCACAGAACAATTATTTTAACCCATTACAACAGCTACTGAAAAAGCTGCGGCGATCACTGAAAGAGCTTTATTAGGAGATATTAAGGATGAGGAGGAAAGAAGAAAGGGTATTCTTCCAATATTAAATTAATATCCAATTCAGACCGCTGGGCAGACTGAAAAAATAGCAGCAAGAACTAAAAAAACAAAAAAGATTTTACGAGATCTTCCAAATGATAGAGCTGCAGCTCAACCTCCACCCGTCGACGAGGAAATACTTAGAGGCATCAGCGAAATTCGTACTGGAGTTGCCGGTGTGGAAGAAAAACTTGCGCCTAAACCCAAACCGGTAAAAGAAAATGTTTAACTGATTGCAAAATTTAATAAGGGTGTTTTTGATTACCTTAAACAAACACCAGAGGTGGATTTACCCGCTTTAGCATTATCGTTTCCAGAACGAAAAGAAAGAATTTTAAAACCGAAGTATGCTACCACAAATGATGATGATTTCAACAGGTGGATATATCGTGGGTATTACGACAAAAAACGAGTCCAAGGTAATGATCAAAAATATAAAAGCCTTATAAGGGAAATGCAAAAACTTCTACATCCCCAGCATTCACCACCTCCCTATTCACCATCTACGCAGGAGTCTTATCAACTTCCTCCGCCACTGCAACAAATAGGACGACAAAAATCTCAACCTGAATCTGAGACTTCCAAATTACCATCATATCCTGCAGAGATGTTTACCGAAAAAAACTCTTAAAGATTTTACCACATACTCATCAATGGGTAGATTAATCACTATAGCTATGGGAAAGAATAATGATAGAGACAAATATTTGAAACCTGAATATGTTGAAAGAGTAACACCTGAGGACTGGCCTACTGCAGTATATTTTACTGCTAATGAATCACACATTAACCTACCCGATCCCGGTTACTTATCATTTATGCAAGATATCAAAAGAAGGCAGAGAACAAAGAAGCAACAACCACAATCTCCTGGTGCTACTGGCAGTGGTCTGGGAAGTGGTTTTATTTCCTGTCCTAACAGTATCTTCAATGATGCGCAACGGCTAGAAGTTCTCATAGGAGGAAAGCTAGCCGGGAATAAATCACCGGAAATAATTAATGAAGCAACTGATATTTGCCGGCGATTGAGCTCGTTGATGACTACCACAGTGACTAGTTGTTAGATAAATGAATAATTAAATAAAAATGATCGTACACAATTCTCATCGTGGGCCCGAACCAGTCTACGTGGTAAACTCGCGATTACCAACCTATAAAGCAACTTACGGAGACGGACTCGGTGATGTTGTTCAGGGTTTATTCAGAAGGATAGCTCCCAAAGCAGTACCGATCGCAAAACAATTATCAATAAAAGCTATTGACGTTGTTCGTGATAAAGCTACTGGTGCTATTGGTAACGTTGCCAGTAAAGCGTTCGTGTCAATCAAGGACAGACTAGCACGATTAATATGCAGACCGAAAGCGGTCCAGCCACAACCGGTCAAATTACCAAGCACCGAAGTGATGCCTGCAGCTGTCAGTAAGGTAATAAATCAAGCTGCAAATCAAAAACTAATAGCGCTGATAAATCAAGGGGCTGAACAAATAAATACAAGTTTATATCAGGATGTGGTCTTCGTTTTAGAAGATGATAAATTATAATAAAATGTTTAAACGTGTATCTGACCCAGCTTTTGATATGGATGCACCAGTACTCAAGGATGAATCTGTGCGTGATTATCAGTATTATTCTTATGAAGCAATATCGCCAAATCAACGTGGCCGAATTGAATTACGAGTTCAGGGTACAAGTAGGTATTTCTTGCCCGCTGAAGCATTTATTGAAGTCACAGGTGAACTTGTAACAAATGTTGCCGCTAATACACAATACGATGCTAATATCAGATTTGGATTTGTTAATAATGGGATCATGGTGTTATTTAAAAGTGCCGCCTATATGATTTTTGGAAAAGAAATTGAGACAATCCAGGATAATGTTGACGTTGCTACAACGATTATAGGCCTAGCAAGATATTCAGATGATTATACTAAATCAGCTGGTCCAACTATGATGTTTGCTAAGGATAATTCTGATCATCCCGATGGAGCACCGTATATTGTAAGACAACCAAAAGACCGTGCTATTCCTCCTGCTGATGCTAACATGGAAGACATGATTATTAATGTTAATCCGTATTACAATTTAGGATTTAGAACACGTTTATTAATGCTGACACCTGATCGTAGAGAATTTTCATGTGCAATTCAACTATACCACATCTTTGGATTTTGCAGAAATGTCAGAAAGGTCATTTTTGGAGCCAAACGCACAGTTGTTCTTCATCGAAAGGAAGATAATGATGGCGAGAAGCTGGCTCTCCTGAAGGTAAAGTAATATTATTTAACTCGCGTTATGGATGCCGGTAATGTCACCATCAATCGCTGAAGAACAGCGTCTACTTTCTTTTATGGATCAAAGTGGTAAATCAATATTGTCGTGGTTAACGGTAACTACCGACAGTAATCAAAATCCTGTCAACGGTTTATTCACTTAGCATATATCATCACAGCAAGGTGTTTCTGCACCGAGACATATCTTTGTTGCTCTTCAAAGGGCTGACCGATTAAACAATCAAGAAGCAAATCCAATGGTATTTGACAATCTTAACGTCTCTGAAGTATCTTTAAGAATAAACGGGCATCAAGAACCATCCGAGGATATTACGTTGAATTTTGGGGATAATCAAGTAGCGCGTGCATATCATCGCTTGATGACCTTCATGGGACACGATCAAAATATTGATACTGGTTTACAAATATCACAACTGGATTTTAGAACGCTGTACCCGATTTATTACTTTTCGCTGAAACATCTTCATTTAGTTAAGCAATCTGTCGTTGATATACACTTCAGAGCATAAGCAATCTGTCGTTCATATACACTTCAGAGCTATCGTAAATTCAGCTGATAATTACAGAGCAATTGCGGTCATACTTAGCGACAAATCAATGATACTTGAAGGTGTTGGTGGACGAATGAGAGTTAATGATGCACCACTAGAAAACATGTAATGTTTCCAAAAACATGTAGACATTTTGATCAATCGCGTTAATTATAAAAAATGTCATACAGTCACGAAAATATTACAATAAAAAATTCGCGAGCGCATGTGGGACGACGATAACACTAAAACAAGATCAAATTGCTAATGGTGGCCCAAACAAGTTATCGCTAACTTAAACCCAACTAAAACATTTCAATAAAGCGAAGCAAGCAAAAACCGTAGTTCAACTTAGTTTTGCTCCAAAAGCCATCAGCGACATGATTAAAACCGGTGGTATATTTCCACTCCTCGCAGCAATACCAGCACTGATAGCTGCTGCTGCCCCAGCTGTCGCAAAAGCAGCCGCGTTAGGTGCTGTTGGAACCGCTGCTGGAATGGCATTAAAGAAAGCTACTGGAAATGAAATTTTATACAAGGAGAACTTAAAAAGATCATCACGGACACAAACCAACAAGGCGTCCAAAAAAGTCCAATATGCCTCAGCCGGGTCGTCTAAAATTACGAGTGGAACAGTACGGAGCTGGTCTAAGACTTCCAGAAACTCCGCCTTCATGGTACCCAAAACGGTTTTAAAAACCAGCTGTCAAATTTTGATTTGCTCGATGCTGCTGAACAACTTAAAATACAAAATTTCAGAGGTGTTTTTATGCTAGATCAGTTACCACAACAACCGAATAATCCAGAAACTGGAATTATTAATCTCGTAAACAACGATGGTCCAGGAATTCACTGGGTTGCTTACGTAATCGATCCACGTGGAATTATCTATGTCGATTCGTATGGGTTAGCACCACCAGTTGAATTTCTAAAATACGTACAAAGCATCAAAGCAAATATTAAAAAAAAACGCGCCGATGTAGATTTATCAAAATATGCGACCAAAGATGAAATCGACAATCTTTTAACGTTATCCGGGATAGACCCAGATGACGTTGTTCTTTTTCAGGACGGACATGGCAAGCTAAAAACCAGCAATATCAAATGGAATGGCATAGTTCGCATGGTTCTTTGAGCTACCGCGAACAACATCCCCGTGTTCGCTTACAGCGGAAAAAATCAGAGACTCAAGTATATCGTTTACAACCATCAGAGATGAAATTGCAAAAAGTGTGACTAATCACTTAAAAAATACCGGTGACACAATGACAGGTGAACTCAACAAGAACGGAAACAAAATAGTAGTTCTAAGAGATCCAACATCCGACGAAGATGCCTCAACGAAAAAATATGTTGACGTTAACTATGGCGTCCTTGACTATAAAATATCCACGTTGCGGCACGAGTATGACGTTCACGTAAACGCGTTTGCAAATCTTCGCAGAAACTTTAGAAAAAATAATGAAACCGCAGAAGAATTCTTTGGTACTCCGCTCACCGTTGACACAAAACTTTCTGATATCAAAACCAACAATGACACGATCAAACAAACATAGCAAGATATCATAAGTGGTATTCCTGAGATCGTTAATAAAACTAGTTTGATTAAAATTGCACCCGGAGTAACTCCTGGGCATATTACCAATATCGTATACACGATGTCGTCTGGATTTGCAACATGGTCAAAACAAAAAATACTATCAAATATATCGCAACAGTCACTGGAGTGTATAGACTGTCTGTGTTCAGTGCTGCAAAATTTGAGATTTTCACAACATATCCATGGCAACATTCCACCGACAAGTTTTCCGGGGTTGTTACTATCATATTAAACAAGGGAACCGAAGAAGAATTTATACTGGAAGCAGCCGATTAGACATTAAACGCAATATCTTACTGGTGGTGTTTGGAATTTGTAGCTGAAACACCTGAATTGTTTACTGCGTAAAATAATAATGACCCTGAGAGCGTCAACGACGATAGAATTAAATGTCCAGCAATACAGATACGATCAAGTACGCGAATGGCAGTCAGAGTTAAAAACCCTCATCGACAAATACACAACAAAAGTAGAGAAATATAAGCGACAAGCAGTCATTGTAGACGTTGCAGTATACTCAGTATCCGCGTTAGTTGCATCCACCGTAGTAGTATTATCAGCGCTAACGCCAGTAACAACTGCAATCGCAGTAACAATATGCGTTTCATCATCAGCGGCAATTGCAGGTGTTTTTAATATAATCGCGAAAAAAGTATCAACGTGCACGAGCACAAAATTGCACGATTATGTTACACGGCAAAACACAGCAGCAGGATACTCAAAATTGTTGTCGTTGATATCATCAAGCCTCAACGACGAAACGATATCATATTCCGAATTCACGAGCATGGCAAAGGTGTACGAAGACTACAAACAAATCCACGTTTTGAAGGAGACGAAAATGAATAATGACGGAATTACTTCAACAGATAGCCGCAAACACAAGCCCCAAGAGAACTTCAATGATAACAGTAAGCTCGACTAAACCAGAATTTAGTATTAATTTTCCAACTGCGATTTCGGTAAGTGAAATCGCGCTGGCACAGTTGCGAGTATATCACAGTTGGCCCAATATCAGATTAAAATCATTTGGTGGATTACCAGCAATTAGTTCGTTTGTGTTTGCAAATAAAAATAAACCAGATGGTACACCCGACTGGAACGTCATTGGGATACCAACCGGGTCTTATCAAGTCGAAGAAATCAATGAGGAATTACAACGTCGAATAAAAAATATCACCAGGAAAGAATCCAAGATAGCAAAAACCGTTCATGAACCAACGCTGTCTTCTGCAATTGAGATAAACTCTCCAGACAACGCCGTGGATATATATCAATCTTCGATCAGAACTGTGTTAGGATGGCCTGAAATTCAACCACCGACACCACCAATACCACCAGAACCTAAAAAGTCTGACTATGCCACGGACAAACAATCATACCACGATATGGCACCATCGTACAAACAACATCTACTCAACATAAAAAGTGCACCGTTGGACAATGATGGGCTTTTTATTAAGGGTATAGACGAGGGTGAAGGAACTGAATTTTGGTTATTTGATGATAAAAACACAATTATTGGCCCAAATCAAATTCTTAGATACTTCAACGAAATTAATCAAGAACATAAAAAAACTTCAGCGACTACGGCAACTCTTTCAAGAACATCTTTCTGATATAACTTGACAAGACGAATCATTAAACAAGTGGAAATGCTAAATCAGCTTGTATCCGACATGGAATATATTAACTATCGGGTAATTCAGGCAACAATTAACCTCCAGAATATTCCTCATAGCTTTAAGGACCGATTTTTAACTGCACGCTCGTTAACAGAGGCCACACTGCCGAATTATTAATTTCCCCGGTATAGTGTCCACGAACTCAAAAAATCTGTTAATGACCTCATTGATGAGTTCTTTCCTGATATACTCGCATAGTACAAGAAAACACTACCACCGGCAACTATTCTCCGGCACAACAATGACCCAGAAGGGCAAGGCCGACATGTATCCCCGGAAATCGTAAATATAACCCCTGTGGTCGCGGTCAAGCTTGTGTGTGATGTAATCGATGGATGCTACAGCACGGACACATCAGTATCAAATCAAGCCCAGCAAGGATTTGTTCTTTATTCATTCACCTCGAAAGAACCACCTGTATTTCTGATTGTGCAAGAGCCGATCAATCCAGTCTATCTACGATGTCATAATCCACTGTTATCAAAAATAAATTTCAAACTAACAGACCAGTCTGGCCACCTTCTGGATTTGAGGAATGAAATAGTTAATATTAATTTACTTGTGAAACCCTAAGGATTTTGTCTCAAGACTTTTATCCTAAAAATCTACGATTTTTCAAGGATCTCATCCTAAAAATCTACGATTAGATTTTCTCAGGCGGATGTTACATTTTGCACGATTCGGAAAGTAATTACTAGCTAGAATCGTTCACAAACGAAAATAAAAAAAATATTATTGAAATCTGCAAGTGCACAAAAATATTTATTTTTTTACTGACAGACCCTGATTTCTAATTAATCAAGCCAGTATTATATAATGTACCAACATGTGAAGGTTTTCATTTACGACAAGCAAGTACTTGAAAACTACATCAAAAAAATATTTACACAGTTTCTATTCAGCTCAGTTGATTTAGTTATTGATGTATACGGTAACGAGGATTTTTTATTGACACAATCGCAGCTGGATAATCTACAGCGAGAACGTATTTCTAGTATCACGTGTGATAGAGATCAGATTCTAAATTATGCGCACTCTTGCATTAAATCTGATCGACTAAAGGAAATATTATCTAACTCATCAGATTAATGCAGGTCAGATTGACACAAGTGAGAAAAAAAATAACTCATCAGATTGATGCAGGTAAAAAAAATATTTTTGTTTTTGCTTTCGATTTCATTTCCAAGTATTCTTCATAAAATCAAGGGGTCTAACTTTCGATTCTTTCACAATCTGACATAATTTTTTTTTAGTTGCCTTACGCGAGTATTAATTATTTTTTTATTCGTATTCTTGAGATAAATGATCTAATTTGTTCAATTCCACGAGACAACGAAACAAATTCATTTATTTGTGCTTCTTCTACCCTAGCTAGCGATTGATACATAGCCGTTTGAATCTTTTTTTTATAAATCTGTACTGAGCCGGCAAAATATACCGCCCTTCGCATTTAGCTGCATGCAGTGTTTCAAAATCAGACAGGATTTTTTCGGGATTTAATTCATCAGATATATTAATTCCGTCATGTTCTAATTTTTTAATAGCAACAATCACATCATTGATATTTTCGTAATTCATATCATTATATATACCGATATTATATATTTAAAAGAAATATATTTTAGACCAAAAATAAAGAGTAGCTATGATGAGCGGTTATCATTTCAATGGGCCCTCTGCACTGGTCTATGTGTCTTCATTAGGTCCTTTCAGACTTTTGTCTTGAGACTTTTGTCTTATAGAGACCTTTCTTATGGTCTTCTCGGCATCCCCGTGATCGTTTCTTTTTGGCCGCATTCTTTCTGAATGTTTTGTTTTTGTGGGGTGCCCATGTGACTTAGAGCTTATGCATCCACGGCTACTGATTATTTTGGGAGGCTGTCTGTGTATTACATTCATGTACATCCCCCCGATTAAATCCCAGGGGTGATAAACAAACACCCACGATTTGACGTGGGAGAGAGATGTACATGAGGGGCTTCGGCTGCCGCCCCAATTATAAATCATATTAATCGGTACCGTCGACAATATGCCTGTTACGAGAATCAACCCCGTTACTGCTTGCGCCACTATCCTAATCTACAAGTATATGTTTGAGAAATTATCATATAGGTAACTGTTGACAGACAGTTAACAGTTTGCAGCTGAATTTAAGTTCAGAACTGGATTTTAATTCTAAACATTACCCGTGAAAAAAAAGCACCTACCTCTACTGACAATTTTTGATTTTATCAAACGCGGAAGTGTTAATACATTGAAATAGACTGTGGCGCAGTGTGTATACAATAAGACGGTTACGCCACAAACTGTATTGGCTGTCAAAACAAAAATAACTGTATACAGTTCTGCCCCGCTGGATAACATATAAAATAGGTAATAACATGTGTTGCACAATCTCCTTCATGGAATCAAGGGGGAGGGAAGTGCATCATTGACTTTTACACAATCGTTGCAGAGTTATCTCCGTTATCTGCATCTACATAACGAAATAAAATCCAGCTATTAAACTTGTATGAAAACGATGATTTGATTATAGTTCTGCAACACGTTTGACTGACATCGAGCTAATATCGAAATACTTGCCACTCGCGGCCATTGACCGAAATATTTTCTCTTCACCGGTATTTATGTTGAGAGATCTGACAACTCTAGGAATTTTTACAAATTTACCAGTCCCTTCTCGTGCAGAATTCTCGCTCGACGTGATACCTTGTAGGTTAGATAATCTATTATTAAGTTTATTTTTGTCTATATGATCGATCACAAGACCGTCTTTGATCTTTCCAAGGAAACACTCGAACACGAATCGATGATTATAATAATGTTTCTTCCCAGCAGTAAATTGGAGATAACCAGCATTAGTAACAAAACCAGTTGTTTTTTTCAACCTGCAATTTCTAATTTCACCATTACGAGACCATTACCATCATAATTCTTGATGATAGGATGTGGGACAAATTCTTGATTCATTTATAGAATATTGTCATTTGTCTAATTTATAATTTGTCTGAAAACTTAGTTATATAATCGAGCTCACATTTCAGCGCATCATTTTTATTTTTTATCATAATATTGCTTAAGTTCACGATATCTTTTTCCACCACGACTCGCATACAGCTGTGTTTTACCCCTGACTCCAATACCACATCGCAGGCATGGTATTGGTCCTAAAGTCCCTTTCGAATACTTTGTGAATGTTCCCCGCGGAATTCTTTTCTGTAGAATTTGTTACAAGGAGTTACAGATCCCACTTCAAACCACTTGCACTGATTGGTTTGAGACATTATATATATATATATTATTTAAATGTTTGTCTTAAATATAATATAGACGAGTTTGAGAGATTATCCAAAATAAAGCCTTGGAAAGCTTCTAGATTCGATTTTGACAGACTAACCCCTGACTCGCGGAGACGAGACGAGCTCTGGCTGATCTGATTGATATTATCAGGGATGCCAAAAAAGAATTTCGTGATGATGGATCATCTCACATGTGGTCCACAGTCAAAATTATACGCGACACTGACAAAGTCAGTGTTGACTCTGTCATTGATGCTACAATGAACGATGCACGAGCGAAAGCGATTATCGATTACCTCAATCAGAAATATCATTTCAGAATAAAGTTTATTGTGCAAGCAGATTCCGATACGTGGATTATCCGTGACAAACGTGATCCTGTCCTTGCTAATGGAAAAACCGCTGTGTTAAGTAAAGATTCCAAGCCAGGAATGTTGACTGGGATTGACAGACCATATTACGCTCGATCGTATCCTGTGACCGCGGTTGTTTATGGAATTTATCACCTAAATGATAGACCTAACATTAATGATCTTGCCCCGATGAGATTTTCAAAGCTGAATTGTGTAGCCGAGCGAGTAATGGAATATTTTACAAATGCGAAGCAGAAAGCAGAAACGACCCGGTGTCAGTGTGGTTGTTTAAAAGTTCCGAAGATGGCGAGTATGATCAATTTGTAAGACCTAACGGCGAATTATATCGTAAAGAATCTCTGCATGAAGAAGTGAGAAAACTAACACTGAGATATTCATGTTATTTGTTATGTTTGGTTTGGCAGACACTTCTCACAGAAACGTTGGGCACCAATAGTGTTATTACGATATATGCTTGACAGTAAAATATTGATATCGTTGGTTGTCAGTGAAGCAATTATATCATATTGGTCGCAGACTTCGGTTTGGTTACCAACACCGGAGCGTATCAGTCTCGATGAAGTCATCGAAGAATATGCGCGGAAATGTCCAAATACTCCTGTTGATGTCATTGTTAATGATGCTCCTAATATTCTTAAGATTAAACTCAGCAACAGTGAAAAAACAACAAAGGATCTCGGTAGAAGAATAATTGGTAAATTTACTCAGGGTGGTGCATATGTTCATAAACGGCATCACGCAAGATTGATTATGGATGATGTTGAATTAGATTTTATAATTGCTGATGCCGCTGCGAGAGATATATTTTGTAAACGGGAAGATGCTTACTTGTCTGACGGAACACGGTTGGGCACAATTGTTAGTTACATTAATGGAGAATCACCTCAGTACACACATCTAAGATCTTCAATGCGTGCTTGTGTTTCTATAAATTTGCTATCGATGATAAATAGATTTCCTGACACTGCAGTTAGAGTTGCAACGGATTCATTTTATATCGATAAAAGATATTCAGAATTGCTGGCTCGTTCACAAGCACTGATGAATCATGGGGTTCGTGGAGAATAAAACAAGAAATGTTACATTGTTATTGTGAATCCGCTGATGTTGCGGTTAAAGATAGTTATTGCAAATCAGAATTATCAGAATTGTCGTTGGCGCCGTCTGTGTATGATCCAGTATCCAGACACAAATCCGTTTATTTGAACGGGCCGGGAGGTTCTGATAAGACAACTCGAGTGATCTAATTATTTCGACATAATTCAGATATGATTGTGCTAACACCAACACATAGACTTACCAGGGAGATGAAACAACGAGGAGTCAATTCTTGTACTTATCACAGCTTTTTCAAATACAGCGGTGGTGTGTGGATTCCTGACCGAATGGGAGAGAAATATATCCGAAAAGTTATTATTTGGGATGAAGTGTGCACAGTGCCGTTAGAAACATTAAAAGCATTTCTTGATTGGCTATTAACAAAAAATAATGCAGTGGTTATGTGCGGCGATCACGGTCAGCCACCTCCGTTTGTTGGACCATCTCCACACGATTGGATGAAGAATTTTGTTGATTATTATTCGGATGATGATTATAGATCTCTTGATGCAGAATTAAAGGAATTTAAAACATTAACCAGACTACAACCGAATAAAATTCAATGTGAAATAATGCTCAAGATGATTTCAGAAACTTCCTTGAACGACTTTTGGAAAATGTGGAAACCAAACGATTTGATAGTGGCAAGTAGAAAGTTAGTCAGAGACACACTTCAACAGCAGTTATTTCAGTTACACAAAGAGAAATTCCCAACACTGCCAGTGCCATTGTGTTATAGACCAGCTGATTCGCCGTTACAGAATATTAACATTGATATACCAGGACAGTCAAGGAGGAAGCAGAATCTTGTGTTGAATGATATTGTCGCAGCTGATGTCAGTGTTGTTGTCAGCATCACGCTGACCAATCTCCGTGGACGCTAGGATACGCAATGACCATTCATTCTTCTCAAGGACTGACTATTACTGATATTGTCGTTTGGATTGTTGATGATCGCATCGAATGGTCGAACTTAGTTAATCTTGCAGTATCTCGAGTTAGAAAAATATCTCAATTACGGAGAATCGTCATGAACTTGTCAGAAACCATTAATGATGATACTGACAAAGATATAATAAGAAAGAAATTGTCTGGTTATAAACAAAGTGACAAAAAAAAAATAATCGCGACTTTAATCTTGACATTGAATTTATTAACGCGCTGAAACAACAGCAGAATCATCACTGTGCGAGCTATAATTGTGTAATGTTGTGGCGGTACTCGAGCAATAATCCAAGCCAATTTACTGTAGATAGAAAAGATAACAGTCGCGATCATACACGAGAAAATGTGATGTTGACCTGTCTTGAATGTAATCGACATAGGGGCGCTAGTTAAGTGCTTTGGGCGGTAATTGTGTGTCCTCGGGAATTACTTGTAATTGTTTACGTGTGAATCCCCGTTGAGGAGCAGTATAATCCAGCCTGTAGATTGCTGGTCTACCAGTAGATCTAGTTATGTTAGATATCTTGTGTGTAGTGATGTTCCAGATAGGATCAGTCGCTCTTTTTTTTACCACTTTCGAGTTCACCTGTTCATATAAATATCTCACAGTAACATTGCCCAGTATTGGCTGTGCTGAAAAATCACGTCGTTGTACGGGTATATTTTTTTTGGCAATTGCGTTAATAGGTTTCATGTTGGTTGTTCGAGTTATTTCATTATTTAATTCAGCTATCACACCTGGTAATCTTGCAACCCATTCGCGCGATCTCTTGTCCTGAATAAATTTCTTCGCGTACTGATATCCAAATAACCGCTCAGCAAGTGTTCGATTAAATCGCTCAACAATTGCCTGATCACGGTGAATTGCACTATGTCCTCGTCTGATGGTGACATTATGCTGCTTCATCAACAATGATACTGGACCCTGAAATTCCTTGCCAGGAGCAACTTGTAGCAGCCGTGGCCATCGTAGACCACCTCGTCGATAAATTCGTTCAAACGCATCGGCTACTTCAGATGCTGTTTTAGTTGTTAACGGTTCTGCATCTTTGTATCTACTTGCAACATCAACTACAGTTAGCGCGTACTTGTATGTTATCTGACGTCTTTGGATTTTAACGGTATCATGAGGTAAAAATAAAATATCAGCCTGGTGAACTTCATTAGGAACACTAACATCAAAATATGCAAAGTGAATTTGTTTAGGCGGTGGTTGGTAAATTTGCCAGATTGCTTGTTTGGATAACCAATTTTTAGCAGTAACGCGTGTAACTTTTGCTGCTTCAGCGAGTTTACTAATTGCTGCGCTACCCCTCCAGTATCCTCTTGGGGAATAATAAATCGATTCCATTTAAAATTAATTACAAGCACCTAGCGCTAATTTACCTTTCATTGCGGATCTAACCAATCAACTAGCTAACCTCTCAGTGATGGAATTTAGCGCGTGAATTAATTCACATCTGCGATATGCCTATCTTGTAGATTTTTACTTTTATAAGCTACATCATGAGCATGACACGCTTTATCAATAGCGTTTATCGGATATTCGCCTGGTTTTGGTTGGTCTTGGTTGTCAAGTCTGATATCAAGTCGGATTTCTGGGCCGCAGTAATTATAACTGGAAGATGTTTTTCTCCTGGGTATTTAGCCCACGGAGTTCCAGGTAGTTTTGTTAATTTTGCTGCAATATCACCTCCGTGCTGCTTTTTATTTTACTTGACTTTGGCTTTGACTTTGGCTTTGGCTTTGGCTTGTAACCTGACTGCGCGGAGATAAATTAAAATTTTTATATACCGCATCGCTCACACTTACCTGTAACTGCTGCTTTATTTTTTGTTGTAATAGTTGTTAGATCACTTGTTGTAATGCGCGTCCTGCATTTCACGCAATATAAATCCATACTATGTTATATTATATCTAATGGAAATCACTGACTTTTCTGCTACAAGGAAACTAGAACCAGTTAAGAATCACGCAGCGCTACCAAATTATGTTCGTATGATTATATCTGAACCATCTGGGAATGGTAAAACACAATTACTGTTGAATTTAATAATGAAGTGGATGAAGTGGGACAAGTTGTATTTGGTAGTTCCGTCAGTTGATGATCAACGATGCTACGAAGTGTTAAAAGATTTTAATGAAAGTGCAAAATCGTAAAATGAGCGTGGAGATGATGTTGTTAAATATAACTGACATTAATGAAGCGCCATCTGTAGAAGATCTTGACGTATTTATTAATGATTTAGTTGTTTACGATGATATAATGCTGGATAAGCAGTCCAATCCTGCCAGGATATTTTCCAGAGGTAGACACAAAAACACTGACGTGATTTATGTTACTCAAAGATATGTACAGATTCCTAAAGTGATCAGAGATAATTGTAATCTTCTGGCTGTGTTTAATGGAGTTGATACTCACACGTTGCGGAATATTCATCAGACTTGGTGCAGCGGCGATATGGACATAAATAAGTTTAGAAACTTCTTTTCACGAGCACAAGCTACTCCACATGGTTTTATCACGATAAATTTACATGATCCTAGAACACGGTATCGAATCGGGTCAGATAAAAAAAAAATTAATTTATAGCAGCAGAGAGGGCGCGCCTCCAAATTGTCACCGACGATATCGCGTTTTTCCTTCGGGTATCACTGGTAATCGCGATAACTAGTAAGTGGGGTTGGAGACTGATAAAGTTCTCTGGACAGCGTCGTCTCATGTCGGATACTTAAAAAAAAATCGCGATTGTCGGTGTTTCCCAGGAAGGCTCAGTTTGCGAAAATACGGGTGATTCATTTAGAGGTTGTTCGCCCTCTCTGCTGCTTCATCTTCGGTATCGTGTTCATTATGTATTGGCTGTTAAATTCGTATGTGTTTCTTCATCTCCCTTGTTTTGGAAATGAGAACAATTAGACTTTTTCTCAGCTGTCTTGCTCCACTGTTTTTGAACAAACCGCCATCACATGATATTCGCCAGTCAACCCGTTTATGCTACGATGGACCCGACCCTCAATAATTGCTTTAAATGATCACTCCTTGGCTCTGCGCACTACATTGTGCTCTAGACTAAACGAACTAGGACTACATTCATCATTACCTAAATGTAAACAGAAGCGAAAAAAGAAACGTTGTTTCACAGCTGGCCGGCGTAGAACAGGAAGAAGAATTCCAGTTATCTCCCTTATTTCGGCTCGACAATTTAAAACAAATTCGACCGTTAATATAGATAACTTAATTCAAATCCCTATTAATTCGTCAACCTTTGTGTCAACTATCCAAGAAATACCTCTGCGCATTGCATTATTCAATGCTCAGTCAGTAGGACCACCGGAAAAGCGCACAGAAATTGTTAATTTGATCAACGACCAGAATATTAACGTATTTTTCCTGACAGAAACATGGCTAAAAACATCAGGCGATGAGCCCAGGTGTGCGGATCTAACACCCACTGGTTACTCCATCAAGTCATTCCCCCGTAATTCTCGGGGAGGTGGAATTGCTGTCATCACAAAGAACTCCATGATGAAACAAGAACTCCATGATGAAACGTCTTAACCACACCACAACATTCAATTTCGACCACACATCGTTTGAACTAGTCCAAACCACACTCACACTGGAGCAAAGGTCAGTCCATTTTTTCTGCCTATACTGCCCTCCTCCTAGTAGAAAAAAACAAGCTGGCTGACTCTCTCTTTTTGGAGCAGTTTCCGAATCTCCTGGACTATGGAAATTCGATAGGTGGCAACCTGATTATTCTTGGAGATTTCAACTTTCACTCACTTTGTCTGTCCCGGAAACTCAGATACATCAGAAGTCATAGATTCCATTAATGTTTTCAACCTCAAACAGTCAGTTAAACAACCCACCCATAAACATGGTCACATTTTAGACTGGATTCTTCATAGACCTGATGATAACATTATACGGTCCTCCCTGGTATCCCATGACCTTGCATCAGATCACCTCTGCATTATATGCCATCTTGACATATCAGTCCCTAACCCTCCACCTTTATCTGCTACTAAGAGAAGAGAAACCTCCGTATGGTAAATAGAACCAAACTAATGCACGACATCCAAGCTAACCTAACAATTTGCTTACCTCCTACCGCAGAACAACTCGATAACTGCCTGCTTCATTGCTTGACAAACATGCCCAAGCTACCAAGTGCAGAGTATCAATTTAAAAGTGTTCTCCATGGTATAGCAGTGTTAGGGACCAGCTTCACACTGCTAAAAGAGACCGCCGTAAAGCTGAGAGGCTTTGGCTTTCCACCTAACTCACTATTCATAAGCAAATCTATGAAGCCGCTAAGAAGAATGTCACAAATATAGTCCATGCAGCGAAATCAGCCCACTACACTACTAAGATCATGGAAAGTTTCAGCTGCAAAGAGCTCTTCGAGATTATTAACAACCTAATGTCAAGGAACAAATCTACACCACTTCCAACTACCTTCTCTCCAGTCGACCTTCCGGATATGTTTGCAAATTTCTTCCGTGACAAAGTACAAACCATTAGAGATAAGCTTGACACCACAATTTCAATTGACTCGTCGTCACCATACAACTGGGATACAGAATTTGAGAGGCAACCATTAGCAGCATTTCAACCTGTCTCTATGGATTTCGTACGTACAATCCTGATGAAGAGTGCACCAAAGTCATGTGAACTTGATCCAATTCCAACATCACTGCTACTTGAGTGCTTAGATCCAGTATTGCCTTCACTAACTGATGTTATTAATACCTCAATCTCATCTGGGGAATTCTCATCATTTTTCAAAACTGCCATTGTAAAGCCTCTGCTGAAGAAACCAACACTAGACCATAACGATTTAAAGAACTGCCACCCAGTTTCTAATCTCCCATTCATATAAAAAATCTTAGAAAAGGTTGTCTATCCCAGCTTGTATCTCATCTAAATTCAAACAGTTGTTTTAGCAATGTACAATCTGCATATCGCCCTTGCCACAGTACAGAAACTACTCTTCTAAAACTAGTTAATGACATTCTCTCAGCGTTGGATAGCGGAAAGATTACAGTCCTCACCCTCCTTGATTTGTCTGCAGCATTTGACACAATAGACCATGATATATTAATTCACCGTCTCCAGCATGTATTTGGCATTCATGATACAGCCTTACTGTGGTTCAAGTCCTACTTGGTCAACAGGACACAAATTGTATGTGCAAATGGAATACACTCCAGCCAAGTTGATCTGTGTTGTGGTGTTCCACAGGGGTCTGTTCTTGGACCTGTTCTCTTCATTCTGTACACTCAGTCGCTCTCAAGTGTTATAGATCATCATCCAGTGTCTCACCAATTGTACGCTGATGACACCCAAATATACAAATCTAGCCACCCAACTGAAGTTGATGCTACCATCCAAGGTGTAGAGAGGTGCATTTCTGATGTGAAATCATGGATGACATGTAACAAACTGCAGATGAATGATGATAAAACTGAGGCCATTCTGATCACAACATAAAGACTTTCTCATTCACATCATTTACCTCAAACAATAAATATCAGCAACACCAACATTAAATTTACACAATCAGTACGAAACCTAGGTGTTACTCTGGACAGTACTCTCACATTGCACCAACATGTCATGAACATATGCAAGGCTGCATATCTTGAGCTGAGACGCATCAGCTCAATTCGCAAATATATTTCAGTTGATACCACTAAAACACTTGTGTGTTCATTAGAACTTTCAAGACTGGACTATTGTAACTCGATTCTGTCTGGTTCATCTCAATATCTGCTCCAGAAACTTCAAGTAGTTCAAAACACAGCTGCTCGGATCATACTTAGAGTACCACGATCAGAGCACACCTTCCCGATGCTCTGTACCCTACACTGGTTATCCATTCGATCCAGAATCAAACACAAAATTTGTTCTCTGTGCTACGTTTCACTGTCGGACTGTAATCCAACATACCAAACCGACCTCACCGATGTGTACACACCAGCAAGATACTTACGCTCCTCTTCCGACAATCGTATACGTTCTTTTCCATACCAGGGCCCAGCAATGTGGAATGAATTGCCCACTGAACTTAGACACAAAGACACAGTGATCACATTCAAGAGGGCTCTCAAAACTCACTTATTTCGACTGCAAGAACAAACGTAAAGACCTAATAATGTTTCCTACCTTAAATATTCACAGCATGTTTTTTCTAATGTTTTCTATTTTCATGGTGTTTGTTTTTGTAATCATATCATTATATGTTTTTTATCTTATATGTGTTGTCTAATGTTGTAAAACGCTTAGAGCTTCTAAAGATTAGGCGCTATACAAAGTCCTCATTATTATTATCATTATTATCATTATTATTATTATTATTATTATTATATCTGTTCAGGCCTCCATTTATTCCGTCCATTGATTTCATATTTTAGTGAGCATTCGATCAAGGCTATATCACCCTGGTCGATCATCCTCGAGATATCGATATCCACCATCAAAAGAAAATAATTCACCACAAAGCTGTCCACTTTAGACAGCGCATAAATTCCATAATGACAACATGTAAATAAATTTCAGTTACAGTACATGAAAGTAGCATAGAGGTATGCCAACAATCTCTCCAATGTTGTCAATGCAAACAACCATCTTACACCGGTCCCTCTCTCAGAAGTTATTACCAACCGTAGAGCACCACCAGAGTGACCTCAAAATTGATCATGGGCAATCGCGTGCTTGTAATCGAAACAACATTGGCCCTTTCCATCAAATCAAGAAATAAACTGCGATTATAATTTGCCAAAACTTAAAACTATATTGGGAACTAATTTCGATTATATTGTACAATATAGTGGCGGAAGGAAAAAAGTCCAAACAGCAGCATTGTTTATAACCTAATAAAAGTGCACTCCGCTGGTAATAAATCGCCACCCCATCAAATTAACTTGAATTCGTGCAAGTATCTCCGAGGTTATTTCTCCCCTTGACGGATGTGGCCTAGTAAAGTTCCCATTGGCGAGCTTATTTTTTATATATTTTTTTTATTTTTTTATTTTTCTTTCAATTTGTTGTTGTGTATATCTTTCCGATTTCTGCTTGAGCACCTCTGCTCACTCGTGGCAAGTAGGTTATTGATCCATACCCATCTTTACTATATCCCTTATATAAAAAGTCACATTAGTTCAACGTTGCTTCTGTTGAAAAAAATCAGCAGTATAGATTGTAGCTAAGTGAACATATTCGCCGCTTCCTTGAATGGTAAACATGAGCATGCGTTCAATTAACTGCTTCTGGCTACGGCTGAATAGTGTCAGAGACAGAAACATCAAGAGCTGTCCACATCATGTATCTAATGCCTATCAGAGATCGTATAAAAATAGATCTTGATGACGTCTAAAGAAAATATGTAATTCAAATTGAAAAACGAATGTCTGAATACAGTATATCAAAAGACATTGAAAGGTAAGTGTGTGTGTTTTGGATTTTTAACAATTTTTCAGTCAATTCGCTACGATGTCTGCAGTGTAGCAGTTTATGCATACAAGCAGCATCATGTCCCACCCAGTCACATTATCCTGACACCAGGCCGACCAGTCCTAACACTAACTTCTTAATCCTGAGCGCCAAGCGAGGCGGCTGCTAGTACCATTTTTGTGTCTTTGGTATGACTCGACCGGGGATCGAACCCATGAGCTCCCGCATCCGAGGCGGAAGCTCTAAACACTAGGCCACCGGACAGGTCTGAAAGGGTAAGAAGAAATAGATGATTTATATATATAAAACAAAATGGGAAATGAAATGCTTTTGATTGCCAGTTGCTGCTATTAGTACCTACAAAGTGTAAATAGGTCACTAAAACACCTGTTATCAGCACAGTGAGCAAGAATACACGGACAGCGTGACTAACGACATGCAACAAGATACTCTGTTGAGTCATAGTGTACAATAGATAGTTCCCGAATGACGTCATCAGCCGCCATATTTGTGGTCAGCGGGCAGATTTACCGTTGCCTTTATATGGTGTTTGGAAGTCGAAATAAATTCATTGAATCTCAAGATACTTTTACGAAAATTTACATAATAAACAGAATGCTAATCAAGCTTTCTGGTAGTATCCACATTTGTGATTTATAGGTTGACTGTGCTTCAGCGTGCCTTGTTAAAAATGGTAAATTTTGGTAATCGCACTTAGGAGAAATTGTCAGGTTGCCCATGGTTCAGGTAAAATCGGCAGAATATCGTCTGCAAGTGATGTAATCGGGAAGCATCTATAGCCAAGTTTGCAAACGTGATATCTTCACATAAAATTGGTTTAAAAAGAACAAACAAACGAAAATATAATCTATACAACCATTAGTAGATGCCTTATTATGCAAATTTGATGACGAATGGTTGAAACTCTGGAGTACACTGAATGAACTTTCGGGAGGTCTTTGCACCATATTGACTAATCAATACCAAATGCTTAAAATTGGTGATATGTGGTGACACAAAGGGGAGGTAATGCAAAATGGTTATTGCCCTTTGTCTATATGGCCATCCAACAAAATTGCTGAAGAAAAACTAAAAGGTATTATTTTACCATAATGGTTCAGACCAGTTCCCTCCTATAACTTGATGTCATGATCATGTAAGCTCTACCTAATTCCTGCCTTGATATTAAAAAATTGTCATCTGCATCAACAACTGTGTTGAAGCATGACAGGGTCAATATGTATATATGAAAGTTATGTATTCATAAATGTATACGTATAGTAGCAGAGTAACTGGGGTTTGGCAGGGAAATATATCCCTCTGGAAGTGTCAGAGGGACCAATCTAACCATCCCACTTATCATTTAAAATGGTACGCTTTTCACTGACAAATACAGAATGCTGGTCATTTTAAGCAAAAGAAGCCACCACTTCTCAATTTTTTCTACATACAAATTCTGGATCAACCTCAGTGTGCACAAAAATTAGCGCAGAATAATCTAAATTCCTTATTGTTGACACTGTCCATATTTTATATATGTCCAATTTTTAAGATAATGGCGTGCCCAAGAATTAAATCACAAGTCAAATAAGGACTTTTTAAAAAGTTCTTTATTGTTCTAGCAGATTACTGGGCATTTGGCTGCAGACTGTACAAAACTTTGTTATCTACATACAAGATTTAACTACATTACAGCATCCTTCTACACTCAGTTGGAGTTTCAAATTTCTCCACATATACATATGACATTTAAACTTATAACACTATCATTGGCACATACTGTATCACATGACTTGTGTAACAAACCATGCAACTATCATGTGACAAAATCATGTCAGACTTCAAGCTGTAATTGCTCTATTCATAGATTCATCATGAATTTCCTTTGGTATATGAACATTTTTCAGAGAAAACACAGCGAATCCTTAAACCAACACAGTTATGTCCCATTTGAATGACCCATTTTTTTTAAAATGGGAATTATCTTTAGAAATCAACGTTCATAAAGACACTCAACTGTGAACTTGAAAATGCACATCGAAAATACTTGAAGAATTTAACTCCTGTATACTTTATATATGCAAAAGCAGGATAATGATGTATGCTGAATGAATGAAAGCAATTACATGTTTAATTAGATTGATAAATAACTTGATTATAAACGATCATAAAATTCAAGAAAAATGTTTCATGCAAGAAAATACATAATATGGGGTAAAAAACGTATTATTTTGATATGATGTGCAATATACTGGAAATATTTGTCATTAGGTGTTTATGTGTGTCAATACTGCAGCAAAAATATACCATTCATTTATTTTCTGTTCAATAATTTTTAAGGTTAAATTTATGATTCATTAGTTAAAATATACAAGTACATTGAATGGAATTGAAGCTATATTCAGTGGGTTTAATAATGTTCATTGTGCATTGTTGTGCTGACATAAAATCTGTTTATATCCCTTTTACAATAACATGCATGACCACTATTTATAACGTTTAATGATTTAATTAAAAATATCTTCATTTTATAATACAACTTTAATTTAGTTATTCAAAACAAGGATGCTCATTTCTTAAACAAAATATCCCGATCCCAATTCAAACTCACTTATTTAAAGCCAATAATTCTTATAAAGACTTCAACAATGATTTATAAATTAATAATGCAAGATGGGTATTTTCAAAAGAACTGCTATAATCTAAAGATAAATCCAACAATTGGCACACCCACATCAAGTTCACAAAATTTATTAGTTGAGCTCGTTGGCTAAACATGGGAAGATGAAAAGTCTGTTACAGTTTGGAAGGCACAAATAAATTTCACGCATAATTCTACTGAAGATGAAAATCAGATTTTTGCTTATGGACTCTTTAACACTGCCATATCCATCCTCAATGAACAGTCCATTTCCCCAGTGTAATAAATTTGACAAATCTGTGTTAAAGAAGCTTTTACATGATTATAATAAGAATGTATCCCATTTTTCAAAAAGTTGAAAATGCTGGACCCTAGAGCTTATAATTGGACAGAACACTGCATATGTTTGATATACTGATACCTACAACCTATTAATGGCAAACGTCAGTAGAATTTCAACGTTTTGAGTAGATTTATCAATTTTTTTTCTGCAATTGTAAAATTTTGATTGATAGAATGGTTTGCAAAAGCTGCATTTAACAGCAGATTTTTGTTGTTTGTCAGGTTACATTTTCTGATCCATTAAAAAGTATTACAAAATTGTGAAATCCCTCAAAAGACTCTTTTTTTTATTTTCCTGGCCCACTAACAAGTTCTTATTGTCCTGACAATATGAATGTATTGGCTGAATATGCTGGCATTAAAGAAAATGTGAAACATTGTAGTATATTTGAAAACATCATTCCAGCAAAACTATATATGTATTATTATTCATCAATTAACTGTATTGCTTTACTGTAAAACACAAAATCAAACCAAATGTAAGTGGCACATCAGCACATGCAACACTATTTAGTGCCAAGTTCATGTGAGCAAAGTGTTTGCTGACAGTTTATTGGCAGTGGTCTTGGCATATGAACCCACTTACTAAGAGCACCATCCTTCCATCACTTACAGAATTGTTTAACTTACAGTGTGAGTGAAATTGTCACATGTGTCACTGTACATACTAATATATTCTATACTGGCCCCAGTAAGCATTTGTTGTATATTTTGTAAATACAAAAAGCTTAAGCAAATTATAATAAAGGTACAACACTTAATATGACATGGTTTAAATTGTCCCTTCGTTACAACACTTAATGTGACATGGTTTAAATTGTCCCTTCGTTACAACACTTAATGTGACATGGTTTAAATTGTCCCTTCGTTACAACACTTAATGTGACATGGTTTAAATTGTCCCTTCGTTACAACACTTAATGTGACATGGTTTAAATTGTCCCTTCGTTACAACACTTAATGTGACATGGTTTATATTGTCCCTTCGTTACAACAGTTGACACTCATTTAACACATTTTTCACAAATGCTAGGAATCACTCAAATTTGATGTGCAAACCATGGTTGACTCTCTATACATGAAAAGAGTGAAACAAATAATTACTCCTGTGAGTCAAATTGTTGCTAAAATTGCATGAAACACATGATCCCAGATCCCATCATGCATCTGTTTGATATTGTCCCACATACACATCCAAAAGTACCCTTGCTACTCCAGTGATAAATGTTGTTCCCACAAACTTGAGATAACTTGAATTAAAAAAATCTGGACTCTTCAAATTCTGCTTAATGTATTTCAAAAATAATACTGAACCAAAGAGATTATGTATGAACAACTCCATGAATTGAGAAAAAGAAGTCACAATGACCCACTTTTGATCCAATACTGTAGTATTCTTAAGGTAGACATACTTACAAAAATTGGATGAATATGAAACTTTGAAATCAAGTTTGCATGCTGGTAAAACTAAAATTCCACTTCAAAGAATAACCACAATCCCAGTGAATTTTCTTAGAACTGTAAATTAATAACCAGTGTGACCACATACTGAATAAAATCTTTTATTCTCTTTTCAGATGCACTGTGTTATCTTTCAGACAGGCTGCCAATGGAAGGACAGACAGATACAATAGATATAAAAACAAACAAATGCACACAATCATAGCTACCTTCACTTTATTCAGACAGGACTAAGAAATCGCTATTTAAAACCCATCCATTTTTGAGAAATCAAGTGTCTCACTTATGCTTAAAAAAATACAAATACACAAAGTACTGTACTCTGCATAAAGTCAAGGGACAATCTGACCATCACATAACATTTGACATGATAGCTTTTCCAATGACAATTTATATTTCATGATTGATATTCACAATATAAGCCTAAAAGATTCATGAAATAAAACAAAATGAGGGATGCAAGCACATCAGTGATAGAAAACAGAATGCTAGAAATAAACAGAAACAAATGCAAAGATATAAAACAATCTGATGCAGATATATTCTACTGAAAACAAAACTGTTAATGAAATGTGTATGTTGCCATGGAGATAAGTCCATTCTGTTACTAATGATTGTTACATAATACTTAAGTAAACTGAGAACTTTCCAACAACATAGAATCAAATTTTGATAGAAGTATAATAGAAGCAAAAGTGATTCCTTTTCATTGTTATACTGATGTAAAAACAGATTGACTTCAACACACAAACTGTATTGATTCTTTTATTTAGTATGCATAAAAGAGAAGCAGTTCCAAATGATGTATAAAATTGTGCTGGGAATATAATAGCTGCTTAACATGTCCCAAATACACTGTGCAATGATAGAATAAAAAAAATTACAGATCAATTAACATAAAGTATATATAAACAAAAATAAAAGTTAATTAAAATGAAATAGAAAAGAAACAAGGAAGCGAGTAAATAAAAACATGAGTTTTGAAGAAACTAAAATCTCTCACGGATTTGTTGTATTATGAAACTTCACAATAACTGACTTTTTGGGATATTTCTGAGAAGGATTGCAAGCTATATCAATATAAACTGGCTAAACTATTGGGTATGTAAGTGGTCTAAAAGCATGTCAGCACAATCCAGGCTAGACCATGCCTGTCTTGATTGCAAGTGAACATAGGGTGAAATGTCCTTTCCTTTAATCAGTTACTGACTTGAGAACTAGAATTCTATTAGTCACTGCTGACTATTAATCAGATCTCAAGGTCAAAAGAGAACTATGGGAAATTCTTGATCAATTTGGATTAAAAGCGACTGTGATGTAACTGGACATTTTAACTTCACCTTATAGAATAAAGTTGCAATGTATTATTTAAACTTGCAACTAACTGATGTCATTTTGTATCAATATAATAAAATTTTGTTCCAATCTCAAAATTTGTAGATAACATGAAAGTATTTTCTTTTATGAGGAAAATAAACAGACCTCACCAGAACTGGTACATCAATTCAAACGTCAAGCTAATGCATCATAAAAGCTGAAGCAGAAGAAAAAAAATACACAAACTTGTGAATTAGGTATCATTGTTCTTGTCTAACCTTTCGACCCAAAACCACAAGTCCTCAATACTAAGGACAAACAAAAATATATTCAAAACTTTGTCAAATCTATACAGTATTCCTACAGCATATCTGTGCAGTATTTCCTCCGGCAATGTTTTTCGTACTGCCATGTAGGTATGCATATTGACAGAATGTGTTGATCTGTCAGACACAAATCGGAGTTCACACATCCAGAAACATTAATGTGTCATTCAGTGATAATACTTTATTACAATAATTTATGTACATTTGGCATGGAGCATTAACACTAACACTGAAGGTTGTATGTGTGCGGAAAATCCACTCTGAAAACCCAATCGATCAAATTCATTTATGAATGCTCTAAAATCAGTTACATCATAAGATCATTTACTCCTAAAAACACTGACGCTGTATATCAGATCCATTTACTTTTATAAAGGTTTTGAATTTCAGTTTAAACAACAAAATTTAATGTTTTGGCAAAAATATTATTTTACACTCCTCAAAACATGGGCCTTAACTACTTTTATTTTTTTCTCCCCCTCATTAATCAATCCAAGTTTGTGACTGAATCATCAAAATGGTTAAAATGACATTGTCAAGAGTTGCGTATTTCACTGTTGTTGATAGTGCCAGGGGTGATTGTTCTTACTGATAACAGTTCTCCTCTTTTGGTTTGAGCATGGATTCACAGATACCTCCTCAATGTGGCAGTGTTTTGCCTCCTCACACACACATACACACAGATGCACACACAGATTCTGCATTTCACACTGCAGCTGAGGCATTACTTACAATAAGCAATAAAATCTCAGGCAATATATTATAATATGGATAAGAACTGAAATGATCCAAATGTCTTTCAGAAAATAAAACTATGATATCATTATAGAGAATACAAGTGGAGTTTGTCAGACCATATGTTACCATTCTGAACTTAACAACAATTAAGTCAAACTCATGACATTGCTAGTAAATTAGTATTTCTAAAATTAATAAACTCCAGGAATGCAAATAATCAGATATATTCCAACACTGATTTTATAAATTGTAAAAAAAAAGCAACAATTGAGTGCAATTAAATTTTTTTATACTAATTCATGAAAGACACATGGATCATTGTACAGATAACCTTATTAAATGGTAAAACAGGTATTTTATACTACAGATGGTATGGCATTTCAGAAGCAATATGTACAGTGATCGACTGTAAGCGCTTAAATCTTACAAGATCAGTTACTAGATGGCTAACAGTTTGCCAAGTATTTTCCTATGTCATTCATCATTTTCAAACTAAACAGGCTTCTCGATAAGTTTGATTGACATAGTTGATTTGTCCCAACTTATCATTATTTGTTTTGGTATAAACATTTTATACTTGTTCTAAGTTCATTAGACATATGTAATAAGTCTGTAATGTTTCTAAGGCATGGATAGGTTGGTTAAACATTCTGCAGTGAGCTTACATGATACTTGTTAAGAATAATTTGGATAATGATGAAACAGTTTATCACAGATTATAACTGTTTTGTTTATTTGTATTACTTTTCAGCAGCTCGTTGTTTCAGAATCACATGTAGCACTATCTTTCAACATGCAACTCTGGGTTTCACTTCCTTAATGTTTCTTTACTGGTATTCTCAATACACAGCACAATAAACTGGTTATCACAACTGTACTCCTCCAATTCAAGCAATTTTCCACTCATCAAAGAGCTGCCAAAACCGGAGCTGTATTTACTCTTAGAATGCCAGCCATTACATGTCTTCTCACTGATTCTATTTCCTTTTGGATCCGAGCCATGCCAGATGACTTTCTGTGGCCTAAATTAAGGGAAAAAAAGAAGATTCAAATAAACTGTCTCATTTGATAACACTAATGCAGTTTTTTCTTAATTACAATTAAATTGTTACTGCCTGATTCTCAGTCTGTTATTTTCATGCAAAAAGAAACAAACATAAATGTTTTCAACAAAATTATAGATATAATTTGTTCTGTTCAGTCACAAGGTCACACTGTGCTGCTTATCTTTTATTTATATTTTTATTAAAGCCTCATGATCATAAAGTGAGAACTTTATGTTTATCCTATTCAATAGTTTTTGCAAATTAGGCCTCATTAGTAATACTGAACCCTATAGGACTCATTAGTGATACAGAAACCATTAGGACTCATTAGTGATATAGAAACCATTAGGACTCATTAGTGATATGGAAACCATTAGGCCTCATTACTGATACTGAAACCATTAGGCCTCATTAGTGATAATGAAACCATTAGGACCCATTAGTGATATGGAAACCATTAGGCCTCATTAGTGATATGGAAACCATTAGGCCTCATTAGTGATATGGAAACCATTAGGTCTCATAGGTGATACAGGAACTTTTAAAAAAACGTTCAAACGTTCAACTGCACATCAAGCAGATGCAGGTGTATTTGGGTTTATGAACATTTTCTCATGCAATGGATTTTTCCTGGGTTTGCAAGAGCAAGATGGCATTTAGCAAATACTAGAGGTGCATACTATTACTGATTAATCACTATGTACTCGTACTTCGGTAGTTTCTATCAGTAAGGAATGTACAGAAATTCCCAAGTAATCTTGTTATGAATTTAGTGACATAAACAGCATGTTCTGAATTTTTTTGGGCAAAATAATGAAAAAGAAATATTTATTGTAATTTATATTTACAAAACAGTTGCTTTTGTCAGACACTAATCTTGAATTTTAATCACATATCTGATCTGTGTCATGTATTCCAACATGGGAGCCAAATGGAATCGTATGAATGATGTTTGGGCCAAATCCAACTTTTAAAAAAATAATTGGATCCAGAAAAAAATAAGACTGCAAATCATCCAAGATTTTCAGTTTTCTGTGAATTTCACAAATTTTCTCAAGTCCTCTGAATATTTTCTCATTTGTTAACCTTTACCCCATAGAGAGTATAGCTTTTTAGCCCTTCAATATACATGTAGCAAAGTTACCCAGTGCAGTGCACTATAAATAGAACATCTGTTACCTATTCAACTCCATACACATAGGCCTGCCTGTAAGATGTTCAGCAGTGTAGTATATGTTACCTTTAACATCAACTTTAAGCAGTTTACATTTTGGGTACACATATTGTGTATAGAAAGATTTAAGAGTAAAATCTGATCATCATAGATGTATAATTATTTTTCACAGAAGAATTTTTTATGTGCTTTAAAATCTTGAGAGAACTTGTTCACGGTCAAGTCAGTAAAGCTGCGTGACAAACTGTAGTGGCCATTTATCACACTCGAAATTTACAAGTTCTTTGTCTGTATTTACATCAATAAATCATCTGAATTTGATAACTTATAAACAATAATTGCTGCCTACATCAATATCAGAGCTTTTACTTCAGTTATTGAAGCTTTCATAGTTGTGATTCTAATCATGAAAACTCAAGTAATGAACGAAATCCGTGGCCCCTCCATGTTGGAGAGTGGAGAATATGACCCAGTTACTTTAAATAGCAGGTTTTGACTAGATCTTAAACAGTGACCACATGATCTAATGTAATGGTCATTCACACCAATGACTGTAGTATCTAATTGTGAGTTTTCCCTGAAGGTGGCACTATAAAAACCCGCTCAAATTGGCTGATGTTTACAGCAGGCATTAAAAGGAGCTTCAATGAGAATGGAGTAGAGGCATCCAAAGGCGCTTGCATGAGGTAATGGGTTCAGTGAGTGTGTTTTAGGCTTAAAGGCCCTCACTGTTAAATATGTTGTCCAGGTGTTGGTATCCTACTCAAAGCTTCCCTCCCTATTATGTCAGTTGTATTGCTAGGAAACTGTAGGCTTCAGTGTCAACACTTCCCATTTTTATCAACAGGCTTTTTAATATTAGCACAATGTCTTTTACTAGGTGCCAGCAGCAGTGTTAGCTTAAAAATCCCACTCTTATTTCCTGATGTATTTTGATGATTATTTGTACAACAATTAACATACGTAGGAAATTCCTCTACTGTAAGGTAATGACCACTGGGAGTAGGGGGTAGTGATTTCATTTTCAGCTTGAGATCTTTATTTTCTTTCATCACAAGTTAATTACTTTTTTCTCATATAACGTAATGGTGCCATTTGGTGTTATTTTCCCATATATCTGTTCAAGCTATAACAGATGGAAATTGAAGACAAAAGTCCCAGACCTCTGCCCCATAACATTAAATTGTTACCTGTAATATAATCGCAGTATATCATGGAACATATCAAGGTATGTTCAGAAATACTGCTGTATACTGCAGTACAAAAGTTTTTATGGTACCCAGCTTAAGGTAATACTGTTCAGCTATACTGTGGAGATTGTTTCAAAGTGAAAACAAAGTACTAGTGTACAGTATCCAGTGAAACTTGACAATAACTGGTCCAAATAGTTTCATACAGTTAAAGTCAAAAATGTGCAAACAATTTGTTGAACACAGTTATATTGCAAGCATGCAACTGACACCCATTTTCCAGGTGTTCAAACACTCAAGTTCAAGCTCAGTACTGTCCTAGAACTGTTGAAACATCTGGTAAATAAGTGTCCATTGTCCAATTCCCACACTTTACTATTGTAACTGTGTGATAGGCATTGATTGTTCACTCCATTTAGATGTTTGCTACATTTTTTGTGAGTATCCACAAGTGCCTAGTCCTCTAATCAACAACAATAAGTAACAGTTTAAGATCAAAGGACCAGGCATAACAACAAATGATGACATATACAACTTGCATCCCAGATTTCTCAAGTTCTATTATAGGTTATTAGGCTTTGACTTACTCAGACAGGTGAGTATTCTTTGATTTATGGTCATTAAAAAAAATATACATATAATTTAACATGCTCACTTGCTGTAGACAATGAAGATGGAGTTACAAACTTTTATCAACATTTTTCCTAAAAAACACATCAATAAGATCATATTCATCCCAGAATGATTTTAAACAAGAACTTACCATGCGGAGTCATACATGATATTTTTGCCATCAAAGGAGTAAATTGCTGTATCTGATCTGAATGCACCTGCGGCACCATTCACCAGGTCATTCCATGTGTTGAAAAGAACCTCATCCTGAAATTTATAAAGTATTTCAAGATTAGATAGCTTTATTCATTTCAAGCCTGTTGCTGAAATGGACAAACAGCAACAGGTGAAAAAAAGAGATCTATTTTATAACAAATATTTGTTCCTGCTAACAACTGTTCTGAAATTGGTCATTTAAAAAAGAATAGTTATGACTCATATTCCATACCTTTTCATTTACATAGATTATTATATACACTACTTTAACATTGTGTGTTCAAGCAGAGCTCTTATATTTCTTATATGACCAATGCAGTCTGTTAATGAAAATGTGGAGTGGTCATGGCTATACAGATTGTACCACTGAAAAGGTCATGACTGAAAAGCTGTACAACTTACAAGGTCATAATCTAAAGGCTGTACAACTGACAAGGTCACGACCAAAAAGTTGTGTGACTGACAAGGTCATGACCTGAAGGCTGAGGCTGACTGACTGACAAGGTAAGGACCTAAAGGCTGTACAACTGACAAGGTCATGACCTAAATGCTGTATGACTGGCAAAGTTCCAGACTTAATTTCTAATGACATATTCTCTTAATGTGCATGAAAATTTGTGGTTCAAGGAAGGAGTTTCAGTTCTATCTGAAGTTCTAACTCCATGGTTTGGTTATGGTGTTTGAAGGTTTTATCGTACCAAGGCAGTTAGAATGAAGTGTCTTACCCATCCTAAACCACAACAGCTCTTGTATAATTCTGATAAACACTGCATTCATCAAAACCTCATGCAATACTAGTAACCTTGGAGTGCAGATATAAAGAGGATCTGATTGCTTTGAATTTATGAACAAGTGGCCGAGTGTCCTAAATAAAAATTTAGGACACCAAACAGAAACATACATACAGTGTTAGATGTCTTTGGAGTCTACTTTGCACCCGAATTCTCAAAATATGCAGAAAAATATTTTCTGTGCATCTCCACAGAAATTGTACAATGGTCTGTGGAAATCAGCACTGGTCGGTTATCTCAATAAAAAAATTATATAAATTTGTGTGGAAATGTTTCTGCAGAGTACACAAAGTAGACATTTCCTGCTATGTGAAATATTTTCTAATTTTTGTCTTTATTATTAATTCTGCAGACCCAAAGGCTCAATGACAGAGCTGATAACAATTTAAGCATGTACTGCACAACAATACTCTGTAAAGTAAAATTACATCAACGTCACATATTTATACATGTACAAAAAACAGTTAAAGAGAACATGTGTATTTGTCCATTCAAGAATCACAGAGTATTTCTTTCAGAGAGTTTTTAAATTCTGCAATATTATTAGCCATAGTATCTATTTTGTGTGTTTCTAAAATCGAGTTACAATTTGTTGGTGATCCATGACACAGATTAAGAATTTTAGAATAAAAGTGTATCACCTAACTGAACATGTACACATACCACAAATGGCACATTATAAGTCCACTCTGGCACATTATAAGCCCACTCTGGTACAGAATAAGTCAACTCTGGCACATTGTAAGTCAGCTCTGGCACATTATAAGCCCACTCTGGCACATTATAAGTCCACTCTTGCATATAATAAGCCCACTCTAATAACTGAAATCTTTCCATCAAAATTATTTTTATTCTTTCAGTCAGTGGCTCTGACATCTGGCCTTGAACTTAATGGGCTTCTTCCTTATTTTAAGTGCAAGCCGTTCATGTAGAACTAGTTATCTTGAAGCAATTTGCCAGATTTCATAGGTATTGTCTCTTGGATATCTCTGTTCCAAATAGAAGTTTTCAATGACATGAACTCTGCCAAAGTTTCACTTTCTTGAATCAGTGCTTTGCTGTCTTCTATGCCGGGGCCCCTGAGTGGCCGAGGGGTTTAAAGCACTCTCCGTTACGGATCACTGTCATCTCACCTCTGTCTGCGTGGGTTCGAGTCTAGGATTCAGCCAATGTGGGTATGTGAGAAAGCTTGCCAGTAGCTTCTTGTGGGTCGATGGTTCTTCACGGGGTTTTCCCAGGTTCTTTCTCCACCATTAATACTGGCCGCCAAGCATAGCCTATCGTGTGCTGAAAAATGGCGTTAAACCCCACAACAGCAACAACAAGTCTTTTATGCCAGATTTTTTTTCTGTTCCAAAATGCCATATTAGGGCTTCAAGTCCATCAATGTTCTAATCTGCTTGTTCAGACATGGATATTTTAATCAAATAAATAGATGTACTTATCATCTCTTGTTACACTATTATTTAATCAATCTCAACCCTTATCTTAAATTAGCACAAAATCCCCCAGTGCTGAATGTTTGGAGAAAATAATTGAAAACTGCACTTCATTTTTAAAATGGCTGTATTTAGAATTCGTAATTTCAAATATTGCTGTATAGGGGGTGGATCAGCATGCTGTCTGCTTGTGCATCCAGTACATCCATCAGTCTCACATTCACTATCAATTTCAGGTTGCAAATCACACACTGGTATTTCAAGTGACATTTTCCCAATGTTCAATAGACTGGTATACTTGAAATTCATTATCATCATAGCTATCATTGCCAGTATTGCAGACTGAAATCATCATCTGAAGGCATACCATTTTGGGAATCAGCCATTTTGAGTTGGCTCAATAGTTTCTTTTTAGCCATGTGACATTTAAGATAGTGTGACAGATGAACATACAGACAAAACCAATGACTCTCTCCCTCCAGTGGCTGGAGGAATTGGGAGGGGTGCAAAAATAAATTCAGTGACAGACTTGTACATTTCTTAAACCATAAATATGGAATTAGCTTTGTCATACTTGCCAGGTTTTAAGCTTATCTTCAAATACACAATAATAATATATCTGTTTATCTGTTATATTTAAGCTAACCATCAAGTTGACAATAGCAACATTTCTGTCTATGTCAAATTTAAACTTACCATCAGACTGACAAAAGGAATATTTCTGTCAAATTTAAGATTACATATACTTTCAAACTAACAATAGGAACATTTCTTTGTTATATTTAAGCTTAACTTCAAATTGACAGTAGGAACACTGTCATATTTAAATTTACCTTCAAACTGACAATAGGAACATTTCTGTTCCTGTCATATTTAAACTTACCTTCAAACTGATAATAGGAACATTTCTGTCAAATTTAAACTTACCTTCAAATTGACAATAGGAACATTTCTGTCTATGTCATAATAAATAATGGATTCCAAATTCTGGTCTATGGATGAGAGGAAAGCTCTGAATGTTTTTGTGAAGCCTGCTTGTTTTGCCTCTCGGAAGCACAAGTTGTCAATACCAGGAAGACCATGGAGACGTCCAGTTTTAGGTTCATTCAGTGCAATCAGACGAAGCTACAAAAAAGGCAGAAAATGTTGATGCATAAAACCATCACTGTGACTAAAATAAAGTAGAAGAATACTGCCAATAGTAAATGTTGTTGATGCATAAAACCATCATTGTGACCAAAATAAAGTAGAAGAATACTGCCAATAGTAAATGTTGTTGATGCATGTTAATGACTATTATTCTCCAATGCAATTAAAAATTATAAGTAGCTTTAAGATGAAAATTAAACCGTGAAAATTTAAACCACAATACTGTGAATGGCACATTATACAACCACTCCATTAACATCCCTTTACATAGGCAGTATTAGGGTATGGCAGGTTCTATAGATTACGCATGAGACTTGATTTAAACTGTGTAAAAAGCAAATTATTTCCTTATTTGATTTACCATGACTATGACCTCTGCCTTTAAGACCCCAGATCCTGTCAGTTGCTTCATTAGCCTAAGCAGAAGCTATCCACAACATTTGGTCATGAAACACACTGTAGAACAAAAGTCATTCTTCAAAACCACTTTTTTAAAACCTAACTGACACTGACCACTGACCTTTGTCCCCAAAATCAATTGACCACTTTCATGCCCTAACTTTCACAAACTTTGGTCATGGTATGTAGTGTAGACCTAAAGATATTATCTAACACCTAAAGATATTATCCAACATTACTTTCTTCCATGGTGGTTCTTTCCGGGGTTTTCCCGGGTTCTTCCTCCACCATTAATACTGGCCGCCATATATAGCCTATCGTGTGCTGAAAAAATGGCGTTAAACCCAACAACAACAACAACAACAACAACTTTCTTCCATCAGTGACAGTGACTTTGATCTATAAATGTATAGGTTTGTACCATATCCCAAATGAAAGATATTCACAACACTTGGTCTAGTTCTCTGATGTACAACTAATATTACTGAACAGGCTTTTTTACCAAAACCTGATAGGCTTCGTCTCATCACAAAATAAAACCACCCACAATCTGGTCCAGGTATGTGACATTGAACTGATATTATTGTGTGGAAAGCATTTTATCATTTCAGTCACATTGATCTTGACCTTTGAACCCCAAGATCGTTAGTTTTCTACCAAAAGTGCAAGCCATTCACAAAGTTTGGTAAATAGAGATGGTGGAGAACTTGGAACAATGTGCAGACACAAAATTGGTATGAGACAGACAGAAGGACAGACAGATGATGATCTTTTATATAGTTATTGTATAGTGTTTATAAAATATTTTTGTGAGATTAAAATGAAAGTTAAAAACGAAAATATGAATTATTCAAACTTTGAAGAAATTCATAAAAAGGATGTATGGAAAACCTTGCATCTCACTGAACAACTAGAAAACAATTTCATTAAAGACAAGGTATATTTTTGCTTGCTTCAGAATTATGCTCAAAAGCTACCTATGGCAGAGAAACCTAAACAATGACCTTTGACCTTATGTCCAAGGTTATGGTAGGCTGGTCGTTGAACTTGTTTGAAACAATGTGATGATATAACAAGCTGTCAGGTTTAACAACATCCATTTGAATTTGTTCAAGTTCTTGTACTAAAAAGCACAGGCTAGCAGAGAGACAACAAAACAATGACAAAAAAAATTAAATAGTGTAATTTCAAATGGCCTTGAAGTCAGAGCAGCTAAGTTAATTCTAGCAAATTCTCACCCTTGGTTTGTCCCTTGCATCACCCTGGAGTGGTAAACTTATGTGTGGGCGGTCTGTTACTGGCTGTAATCAGAAAGCAAAATTAAAAATAATGAAAATAACTTGTTGCAACTATTGCTACCATATTCATATTATTTTTGGTTTTAACTTTTTGTCAGGTTTAAAGGCTCTTTCATGGAGGGTGCAGATAGTGGTACTTATGTCTGACCATTTAGTCACATGTCATCATTATTATGAATGTTATTTTCACTCAATGACTTCTGAAAGAATTCATGGACTCTACACTAATGACTTGTGTCAAATTTTGATTTTCACCATTTCTGACAAAACTAGAAGGCTTTTGCTTCTGCATGCAAAAACTTGTCACTCCCCCCAACCTAAACCCCAACAATTAATGTCATTCCATGATAAGCATACCTGACAGAAGGAAAGGAAATATTAGCAATGTGAATAAAAACATAACTGAGTTAGGAGTGTGATAGAGAAAGTTCCTAATGTTTAAGATCTAAATTTTAGCTGTACTGCCATAAGATTTAAAAAGCTGGTTAAATATAAGCAGTGTGCACAAAGCTTAATATCTGCAAAAATCAGAAAATGTTTCACATTTGTTTGTAGGATGGGCAGTGATTAAAAAGCAAACAAAAATAATGCTTCAAAATTTTTGTCAAAGAAATGCAATTTTTTTTTAAAACTATGTATAAAATGCAAAAAACTCTAATGGGTCAGACATCTATTCCTGTCTACATATTAATTCAAATAAACCCATCCAATTTCATTTGTCTGCCTCAATCACTTTTTGCATGATCATGCTTACAAGGTTTTAGTAAAAAATGTCTAAATTGCAGAAATTAAAAAGGTGCAGCAAATCTAACAACACTGATTTAATGGCCCAAGAATTAAATCAGCTTATCTACATTTTAATACAAATAATTTAATTTGCATTACTCAAGTTATGATTCTTTAATCAAGTTTTCAAGGTTTTTCATCAAAAAGTCCAAATAACAAAACATAATTACTAGAACAGCCTGAAAAGCTGAAAAATAGGACCACAGTAACCAGAACTTACTGAATGTACTCACTTACAAGACAAGTCCAACTGCAAATTGCACAGACCAAGATCTGCTGTTGCATAATGGGCTGGCAAATCTGGATCTTTGCAGCTGACATGGTGAAATCACCAGAACAAACATTACAGACCCTGATCTGCAGGCACATTATGTGATGGCAGATTAGGATCTTTGTTGTTTGCAGTTTGGCTTGACTTACAAGCAAATATGTATGGCAATAAGCTTTTGGGGCCCACACAATGTATAGAAATATCAAATATTTCTACTTGGGATTCATATTTCTGGAGCAATCTTACTTTTAAGAAAGTGGGATGGATTGGAGACAGATGGCACATACCACTATGTCTTCCACATTGTTTTTTTTCAATTATACAATAATAGCTCTGCATTTCAATGACATTATTTTGGCAATGTATCAGTTCTATGAGAATGTTTTTGCTTTGTGCATAGGCTATTGGAATTTTCCAAACTGATTTCTGCAAAGTACAACTAAATAAACAATGCTTTGTAAGACAGCTAAGTATTGGACACTTCTATAGGCATCATTTCCCTTTAAATCCACATTCACATAAAATTTTACAGCAGGTGCTCTTTTAATACTTTTCACGTTTTGTCTGCATTCAGACTGAGCTGCTTCAAGAACCCTGACACATTTCATATTGAAAAAGCTCATAAAGCCGTAAATACATTTCAGATTAATGTAAATACATGTAACGATGAAGTTAATCATAATGTGACTTATTTACATAACAACAAATATTACATGTATTTAAAAGCTTTAATAACTTGACTTTCATGTAGCTATCATTTTTAATTTTTTGTAAATTGGAAGGGCATACATTTTAAATTGAGCTGAAATGCACTTTAGTGCTAAAATGTGTCACAATGTGTACTTTTGGGTGATGAGAAGCTTATTCTAGGCAAGACAAGAAAACTGAACTACTCGTAGAATAGTACAAATTCTACTGGTATAATAGTACAAATTCTACTGGTAGAATATTACAAATTCTACTGGTATAATAGTACAAATTCTACTGGTAGAATAGTACAAATTCTACTACAAATTCTACTGGTAGAATAGTACAAATTCTACTGGTAGAATAGTAAAAATGATAGAAATGTTAAAATTTGTAACCAATAAAGAAAAATCTTTATAGTCGAAAGTGTTTCCTTGCTTGATCATGGATATGCTGTATGTCTCAATACATATGGTGTTGTGAATTTGACTTAAAACCATTACTCAACCATACAGAAACAGACTTTCATAAGGCCCACTGAATGTCAGGGTCATGAAATGTGTGCTAAAGAAGACTGTGTTACGTTACCCCTTTCCTTGTTTAAATTTACCATGGCTATTAATGACTACATCAGTTTTTTCAATATAGAACCTGATCACCAATTTAAGATTTTAATTTTATATACATTCCATCCCACAGTCTTCTGTAATTAATTCTGTATGTCATTTATACTAGTTGAACAAAATACAAATGCAACAACTCAAGGTAGCATCACTTAATATCACCAGACCTCTATGATAGCCCATCTCAGAGACAGATGTTAAACAAGTTCAATAATGGGATAAACAATTAGGCACTGCTGGCACAGTTGATTCAATACATTGATTTAAAATGAAATGATTATTACAATAAAATCTTGGCAAATATACCCTTCTTCCAGAGACAAGTAATTATGTATCTCCTTGATCCTAAGGTGTAACTTTATCTTTCCTTCATAATGCTTATAAATCAATCAAGATAAACATGACAAATCAATTAAGACAAACATGACAAGAGTAAATGAGCTGTAATAGTGAACTGTATTCTTCTGAAATTTCATTTCTACACTTTTTCCTCAATACTCAGCTGAAATATTTTAAAACTGTTAATTTTAAGTATAAATTCAAGATTGTCACATAATATTTTCAAATAGCATGGATCACTGAGTTTCTGCAGACCCTTTACACCCCATTTCTGACATTCAGACATTTATGTTTGGGTTTACCCAACTTAAATGACCAAATATCAGAAATGGGGTGTGAGGGCCAGAAAAAAATTGGATTATGATCACTCTAGGTGTTTAATCTAATGACACAATTATGGATAATTAATAAAGATAATATTTAATTACATATTATTAAAAACACAAAAGTCATGAATATTAAATTGTAAGGGACACAGAAAATGTATACATAATTCATGAACCTGAACAAGCATGTAAATATTATATCGGCTCATTTAGCTGAATAACACCACATAAAATGATTGCCTACTTTTACCACTATAATTTCACTTTCAAATTAAAATTTGGAAACCTTGAATTTCAAGGTAAAAAACATTAAAGCATATTTTTTAAAGTTTAAATCTAACGGCAATCCTGAAAATGAGGAAGTGTGTGGCTTACCGTAAAAACTGAAACAATTAAGTTATACAAACTTCAACAATTACAATAATGCTTTCGAAAAAAAAAAATGTGACTCCGTATCATTTACCAGTTCAAATATTAATAAAAAATAAAGGTGCACAAATTTGTTAGGTGAAAATTAGAAAAAATTAGGGAAGAAGTGCAATTAGTGTCCGAAAAGACAGCATTCAAACCACTTTCAAGTTAAGGTTATCAAATATAATTTCAAAGTCATCAATGATGAATCACACTAAAAGACAAATTTCAAAAATACTTCTACTGGTGCTGGAGTTCAAAATTATTTTAAACTTTTGTAATAAATTGACAATTACCAGTAAGTAACATCAAAATAAATGGTTTTCATAAGTATTAGTTTCATTTTAAACTTACAACCTTAAACTGAAAGGGTTTCTGTGCAAGAGGTTAATTTAGTGTAACGACTTGTAAAAAACTTTGACCAACAGCACCTACACTGTGCATCTGTTCTTAATGCTTCTCATGAGAACACAAAGTTACCTATGTTATACGTGAAGGATCCTTATTCCAAGGTTTGTTCTAACAAGTTTGTGGACTTTAAGCTGGAACTTAGGACTCAAACGATTTCAAGAAAACAAGTCCAGATCCTGTATTACCAAGCCAGGCCCTGTATTGCCAAGCCAGGCTCTGTACTCTCATGGCTATGGCCTGTTTTTTTCAAAGCCATGTAAAGACAGACATTCTAGTCCCAAAGTCAGGCCCTGTATTCTCAAGGCCAGACTTTCTAGTCCCAAAGTCAGGCCCTGTATTCTCAAGGCCAGACTTTCTAGTCCCAAAGTCAGGCCCTGTATTCTCAAGGCCAGACTTTCTAGTCCCAAAGTCAGGCCCTGTATTCTTAAGGTCAGCCCCAGTTTTCTAAAAACTTTATGAGCAAGAAACTTGAGCTCAGGCTTAAAACCCTACATTTACTTGGAGTAAACACACATCATAGAAAGTATGGAAGGAATGTCCTGAATGTTTTCTAAGCCTGACTTCAATCTAATCATATTTTTTTAATTAAAAAACCAATGTTCTAGAGGTATGATAGCTTGAGCTAATATTTCAGTCTCAAAAGGTTTCAAAGAACACTGGGCCCAGATTGATAACCAATTTCAAGTATAATATACTCTGCTGTTCATTGTGATATAACATACTCTGCTGTTCATTGTAATATTACATACTCTGTTGTTTATTGTGATATAACATACTCTGTTGTTCATTGTGTTATAACATACTGTGCTGTTCATTGTGATATAACATACTCTGCTGTTTATTGTGATATAACATACTCTGCTGTTTATTGTGATATAACATACCGTGCTGTTCACTGTGATATAACATACTGTGCTGTTCATTGTGTTATAACATACTGTGCTGTTCATTGTGATATAACATACTCTGCTGTTCATTGTGTTATAACATACTCTGCTGTTCATTGTGTTATAATCTGCCATCTAAAATGTTTACACTGTGTTTATATTATTCAGTGATTCACTGCTGGACATTCGATGTCTCATCCATTTATTGGATCATCAAGGGGGAATGATATGTCTCGGATTAATAATGTTATACTGCATACTGATGACAAATTATATGTTACATATTGATAAGCAACCCATTGCTTTGGAATCTAAAACTTAGTTGGGTGTATTTGCAATAATGGACAATCATTGTAAGACAATGATCCACATTATGAAATTCAAAACAAAATGCTCAGTCCAGGTTGATTATATGCACTAACAAAACCAGGCCTCTCTTGTAACTAATAAAGGTGAAGGAATGTGGTATAAATGGTAATACACACATAAAAGGTAATATACAGACTCTTTTAGCTTTAATATATTTCCGTACAGTTATAATATTTTTGCAGATTAAGCTAAGTCATCTGATAATGTTTATATCAGTTGTAAGATTGTGTGTGTGTGTGTGTGTGTGTGTGTGTGATTTGGACTTTTAATGTAGCTTTAACAATTTTTCAGCCATATCGCTATGATGTCTGCAGTGTGGCAGTTTATAGTGGTGTCTAGCACTGGGGCATAATGCTGCATACATGTCCCACCCAGTCACATTATCCTGACACCAGGCCAACCAGTCCTAACACTAACCTCTTAATGCTGAGTGCCAAGCGAGGCAGCTGTTAGTACCATTTTTATCAATCCTTTATATGACTTGGCCGGGGATCGAACCTATGACCTCCAACATCCAAGGCAGACACTCTAACCACTAGGCCACCAGCATGGTCTTGTAAGAGTGTATATGCCATATTTGATATAATAACCACAACAGCTTTAACAAGTGTACATCCAACACTTTCCTTCAAAACTCACCAAACTATCTTAAAAGAATGGTGCATTTCTCAATCCCAGAATGCTTCTTGATAAGGTATCAACTATAAACCTAATTAAAACACTGTGGCTTTCTTAGAATTCACCATTAGTTATGTCTTGTTACTATTTAACTTAATCAGTTACATCAGCCTAAGAAATGAAATTTATATATGTTCATTCAGCATGACCATATTCAGCAGAAACAATACACCTCCAAAGTAGAAAGCTTACAGAACAAAGGGAGATAACCTATGGGGTAGGAACATACACGAGGCTGAGCAATTATTGTGCGTGTTTATAATGATGAGCTTAAATCACATGGTAATTACCCAATAATAATTTCTTAATTGTGCAGTGTGGATACTGTATCAAATACAGTGGTGTATTACTTCTCTAATTAGTATTTTTTCTTAACTGACTAGTAAATGTCTTCCTGATACACATTAAGCTGCATCCATACATGAAGTAATACAACTTCTTCCCAAATGTTGTTGAAAAACCATCTATATAAAAATCATGAGCACAAAGGTTAATCAAGACTGGTCAGAGAGATATATTCATAAAAACAGACATGCACACAAATGCCAAGATGATAGCCATGTCAAATTTACACCAAGGTAGGTACAACAAAGCCAGAATTATATGTACAGATCTTATTGTTAAACCAATAAACAAGGATCTGAGTAGGAATAGTAAATTTATGTTGAAGAAATGGTGATCTTCTTAACAGGTAGCAATGTGAAATGATCTGAAGAAAGTTTAAGAGCTCAGCTAACCTAAGCATGAAAGCTGTATTTTTTAAATAAAACAAAGTATTTTTATGTATATCTTTTAAAATTTGCAGAAGTAATTTAGCTTTGCAAAAATAAAGATAATTCAAGCTAAGCAATTATTTTTCAAGAGAAGGCCTTCTTCCTTTGCTCACATTACTGAGCATGAAAATGGTAGATAGGCCTTCTTCCTTTGCTCACATTACTGAGCATGAAAACAGTAGATAGGCCTTCTTCCTTTGCTCACATTACTAAGTATGAAAATGGTAGATAGGCCTTCTTCCTTTGCTCACATTACTGAGCATGAAAACTGTAGATAGGCCTTCTTCCTTTGCTCACATTACTGAGCATGAAAAAGGTAGATAGGCCTTCTTCCTTTGCTCACATTACTGAGCATGAAAAAGGTAGATAGGCCTTCTTCCTTTGCTCACATTACTGAGCATGAAAATGGTAGATAGGCCTTCTTCCTTTGCTCATGTTACTGAGCATGAAAATTGTTGATAGGCCTTCTTCCTTTGCTCACATTACTGAGCATGAAAAAGGTAGATAGGCCTTCTTCCTTTGCTCACATTACTGAGCATGAAAAAGGTAGATAGGCCTTCTTCCTTTGCTCACATTACTGAGCATGAAAATGGTAGATAGGCCTTCTTCCTTTGCTCACATTACTGAGCATGAAAATGGTAGACACGCCTTCTTCCTTTGCTCACATTACTGAGCATGAAAATGGTAGATAGGCCTTCTTCCTTTGCTCATGTTACTGACCATGAAAATTGTTGATAGGCCTTCTTCCTTTGCTCACATTACTGAGCATGAAAACAGTAAATAGGCCTTCTTCCTTTGCTCACATTACTGAGCATGAAAATTGTAGATAGGCCTTCTTCCTTTGCTCACATTACTAAGCATGAAAATGGTAGATAGGTCATGCACAACAAAAATACCTCTTACTTGTCCTCTATGAGGACAACTAAAGAATCTGTACAAAAACTATTTTTATTCTTTCAGTTAGTGACCTTGATCATTGACCTTTCAACCCCCAAAATGATAGTTCTTCTTTCTTACCACAAGTCTGCTTTGTTTCCTGCTTATTGGTGCTTATCACAAAGCAATGCATGAATACATGTGGAAATCCAAATAGAGAAGGTGTCTTGCCAAGTGACACACCATGACAGCCGATCCAGGCTGATCCAATGATGGGAATCAAACCCAGATCAATTCTTATCATGAGTCCTGTGCCTTACTCAGAGAGCTATCTTGGCTCCAGAACCATAAAATGGAAGACAAAAGAAATGAAGAGCCTTATGTAAAGACAGCAGGACTGATTTCCCCGTGACAATTTAAATGCAGTAAATATGCAAGCTTTTGCAAAACCATAAAAACTAATAGCTCATATAAATAAATTCCCAGTACAATACATTACATTTTAAATTTACTCAAAGGGATATCTGAAGTACTTCAAAAAAGGCAACAGTTTTGGTTCAGTTTTATTCCAGATTGATTACTATAATAAGAAATTCAATTTAGTCAATGTAATCTTAAAAAGTTGGACATTCAACATAGTTATTGGACATATAATCTTTGTACACCTTGCACACCAGAAGTTATTGGACATTCAATAAAATTAGTGGACATTACAAAGTCATTAAACATTTAACATTATTGGACAATCAGCATGGTTGCAGGACATTTAACATAGTTATTGGACATATGACATAGCTTTTGGACACTAAACATAGGTTTCAGATATTCAACATAGTTATTAGGCAGTTAACATAGTTATTGGACACTTGACATACCTATTTAAAATTTAACAGTTATTGAATGTTCAACATAGTTACTGGAAATTTAATATAGCTAGTGGACATTTCAGATAGCTATTGGATATTACCAGTTATTGGATATTCAACATTGTTATAGAACATTTAACATAATTACTGGACATTTTACATAGGTATTGGACATTTACCAGTTGTTGGATATTAAACATAGTTATTGGACATTTAACATAGTTGACATTTAACTTAGTTATATGACACTGAACATAGCTATTGGACATTTAACATAGTTGACATTTAACTTAGTTATATGACACTGAACATAGTTATTGGACATTTAACATAGTTGACATTTAACATTGTTATATGACACTGAACATAGTTATTGGACATTTAACATAGTTGACATTTAACATAGTTATATGACACTGAACATAGTTATTGGACATTTAACTTAGTTATATGACACTGAACATAGTTATTGGACATTTAACATAGTTACATGACACTGAACATAGTTATTGGACATTTAAAGTAGTTAAATGACATTGGACATAGGTATTGGACATTTACCAGTTGTTGGATATTAAACATAGTTATTGGACATTTAACATAGTTGACATTTAACTTAGTTATATGACACTGAACATAGTTATTGGACATTTCACAGTTCTTGGATAATCAACATAGTTACTGGACATTTAAAATAGTTAAAGGATATTAACATTGTTATTGGACATATAACATAGTTACCGGATATCCAACATTGTTATTGGACAGTTCACATTTGTTGGGCATTTAGTATAGTTATTGGACATTTAATATATTTATTGGACATCACAGTGTTTAACTTAATAACATACTATAGCTTAAACTACTCTTATTATTAAATTTCTATTTTGTCTGTTTGGTCCAGACCTATAGAAATCAAGGAATCCCATTTTTTGAGGGATGCTTGTTTCTGATCAATGAATATGTAGGCATAACTCAGCAAAGGTACACCTGTATATTAGGTCTATATTTATGTAAACTCTGCATCATAGTTTAAAGGTCGAATTTATTCTGAAATATTTGTATTTTCCTTTTGTAGCCTGTAATCCATTCATAAAGTCACAACTCACTCATTGTTTCATTTTCATGCTGGAACAGGTAATGTCTGTTTCCTACACTTTATGTACAAGGGGGTTAAGACATTTAAAGTGAAATCTGCTTATATATATACCTTGCACTAAAGTACACCTGCTCATTATGGACATTGTTAGAACCCCATTTATAAATTTTACTAACTAGTTTTAACTTATCCATAAAAGAAAATTGTACAGTCCCCATAGTGTCCTTTGACTGTATTAGCACAGTGGTTCCTCACAACAGGAAACATCAATGTAGCATAGTTCCTCATATAACATTGATACAGTCATGGTAAAAATTTTAGGGAACCATGTAGTTTAGCATTTTGCATCCCATAGTACAATGTGACATCACATATAATCAAGTGTCCACTATGGTGGATGACCAGTGCATAAAGCTTTCAGGAATTATCAAGGACATCATTAACAAATCCCTCCTGCACATTTTGTTATCCTATGCCAACTTAAAACTGTGCAACAATAAAGACAAGTGCACTGCATCTAAACTAAAATACCCTTAACTAAAATTCAAGCAGCATAAAAACAATTTAAAAAAAGAAACAAGCAATTATTTTTAAATTGTTGCAGAAACAAAAGCATGCCATGTTTGCATAAGCAATGCAAGAAATAGAAAATGTTAATAAACAAATATGAGATGACTGCATGAAATGATTACCGGGTGTCGTTCATGTGCCTGCAAGTTGTAAATGATTACAATATTTTACTTTTATGACCCTAATAGTTATATGTTAAAATAAAGCCATAACAATGGGTATATATATAAAAATGCGTGAATAAAAAAAATCGCAAATGATCTGAAAATTATCCAAGATTTATGACTGCAAGGCCACAACAGGAAAGATTGTAACAACCCATCTGTATATGACTGAATATAAATATTGGAATTGATAAAATAAGGTATTGAATAGCTATTGACACTGATATGAGATATTTACAATAGCTATTGATACTAATATTATGATCATTACAATAGCTACTGACAGTGATATAATGTCATATTACAATAGTTACTGACACTGATATAACTATTTATTATAATAGCTACTGACACTGGTATGAGATATTTACAATAGCTATTGAAACTAATATTATGATCCATTGCAATAGCTACTGATATTGACATAATGTCATATTACAATAGCTACTGACACTGATATAACTATTTATTATAATAGCTACTGACACTGGTATGAGATATTTACAATAGCTATTGAAACTAATATTATGATCCATTACAACAGCTAAAGACATTGACATAATGTCATATTACAATAGCTATTGACACTGATAAGGTGAAGTATTAAATATCTTTTGACACTTGATATAATGGTGGATCAGATTAGCTACTGAAATTGGAATGAGGTTTCGACAAAAGATATTGATAATGATAAAATAAGTTCTTACAACATCTACTGGCACTGACAAAACAAGATATTACAACAGATACTGACGCTGATAACGTATGGTCTTACAACAGCTATTTATACTGATGTAACGAAGTATTAAGTAAAATCTTTATCAGTTGAATCCATAAACAGATTCAAATGGGAAAAACAAAAGAAATTTATCTTTTTTTCAATCTTGAATGAAAGATAAATTTTGTCAAAAGCATGTTCTAAAACAACATAGTCACAGTTTTATGTCTTACATATCAGTAGATATACACACTGTATATAGTGTTAGCCCCATTAGGAAACATAAAAAATTTGTTTAGAGACTAGCACCAACATAATTCTCTTTGGCAATGTAGCTCTGTGCCACAAATCCACAAATTTTTAAGTTCAACCAATCAGAAATTGCATGACGTTCTAAGAACTTTTAGATTATAACATTTGACCAGTGAGAAAGTGCATTACATTCAGAGAGATTTTAGATCAACAGATTTTAAGTCTGGTTCTGCATCCTATTTATGAATAAATGATCTTGCGGAATCCAGTCAATGATGGAATCAACAGCATTTAACAGATAAAACAGCTATAGTATTCCTAAATGTAGTTTCATTTTCGCATCAAGCTGAATATATTTAAGCCAATATCAGCATCACTTTTTAACCTACAAGTGCAAATTCAGCTAGTTTGTAATCATTTCTTTTAAGCTGATAATAATTTATCTTATGACAAGTTCCTCCACGCAACAACTGATTGAAAAACTTTTGTGAAATATTTACAAAGGATATCTTGGTCCTATATTAAGCCCACCCTAACTTTTTGACACATTCACTACGATAAACCCTGGTCTTGTCATGTAGAATACTGTAATGAATTTATCACATAACACATTCCCAACTGGAAACTAAGTACTGGCAACAGTGACCTGCTTTTGCTTAATACATCATAAAAAATGGGTCAACAATCCTCATAATATGTCACATAATATACATGAATAAATTCTTACAGATTACTGTATGTATATCCTTTGTCATCATGTGTATTAATGGATGTTCGGGTATGTTACGGTCAAGGTTACTGGTTAACTACGCCATGACAACCAGGCTACCAGACATGTAATTTAGTGTATTCACTATAACTTATTTATTATATATTCTAAGTTATTGTCTTGTTTATCAGATTTCTTAGCATTATTGTAAAGAAAGAAATTGCAGATTACAAATATTTTAAAAATTGTTATTCTTGAACTTTTTACCTAAGTTCATTCAAAACTGTATTCACTGTGTGCATGAATATACAACCTTCTCATTATCTTTTATGGTAGCATGCTGAAAGCATGAGACAGGTCTCTATTGTACATTGCTGTTTTATGTAACAGAAAACAATAGATGGTACGGCTGGAAATGCTGATACTAATTTAGCCAGTGGACAGTTGATTACAAGGCTGAATGTATCAGGCAGGTTGAATGATGTCACAATATTAAAAAGAGGCATGAGGTCGTAATATTAAAAGATGCACTATGTCATATTGTGCATAGAGACCTGCAGTAGATAAGTTGAGCGTCCAACTTCCATCCAAGGGTTGCAGGGTCCATAACCACCCAGGCCAGCCCAGGTTGCCTGCCTCTGAGTGTTTTTGAAAAAGGCATTTAGCTCGTATTTCCTTGGCAAGATATAGCCAATAATATGTTTTTAAGAAAGTGCCTTAAACCAAGGAAACAAAGCACAACATATACTGCTTGATGACAACATGAACCTTTGACAAATTACCACCTGTTATTATGTTGATAATAGTATATCATAAATCGGTGTCTAACAAACATGTGGACTGATGTAAGAGGTAGAGTACTTAAGAATGTTACTATTATGATATGGTCATACTGCTATGGTGTCTTTCACATGTGTTCATAAATTATTTTATGATGAGAAATGTTAAAAGGAAAATTAACAGTAAACAAGATTCTTAAGAAAAAGTACTGAAAACAAATCTTGATGCATAAGGCTGTTAAAACCTGAATTACCATTCAATATACACTAAATATACTATCTTCTAGTGCTCAAGTTCTCAGAATAAAACACATTACTTCTACATGATAAGGCCCTTCATTACAGCACTGTTTCTTTTATAAGGGAAGAACTACATTCTATTAAAATTCCACAGTATACAGTGTATGCTCAAAAAATAATGCAACAACTCTAATTAATGCCAACCTCCTTCTTTTAGGAATTTTTTTAAAATTCTGCTTTAGATCCATGATTACAACAAAATGCTGCTGCAGTCTCAGTACATCACACTGTTACAATATATATATCAAGTTATACATTACTAAAGTCACAGACACACATGTAGTGTTAAACATGATGCAATAGCTGGGCAGCTAGTTCAAGACTTGACAGTCCTACTTCAACCAGCTGCCGAGCTGGAAAATATGTTGATTGATTGATCATTTTAACTATGTTGATATTTACAATGATTGCATACAGTGGCAGAAAGACCCTCTGATGTAGCCATTATAAGAGTACATCAAAATTACAACTTAGCTTTCGGTATTGTGCTCTAATAAACACTACCATCTAGAAATGTAATGCCCCCTGTGGGCATTAATTTGAGAATATTTGGCATGTATAGACCATTCTTAATGAGATCCTCATGAATATTATTGTATCGCAAAAACGAGGCTATCCTCATGAATACTAATGTATTGCGAAAACGAGGCTAAGCTAGGCAGATCGAGTTGTCCAAGTAAAGATTGATGGAATAGCATCAGGTTTTAAGCAACGTCTGTTGGGTGTCCATCTATAGTCATGTTGCTTAAAGTGTCTAGAACAGACAACTGTATTTGTGACAATCTAACAAAAGAAACAATAAACCATGAGCTAACTGCAATAATCAGTTGCCAAAACAAAAACAAAAATTATTTCAGCACAGGCCATTGAAATTGTATCACTGTAGTAAATAAAAATGCCTGAATAAACAAGAAAAAAGGTAGGAAAAATTCATATACAGATATATATATATATATATATATATATATATATATATATATATATATATATATATATATATATATATGCTTCCCTTTTTGGGGGATTCTCTGACATAAACTTACTACAATGACAGAATTTCAATGGCCTGTGATTTATGGGTGCATTTTCCCTTATGTTTACACACATCAACATGTTTTATCAACAGTTTCATTAATTCTTATCCAGCCATGTTCTCTCTCTCTCTCTCTCTCTCTCTCTCTCTCTCGTAATTTCATTCAACTTTTCCTCTCATCATTTTTATTGTACTGGTACTATCTCTCTTCTCTTTTGTGGTCATTTTCATTCTACAGTTTCTTTTTAATATTTCAATGAGATAAAGTTCACTTTTTCTGTAATTACTACTCGTGCATCAATTCATGATCTCTGATAAATGCGCTGCATGGAGGTACACCCAGTTTTTGATGACCTCATTTTGTGGAATGGGGCTAGGGGTAACATTTTTAGAAACCTATTATAAAGCACACATACATAACACTCATTTGCTTCATTTACAGAACCTTTTAGCATTTGGATTTCTCTTTATATGTAATAAAGAGAAATCCAAATGCTAAAAGGTTCTGTAAATGAAGCAAATGAGTGTTATGTATGTGTGCTTTATAATAGGTTTCTAAAAATGTTACCCCTAGCCCCATTCCACAAAATGATGTACATTCAGTTGCAAGAAAATACAAACACACCAACAATCATTCAGTTTCTTACGTTAAAATTCGGCCCCTCATCACGATGTATTGCACCAATCCATTTTCTACGAAGCTCCTTCTTCTTCACTGATGGAATATGGTGGAAGCTTAAATCTATGTGAATTCTAGCATTGCCATTGCACAACAGAACTAAACAATATTTGTCAAAATGTTTTCCCTTGCCAGTATCAATTGTAGCAGCCGTGATTGTGAGGTAAAATGAAGCTGGTGCCTAGCTTAGCCTCGTTTTAGATTCCTTGACCCAGGGTCACATGAATACATGAATACATTCTGAGAATGATCTACAGCTATTTTAATTGTAAGGCACTCTCAGTACAAAGTGGCACAGTCCATGTTTCCTGAGAGCAGTGCTACAATGAAGGAATGATGCATCAAGTATCTTAAGTTTAAATGTAACTGAAAAAAAAGTAGTGAATTTATTTATTTCCAAGATGTCAAAATTTCTAGCTTTTCACCAAAAATATAATTGTTTTTTTCTTAAATTCATGAAGGAGTTTCTTATATGGAAAAAATACATGATAAACTAACTGAACATAGAAAATAAAATAGAATTCATATTTTTCATCATGTAGGTATAGCCGATTCATGCTGTAATGATATAGGTGTGCAACATGTCAAGAACAGTTTTGATACACAGAATTCAAAATGATCTTCAGATCACAGTGCATGAGTTGCAAGTAATATGAAAAAACATGCAGCGAACAGGGCCAAGTTGATCTAAACAAAAATAAATAATCATTTAAATATATGACATTTCTACAGTGATTGAAAAATGCAGTCATTTGCTCATATTTACAGGATATGATTGATGGGCAAGTAAAAAGCTTTCAAACTGCTTGCCCAAATTCACATGTAGCATATTAAGCAGACTAAGTATAGTGCAGGGCAAGTAAAATAACGATACGTAAAAGTTGCAAATCTCTTGCCCAGCAAGACAAGTAGTCAAATGAAGCGTTTTTGAGTCCTGCCATAATTTGATATTAGAGTTGTGGCTATTAAATTCTATAATACTGATCATCATTTAGACAGCTTTTTGTATGATTTTCTGGACTTGTGTCATCAAAATCATTATTTTACAGACTTATTTCATGAAAAAAGCAGGACTTGCAGACTTATTTCATGAAAAGAATTTTCTGAATTGTGATCAAAACCTTATTTATACACAATTTCTTACATTTCTTAATTTAGGAAATATTCTTGAAAGAGAAGTTTCCTAATGTGACAGGAAATTTACCCAGAGAAAATCATTCTTGCAGAAAACAAGGTAACCGTGAACAATTATAACCAAAGAAAAATGAGTTAAATGAGATTCACCATATATACTAGCATACAACTTGAGTCCACCTGCAAATAACAAGACCCTAATCTTCCATCGCATAATGCAAAGAATGATCAGGGTCTGTACTGTGTGTACTGCTGATCAGACCTAAAATCTGCACAGACCCGGATTGGCCAGCACTATATGCAAAACAGACCTGGATCTATGCAGTGCGCAGTTGGATCTGACTTGTAAATTAACAAATGAGAAGAATTTTATTTAAATATGAGTTGATGAAATTTAAAGAACTGGCAAAATGTAATCACATAAAATGAACTATATGAAAACATTAACTGTTGTGTTGACTGCAGACCTGCCAACCCTGACGAGTTTGTCTCAGTAAGGCAGTTGATTTTTTTCCGTAATTTTGACCAGTTTTCAGTAAGGTTTAACAAAATACCATAAACTGTTATTGTAAAGCTGGAAGATGTAATTAAAAGTTCAGTATTTGGAACATGTAGCGATGATAAACATTATGTTCAACTCAACAGTTTGTAAAGTATGCACAGACTATATTTATCACTAGTATAGTTGCACAAATTTTAGTTCCAAACACTATGGAGCTCAATGGCTTGTTGCTATCTCTCAACTTGATGTAATTCTTGGATTCTTTTTTCCATTTCACATGACGACAGCAATCATATTTCCTGCCATGAGTCATACTCAAATTGGCACATGATGTCCAATAAACATAATTGTGTCCCTTCCAGTTTATATTCACAAGAATCTGAATATTCCTTTTTTTTTCTTTTCATGTTGATTATTGATACTTTTCAAGATGCTTATTTCCCCTTTCGTCTTAAACATGCATTACTTGCTAGATGCCATTTTTTTATAAAATCTGTGATCAACAGTTTGATCATGCAGACACTTCGCATGAACAAATATGTGCAGTTTAAAGAGTCTGATGTGCTGCTGTAACATTAGTCTGGTTCCCTGACCAATTCCACTACTTCTAATATGAAACCAGGCTCCAAATCAAACACAGATGAACAAATTTTCTGGATTTTTTGGCAATGATCATTTTTTCGTAGTCTTTGCTTGTATGCCGTAAGTCTGTATTTTAAGGGTAAATTTTGTAAGACTTGCATCAAAATCATAAGAGATGGCAAGTCTATGACTGGTGTCGAGCCTGAGGGTGATATTTCACTTTAAACGACAGGAGAGCCAAGTTTATTTAGTCTCGCAATGAATCTCCACCAAATGACTAGTATACTCAACTAAACCAATTATAATTCTCCCCCAAAAATGAATCTACATCTATCCACACATATCCACAACTAATTAATATTCTTCACAAAATAATTAATATGCACATATTCACCCACATCCTTCATTCTTTATTGTTTCTGCATTCATTCTGTACCTCATATGAATTCATACTGCATCCCATTTTAATTTCAATAGTAAATTGTCCATGTCAGAGTCTGCACTAATAAAGTAAAGCATGAATTTTCCTATACAAGATAGAAATTTTATATTTTCATCCAAATACACTAAATATTTTGTATATTTTAATATTTCATTTAACTTGTACAACCAGTAAAATACCAGCTGTTGATGAACTTATCTTTTATCTTACCTTAACAAAATTTGTCACTTCTCCCTATATTCCATCACTGCACCCAGTACAGAGAAGACGGAGAAGTCACTTTGCCCATATTTCGAGTTTAGTGTGCCATGGTTAGTAACTAATTTTAAAACTCATTAAAACAACAATTGACTTTCCACCACCAGTTAGATTCCTAGCTAGAAAGAACATGTCCCTCGTCCTTGTTAGTAACAGATCCAGGTGGTGTTAAGCTCACTTGCCTGGTTTACTCTACCAGAGAAATGACAGTCCGCATAAAATGGTTCAGTAGTCCTATTTTTTTTAATTGGCAAATCAAATATGATGCCAGTATTTGGAGGCTACTCAGAGAAATTTTTTGAAGTAAATTATTAATTGCTGATATTAGACAGTTTGTTTCTACAGAAAAACATTTTAAAATTAAAAAAAATTTAAAAATATTAGCAATAATTTCTTTTTTAAAATATTGGTGTTGTTTTGAGGCTGACTGAATTATATTTCCAGTACCGCTTTTAAAAAGTCTTCATATAATGGACAGTTGTTGTTGTAGGGTTTAATGCCATTTTTCAGCACAAGATAGGCTATACATGGCTGCCAGTATAAATGGCAGAAGAAGACCCTGGGAAAACCCCGGAAAGAACCACCGACCCACAAGAAGCTACTGGCAAGCTTTCTCACATACCCACATTGGCCTAACCTGAGACTCGAACCCATGCAGACAGAGGTGAGATGGCAGTTGTCCATAACGGTGAGCGCATTAGACCACTTGGACACTTATAGCCCCATAAAGGATAGTTAAAAGTATTCCAAAATTATACAAGCTAACAGAATTTATTTAAAGTTAATGTGATTTGTTTTGGCCACAGCTGTTGTATTTGATATGGAATCAGCAGCCTCTATACAAATTCATGGCCAATAAACCAGAATGAACCCCCATCAATTTTGTTAAAAACATGATCAGTACCATTAGTACAAAAATTAAATGTAACCCTGCATCTGAATTTTCATCATCAGCAGAACTTCAAAACATGTCCCCCACTATACAGCCCTTCATTACAACACTTTCTTTTATAATTAGCTATAGTCTAAGGATCCCATTTCATTATGTATTGGTAAAATTATAATGCATTTCATTATGTACTGGTAAAATTATAATGTATTTCATTATGTATTGCTAAAATTATAATGCATTTCATTATGTATTGGTAAAATTATAATGCATTTCATTATGTATTGGTAAAATTATAATGTATTTCATTATGTATTGCTAAAATTATAATGCATTTCATTATGTATTGGTAAAATTATAATGCATTTCATTATGTATTGCTAAAATTATAATGTATTTCATTATGTATTGGTAAAATTATAATGCATTTCATTATGTATTGCTAAAATTATAATGTATTTCATTATGTATTGCTAAAATTATAATGCATTTCATTATGTACTGGTAAAATTATAATGCATTTCATTATGTATTGCTAAAATTATAATGTATTTCATTATGTATTGCTAAAATTATAATGCATTTCATTATGTATTGGTAAAATTATCATGCATTTTATAACACTGCCACCTCAACCTAAGGCAGAAGACTCTGTGACACCTTACAGGGAGCGAGTAATACAAAATGCTTCACTGAAAAGCTGTTTAAATAATTCAGAATGCATAGTCAAATTTTCCTCAAATTTGGACATGTGACTGAAATAAAGGTTTTCCAAGGTTTCTGTATATGTGATAATGACAGCTATATCTGTCAGCTGATTGAATTGATGCTTTATAGCACAGAAAATTAAGTACGTTATTTAGTGCCAGAGCAACTGGGGTAAAGTGCCTGGCACAAGAACATATCGTGGTAGCTGAACCAGTTTGGTCTTATGGTAGGATTCGAACCCACACCCTTTTTGTCTCAAGTCTGGCATGCCACCACAGCTCCTAGAGCTGACAGGTATCATATGTGTGAACTAGAAACCCCATCAAATCTGGATGCTTGTGGTCACAATTGCTTGAAGAAAGTCTTGCAAATGCTTTGTTTAGAAATGATGGCAAACCATCAACCTTGACGCTGGAATTCTTTTAATAAATGTTTTTAAAATTTGGCTGAAAATAGCAAATGATGGGTACAAAACACAAAATATGCAAGGCCGTACCAATAAGCTAGGTGAGATAAATTTCATGCCACTAGGATGCTGAATGCTCCTTCCAGCACAGATGAACATAAAACATGGTTCCTTTTTTCTCTCTCAGTGTTTAAAAATTCAAAGTAGATGAGCATCATGCAAGTGGTTTGTGTTATTTGATTAGCAAAGTATAAGTGTTTTACATTGTGCCGATTTTCTTCTCCCCAAAATAAAACTATTCCTAATTCATTAAAAACTTATATAAAACCCAGAAGTTTTCTGTTTTAACATAACCATAATATTCTGACATACTTATAAGATTTCTTTTTTATTAAAATACAAGTCTTTTTTAATTCAACATTTTGAGATGTATGAAAGAAAATTCTGACCTGAACCACAGACTAACTCAACATTTGTTTACACAAGGCAAGAAGAATGACCTAAACAAAGCTCCAAGGGGTCAAATTAAGTTCCTTTTGAATGCCCATATTAAAAGTACAAACAGTTTATTGGCCCTTAATGGGACTGCCATGTAAATATTTAAAAAGGTCAATTATTAGTCTCTATCATCTGTTGAAGGACTAAGAAAATCAGCACTGTTCTTAAGATCTATATACAGTATAAATCTACATGACAGTGTGTGCACAGTCTGCTGTTATCTGGTATTGTTCATATCTCATATTGTTGTTATTTGGTATTGATATTTGAAATCACACCAATCAAAGTGCACAATTCTGGAGTAATACACATTGTAAATTTTTTATTTGTTTTTAATTTTTGAAGCTGACAATAAAAGATGCTCAAATTCCAATAAATATTTTCATTAAATATTGTTTTTATACCAATATGTCAACCTTCATGCTTTGAATACAACCAAAGCTGTGAATTCATTTATTTTCACGGGAATTATTTTTTTGTGCTTTTATAAAGAATTTTATTTCACTGGTAGTAAAATATATGGATAATGTCTTTGACACAATCACATTATTATTTATGGGGAATAGAGTTTGCATTGAAATTGGTACCCCACAAATAAAAGTAAATTAACAATAAATAACTTATTAATGTGGTACCAAAACTGAAGTGGATTATTTTGGCTGATTCAGTGAGGACTGTACACCTGGATTCTCCTTTCTTCCCCATAGATCTGTATAATTTTTTTCTGGTGTGAATGGAAATTTGTAGGAAAAAAATCTTGACAAAAAGTCATATCATATTGTTGAAAATAACAGTCAGTTCCAATGTCTACTGGAACCATACAAAAACTGGTACACAGTCTACTGGAACAAGACAAAATCAGGTGTACAGTCTACTGGAACCAGACAAAATCTGGTACAGTCTACTGGAACAAGTCAAAATCAGGTGTACAGTCTACTGGAACAAGTCAAACTCTGGTACACATGTTACTAGAAAAGTGATACAGGGATACTATGCTCTAAATAAGAAATTTTAAAATGCTTTATCTATTTGTAATACAACCATCTTTTGTTTCAATTTGTGGATAGGTCTAATACACTCATTATCAAAGATGGAAAAGGAAGCAATGTGTATCAACATGAATGGTTCACAGATATCCCAAGTTTCTTAAAGCCATGAAATTTTCACAATACCTTAGACTTGCACAGCAGACTGAGCAAATTCAAACAGTTAAGTGAAGAAAGAAAAATGAAATGAAAAAATTACCAGGATGATGCCTCTAGTCTGTGGACGTATACGGATATATACATGTATATGAATTCATGGTAAAAATGGGTTCAACTTATATCACTACAATATAATGACATGATGCATATGAAACGGTTCCATGCAAGTTAGCGCTTTTTGGTGTCAACAATGAAGACCAAGGCAACTTGCATATTTGCCAACAGTTTTTTTGGAGACAAATTTCATCAAACTGCAACAATAATGTGTTTGTACAATATCTGTATGAACCATAAGGGCTTCTTTATTTACTGCAATTGGTATTGTATGCATCCATATGTGTGAGTGTGTGTGTGTGTGTGTGTTTTTGTGTGTGTGTCAATGTAGATAGGTAGTCATCATGTTTAATAACAAGTCACCATAATTTTGGATATACAATATCACTTAAAACTTATACAGTCAAACAATAAGGTGGAATAACCTATGGCTCCCATGCACAACATTATAATGAGGGAGTACTGCAGTATGACAAACTTTATTACTTTGATTAAAATATTAAATTAAAAAACGAGTAATGTAGATGTGTACAAAAAGGAAGCATTTAAATGGAAAGTGAACTGTGAAATTTATATGGCTTTAAAATGCAATGAAATGTCTGCTAATTACTTAGAAAAATGCAACTAAACGTCTGCAAATTATTTGTAGAAATTTATATTGTTTTAAAAATGCAACTAAATGTCTGCAAATTATTTCGAGAAATTATTACTTTTGTTTTACAGGAAAACAATATAGTAGGTGAGAAATCTGAACATCAAATCATAATAATAAACAGTCAAACCTGTCTTGGAGGCCATCTGTCTTAAGAGAGTACTGCTATGAGAAATGATCCATCTGTCCTGAGAAACTGAGTTCTCAATGCAGAAGATTTATTAACTATAGTATTATGACCTGTCATGAGAGACCACCTGTCTTGAGAGACCATTATTTTTTGCAGAAGGGGTGGTCTTTTAAGACAGGTTCTACTATATAGTTTCAACATCTGCAACAAAATGCCTCTAGTAGTAATATATGCACACTAATAAGCACTTTCTTGTATAAATGCAAATATATGACCTTTTGTACAAGTTATATTGAATAATACAGATAAATACAAAGTAAATAAACATACATCTATGTAGACAGCATTAGGTATAATTTAGCTGACATGTAATAACAGAGATTTTCTTGGGTGAGAATGAGGGTGGATTCATCATTTCAGTAAATAATTAGGCTATACTGGGAAGAAAATTTTCCCCAAGTTAATTGTAAAATTGGAAATTCTGCATACTTAGGGAATTTTTCTCATTTGGACCCGAGCCCATTTTCTGTCCCTTATGACCCCTAAAAAAATCCCTGAACAGTCATAGCATTATAGATACAATAGTCTACTGCATCCACACAGAAGTCAGTCAACATTATTGAGTATGTGACTAAATTGAATGATAATTGTCTGACAAAATTACACCAACTACATAGCTCTTATATATACAGAAACACTATATATTTGATACACAAGAAACTAATTCGAAGTAAAATTTGTACTTACAAGATCTGTTGGAGGTGCCAATGCCAATACATCAGCTCCAAGCTAAATAATAATAATAATAATAATAATAATAATAATAATGATGATAATAATAATAGTAATAATAATACTAATAATAATAATAATAATAGTAATAATAATAATAATAATAATAATAATAATAATAGTAGTAGTAATAATAATAATAATAATAATAATAATAGTAATAATAATAATAATAATAATAATAATAATAATAGTAATAGTAATAATAATAATAATAACAATAATAACAACAACAGTAATAATAATAATAATAATAGTAATAATAATAATAGTAATAATAATAATAATAATAATAATAATAATAATAATAGTAATAATAATAATAATAATAATAGTAATAATAATAATAATAGTAATAATAATAATAATAATAATAATAATAGTAATATGGGGAATTTATCTGTACTGGTAATAGATGACAAACAAATCTATTTTTTCTATTCTTTGCATTAAAATTATGCGAACTGACTATTCAGTTCTTAAAAATGAGTTTCACTGATATAAATTGTTCTCTACGATGATAAAAACAAGTCGGTGTAGGAAGTATGCATAACTACAAAATAGGTAAAATTGTAATACATTAAAATAAATCATTTCTACAGATAATGGACTCAAAGCTTAGTTTTGTAAATGTGTATGTGCATTTTTCTTCTAGTTTTATTCAGCCTAAATGACATTTAATACTGAGCGAAGTAAATGGTATATTGGCAGGAGATATGTGACAGCAAACAATCCAAGACCCTGCCAATTCAGCACTAAACCAGCCCGTTTGAGAAAGCCATGTGTCTTTGATTTGAATTTTTAATGTAGTTTTAATTTTTTTTTGTCATATCAAGCATCCTGGTATTCATAATGAGTAGAAGCAAATACAGTGAAACATTTCAATGACGGGTCTTCAAGGACTACATATATCTGACCTTTGACCTTTGGCAGAATTAGAATTAAATGAGCATGAAGTTCTAATCGTAGATGCAGGAAATGACAACCTTTTATTCCCTTGCATGCGGCTCAGTGAAAAATAGTTTCCATATGTCAATAAAAAAAAACCTGTTAAGTGAATATTTGGCAGCATGACAGTTAACCAGATTACATCAGTGACCTTGAGGTAAATGTCAGCAGGTCAAAATTACTGAAGGTTTTCTACGGTATAGCATACGTTTTGCTGACTTCATCATTTACTGTCATGGGGCTGTTTATAATTATTAAATCTTTATAATCATTTTTCTTATAAATTTCAAAACATTAGAAGAACACATCCATTTCATTCTATTACATCCAGTATCATCTAGAATTCATGGTGCTGTGATACACTTTGGTAGCAAGTGATGTCAAGTTAACGATGTCACAACATAATCATGTTCCTTGAATCTGTGTTATGTACAGTATTCCCTCCAATCACTCCCATTTGATTATTTATAAGTAATATCATGTATGAATACCTAATATTAAATGACCTCACAAATAACATCCATTTTTAAGGCACTCATAAACATCACTGTTGTGAGGGACTACTATACATACAAGTTCTACTATAGTAAAACCTCTCCTAGCAATCACCATATAAAGATATTTCTTTTAAAGAACTCCCCTTATAAAGCTACCTCTATATAAAGGACACCCTTAAATAAAGGCCAATATTTTGTTGTCCCTCAAATGTCTACAGCAGATAGGTTTTACCTATTTACTTCTCGTGGGTCGGTGGTTCTTCCCTGGGTTTTCCAGGGTTCTTCCTCCACCAGTTATACTGGCCGTCATGTATAGCCTATCTTGTGCTGAAAAATGGCATTAAACCCTAGAACAACAACAACAACAATCACCTATTTACAAACTGATTGTTAGGGGAAATAACTCATCTGTTCCTAACCGACACTCATTTAAGTTACCCACCAGAACACTCCTCCATCCTTTCTTGACTCTCATGTAGAGATCTTCGGTATCCATGACAAAGGCCAGTGTCCCAACTGGAACTTTGTGTCCCATCCTTAACAGCTCTGTTTTGTTCTCATACTGCACTGCTGCCTGCAAACGATGACAAAAATAGCTACAGTTTGTAGTCTAAACTGAATTTCAGTTCCACAAATCCTATTGATTTTTATGGAACACAAATTGATATTTAAAAAATGCCAATGATTCTAGGTAGGCATCTGAATCCCTTTCACATTTATTCACTTTGTGCAGGAAAAGTGAAGTATTCTCAATGAGTGAATGTTTCCTTGGGCATGAAAAGAACAGTTGTACGAAAGACATTTTGAGTTCAGACCATACAATTTCAAACTGAAAAAACAATCTTGTAAATTTTCCAAAAGTTTTGCTACTACTGTCTTATGCATCATCATATTTTACCGACAGCATATGAGAGTGAAATCAAGGCATTTCCTGGTCTCACATGAAAACAGTCTGCTGTATGCACTTAAAGCAATAAAAATAATTTAGACATCTTTTTATTCATTGTATGCATACAAAGAGACTAAATATAGTTTTTCATGGTATGCTGCATACATTCACTAATAAGTCTAGTCCAAATGCCAATCGCACAGATCCAGATCTACTGTCATATAATGAACCAGCAGATCCGAGTCTTGCAGTTGTTAAGAGTCATCAGTATAGCTCCTGATAAGCCAGAGTGTCATGCAGATCTGAGTCAATGTTGTTTGCACTTGAAACTTACTTGTGAATGAGTACATTGTATATACAGTATGTACCATAGTATTCTATACCAAGATAAAGAAAATTGTTTGACCATGTGCAGCTGTTGGTAATATTAGCAATGTTAGGTAATATTATCAATGTTAGGTAATGTTATCAATGTTAGGTTATCAATGTTAGGTAATATTATCAATGTTAGGTTATCAATGTTAGGTTATCAATGTTAGGTAATATTATCAATGTTAGGTTATCAATGTTAGGTAATATTATCAATGTTAGGTTATCAATGTTAGGTTATCAATGTTAGGTAATATTATCAATGTTAGGTTATCAATGTTAGGTAATATTATCAATGTTAGGGCTTAATATCGCTTGATCAAAGTGGTAACAATCAACTAATGTTATTATGATTTTTTAACCATTAAACATAAGGACGAAAAGATTTCATTTCTAGGGCAAATAATGTGCATTCTCGAGGTATCCCTCAGATTATCCTTGCTTATTTCTTCATTTAAATCTTTCCTGTGTATCATTTGACTCACCCATGCTGACGTTTACAAATCATAAAGTCATTATTTAATTCTGATTGAGAACTTGACATGGTATATAAAGGGTCTCACTTGCTTTGTTGGACACAATGCTGGATATCACATTATCTGATGTCATACACTGCAAAGGAAGACTACTCCAATGTGGAACTGATAAGTATGATGGCAGCATCTGTTTGATATCAATTTAACGGTGAGTAAAATGTGGTGAATTTTCATAAATTGCAAAAAGCTATATTGCCTGTTTCAACTGTATCTTCACTGTCAAGTCCTAAAATGTCTTCATTATGACAAGACACCCATAGGGTGTTGAACTTACAGTTGCACCAGATCCTGATCCAACACCTGGGGGTCCAGGTGGTCCTGGGGGTCCACGTAGTCCATTGGAATCCCCTGGGGGTCCTGGAGGTCCAGGGGGACCCCTCTGCCCCACTCCTGGGATGCCTTGTGGACCATCTCTTCCTGTGGGACCCTATAAAAGAAGGACATTGCAAAAACATTATTAACGCCAGCTTTCTTGCATCAAATAAAAGGTTGTACTGAGGCCAATGAAAAATGTCATCTTTTCTATGATGATCTTGGTAAATTACCAAGTTAATTCTGGTAAATGTCTCCAGCTGTGTTCAAGAATATGTCAAATACACTATCCGAGCAAGTGTTACTGCTCATGTTCAAGGATAGCATTATATGACAGCTCAGGTGAGCAAGAATACCATCGATGGAAAAAGTATATTGTTGACCCCATGTTTAATAGATAACTTTACTCTTGAGCGGAATTCACTTTTCTTCTTTCAGTCACAGTATCCTGCCATTTAACCTTTTCACACCAAATATGATTCTTCCTTGCTACAAATGTAAGCCATGCACAAAGGTTGATCAAAGTGGTAACAATCAACTAATGTTATTATGCAGAAACCATAATGCTTCCAGCAGTCATTAACCTTGAACTTGGACTTTTTAATAAAAAAATCAATATACTCATTGCTTACCCTAGGTGCAAGTCATCCACAAATGTGTAATTAATATTTTTGTCTGCAAACCTCTGTTATTCTTTTAATAACAGTGACCTTGACCTTTGAACTTTTAAAGCTAGAATTGATATATTTTTCTCTTACTTGCAGTGAAAGCCATCCTTGATAATGGAAGACTGTAGTTATTGTGGAAAAGCACTTTTTCTTCTTACAATGATCTTGACCTTTTAAACTTTTGACCCTAAAATTGATATTTTTCCTCAACCCCAGTGCCAGCAATCCACAAAGTCTCATAACTGTAGATATGGAGAACTCTAGTTTCATGTGGAAATAATAAAAAAATTATTTTAGTAACAGTGACATTGAACTTGAGCTATTATTCCCAAATTGATATGGTTCCTCTCCATCTCAAGCTCAAGCCATCCACTAAGTTTGGTAGCAGTAGATAATTGACAACTCGAGTTACTGTGCTGTAATGAGATTGGTAACAATCGGGCAAATGTATGACTGGGCAAGATCATAACCTAATACACTCCACCCCATCGCAGATGCAAAAAAATGTTAGGGACTTTTAATTAATGGAGCAATTTGCTTAGAAAAGAAAGATAAACAATCTAAAAACAAAGACTCTTGTAGCAAAAACTTAAATAATAGCACAAGCAATCACAATTTGTCCAAACTGTATTATTCAAAACAGTATTGAAATTTCAAGCCTGTAGCTTTCATGTAATTACTGAAGACACTGTTTATCATAAATACATAGGCTTATCTTCTTAAGCCTCATGACATTAGTGACATTAACGCCACTGGACATGAAAGCTAATTAATTAATTAATTAATTAGTTACTACAAACTACTATGTGAGCAACTTACTGGAGGGCCAGGGGGTCCTGGTGGGCCCCTAACAGCAGTTCCATTCCCAGATTCTCCAGGAGGACCTCTAGGACCAATATCTCCTCTCTCACCCTTCTGACCCTGCAATGAATACAAACATTACTGTATCTACTCAATTATAAGACCAATCCAACACAATATCTCCTCTCTCATCCTTCTGACCCTGCAATGAATACACACATTACTGTATCTACTCAATTATAAGACCAATCCAACACAATATCTCCTCTCTCACCCTTCTGACCCTGCAATGAATACAAACATTACTGTATCTACTCAATTATAAGACCAATCCAACACAATATCTCCTCTCTCACCCTTCTGACCCTGCAATGAATACAAACATTACTGTATCTACTCAAATATAAGACCAATCCAAAAGCAAACTGCACAGACCCAGATCTGCCATCACATAATGCACCAGCAAACCTGGGTCTATGCAGTTTGTTTGGGGTAATCGGAATAACAACAAAAAATTGTACCCTGCTCTACCAGATTAGGGTCTATGTTCTGCGGTTGACTTGACTTTTGAGCATACATGGTTTATTTGGAATGTGACAAGAGCATTCTACTGGTGAATACATTAACTTTAATAGGTAAAATATACATGTTATCAGTAAATTGATTTGGACACTCATATCATGTCAAGTTGATAGTGGAAGGGCATCAGTTCTTGTGAGACCTAAATGATCAAGTGTGATCTGATGCCCTTCCACTATGAAATGAGAAATAATAGAAGCACACAGATTGTTACTCTACTGATGATGTGTTTTATTATATACTCTAAACAAATTATTTTAAAATAGAAAGTCAATATTTTATGTTGGTTTTGTCACTGGATGGTTGCTTTTTTATATTCCATCCATTTCTTTATATGTCTGTTGTATGGGGCATTACCCTCAACAGCAAGGAATCTCCAGATACACATCTTATACAAGCTTTTAGACCTGCCTTGGACAAAATTAGATTAAAAACATCTTGTATAAGGATACATATACAATAAATACAGTTAGATGCTTTATCTTGTAATTACATTATATATAAATTTGTATAGCTCTTCTTAATGACATTTATAAAAATGTCATTTAAAAAAATCACTTTATGAGACACAAGACAATAATTGTTATATGACTCAGATATTACAATAACTGAAACTTGATGATATTTAAAGCAAGCGTTTCACATTATGCAAGATCTGTAAGCTTCAATAATCATGTGGTGCTCTGGACAATGCTTGATCCACAAATAACACAAACAAATTAGTTCTCATGAAAACCTAAACCAACAACCTGCCCTAAACTTAAAATAGTTATCTTGCTACTTTATATAGGAAAGTTGTCTCCCTTGAAAAGTTGTCTCCCTTGAAATATTCCACAACCACATATAGGTCATTCTTTCGTTTTAAAATATGGGGTTGTCTGATCTGTAGATTATTTATAAAATTTAATTCCACAAGAACAACTGCTGAATAAAAAGTATTATATGTCAAATGTCAAGATTTATTGTTATTTTCAAATACGTCTAGTCTATAGTGATGAACCTGGTACACTGAAGTTATTGGCAGATATAAATTTAAGTCAGTGACATTGTTACTCAGTAAAAATGATTATGAACAAAACAGCATGTATGAATTACTGTACTTTCAGTTTAAACTAATAATGACTTTAGCAAAGTGATAAAAAGATAGAATTAAGTTCTAACGCTGAAAAAAAAATCATTGCATTTACGTTTTCAGTGAAATAGAAAAATGTCAGTCATATATAGTATAAATGGGATCTAATCCAATGAGGTGTCCCTATTGACATGAAGCAGGATAAAACCAATTAAGATTAAAATAAAATAAAATAAAAATAATCTAAATAAATTTACAATAATTTAGGCATACTTTCAATATCTACTTTCAATTTCTATTCAAAAGTTTATTTTAAAACCTTACTGATTCAAAGTGCATTTTTCATTTCCTGCAATCTGCTTTACCAACATGTCATATGCTTAAATCTGTCAAGAAAATACAGTCACAGTAACGTCCACTTTTGATGCCTTTTGTATTCCATTTTTAATTTCTGATAAACACATTTTTCTGTGTCAAAGTTTATTACATGTTGTTCCAACATCTAAAACTTTTTCCAGGTAAAGATAGCACAAGGCTGATGCAAATTCTGAATGGTCAATTTTCAGCGCAGTTTGATGATAAAATTTAGGCATGATATCACATAAGGATTAGAACACATGATCTAGATCTACTGGTGTCAACACGGCTATTTCTCTATATAAATTTTGTGTGACCAGAAATCAAAAGCTAACAAAAAATGCTCATAATGGCAAAATTTGCAGCTAAAAATAGGAATAGTTTTTCCAATATTTGAATGGTTAACATCTCGGTATATTTATTTGATTTACCGACTTGCCAGTACAAAAACCAGGGTTCTGAAGAATATTCTATCTCATTTGTGAACCAAGCATTTGATGTGTCACACTCAAAAACATTAAACACAGAATTTTAGCACAAACAATTATGTGGGTTTCACTATAGCCGATTGCAAAATGCTTGCCAAAAGCAGGCTCATAACATTTTAATTATTCATCCTTCAATATTTTATGTTTGTGTTTAGTTTTACTAAAACAAATACATACTGGTAACCCATCTCGTCCATCCCTTCCTGGCTCACCCTGTCAATAGAAAATATACAGAACAATGTTTTACTCCTTGCTTTGAGAATAAGAAAAGAAAGTGGAGATGGAAGAAAAATGACAAGAAATAGAGATATAGGAAAAATGGGTGGACTTAAATAACAACACTAGTGCGTAATATTTCTGTTTATTTTATGTATATTTACATGTCAATGCCTACGTGCATCAATTAAAATCTTGACTGTTAGGGTTACAACCTAGATTTTGGAAACAAAATGTACATCAGTTGTGAAAAACAATTAAGGTGAAGGAGGCTTACCCTATTTACTGCATATGATGGGACACGATAAAATAATTATTTTTTTTCCTGTCCCAGAACTTATGGTGAAACATTTTTTTCACTTTCGTCATATGTCCCAAGGCTTAAGAAATGAAATAAATTTGTATTGCATTTGTGCTTGCCCTCCCGCCATTGCATGTTGCAATAAAATAGATAAATAAAATGCTTAACTGATAATTAAAAGAAAGAAACTAACCTTGTGTTATCATTTATTCCTTTATTCAACAAATAAAATATTTCCATGAAATCCATATAAGTGGCGTATGCTTCCATACTGTAGCATGTATCAATTATGTCCGATACCACACACCACGTTATCATTGACATGAACATTGAGAAACAAGTTGTGTGTGGTTGTACTCAAAGGTTTGAACATGTTATTCGACTGAAAACTGGATCCAACGAAATCGCAAACAAGAGGGAAATAGTCAATTGATATCCTGAAGACGCCATACACGCATGACACGGTGTTGGATGGAAAATAATCAAGACTGAATTATATCCAGGCCTACTGTAAGACAGTATGTCGCAAATAAAAATCGTCATTTGAAAACACATTCACTTGAGTGCAAGTGACAATCTTTCCCCCAGCTTGGGTTACAAAATTAGCCTTACTATTTACCCGCAGACATCAATGCTCCTTTGTATTAATTGTAACCACATATGCCAAGCACATAGAAGTCCTGATGGTGAATAAACATGACTGGCAGCAAGCAGTTAACTCCTTCTTTGAACCTACCGACAGGACATCAAAGACAAAAGGTTATTTTTATTACAAAGCAAGCCGATCTCAGAAGCCGACTATAGATTCTGTGAAGTGAGCCGATTTTTGTTTTTTAATATACAAAGCTGGCCGAGATATGGAAGTAAACTTGGGTTCATTTTCACCTTTATTCACGGGAATTTCGAAAATAAACTGAAACAATGGAACAAATTTTCAAGTGACACAATATAGTGCTTTGTGCACAGATGTCTATGACCCAGCAATATTTGGAGAAAATAAAATCATGTGATGAATTCATGAAGGCCAGAAGAAAAGCATACAATTTCGCAAACGAGAAGGAAATAATCAACCGATATATTGAAGACAACTGCCATTCACGTATGGTACAGTGTTTGGTGCAAAACAGCCAAGATTAATTTATATCCAGGTTTACTGTATGCCAGTATCTCGCAAATAAAAATCATTATTTGAAAACACATTCACTTGAGCGCAAGTGACAATCTTTTTGCTGGTGTGGGTTACAAAAGTATCATTACTATTTACATGCAGACATCAGTGCACCTTTGTATTAATTATTACTACAGATGCCAAGATCATAGAAGCCCTTGTGGTAAATAAACACAACTGGCAGCCAGCAGTAAATTTCTTCTTTGAACTTACCGACAGGACATCAAAGACAATGGTTATTTTTATGACAAACAAGCCGACGTCAGAAGCAAACTTTGGACTCGGAAGCAGATTTTTTATTTTTTAAAGGATAGCAATACAAAGGATATTTTATTGCAAAGCAAGCTGACCTCGGAAGCCGACAATGGATTCTTTTAAGTGTGTCGATTTTTTATGTTTTAGGTTTGAATATTCAAAGACAGCCGAGATATGGAAGCTAACTTTAGTTCTTTTCACCACTATTCACAAAAATTTTGAAAATAAAGCAAAATAATGGAACAGTTTTTAAAGTTACACAATATAGTGCTTCGTGCGCGAACATCGATGACCCAGCATCATCCAGAAGATTTGGAGAAAATAAAATCACGTGATGAATTCGTGAAGGCCAGAAGAGAAACATCATTTCGCTGACGATATTATCATTAACACTGATGAAACTCTAGTGTACTTTGATCACATTCCTGGATGGACTGACAATAAGATGGGCATCAGAAGTGTGAGAATTAGCAAAACTAGTGCAGATTTTAAAAAATCTGACTTTTGTCCTTGCAGTTTCCGCTTCAGGTGGTGTGTTGCCTCTAACAATTTTTCACAGTATGAGAAAGCTAAAAAAAAAAATATTCATGTACCAAAAGAATAGATCGTACGTGTGCAGGAGAAGGGTTGTGTTGATGAGATGCTGCCGCAGTGGATTAAAGAGTTTTATCTCAAGAAAACAGTTTTATATTTTTTAAAATAAAATTTCAGCTGTAGTGCAATTTCCGACATGTAATTTTTGAATGATTTAACAGGTGTCCCACAACTTACGACTTGAAAATAACGATGTGTCCCAGAACATACAGTGCACAAAACAATTACTTTTAAAATTAATTTATGGTGTCCGAACAAATACGGTGTCCCAACATATACGGTAAATATGGTAGTCACTTTTAATATTATTATACAGAGAAAGGAAATTTTGGACCAAAATGGTGTGATTAAAGACTGAACTAAGTAAAAATTTAGAATCTGAAATTATGTGATTCTACCTTTTGGCCCACACCACCAATGCCGCTGATGGCTGCCCCAGGTGGTCCTGGAGGTCCTGGATCACCTTTGAGACCTTTAATTCCAATACCATGCTCTCCTTTTCTGCCAGGGAAACCACGGTTTCCTCGAGGACCCTAAAAATAATTTGGAAAATGTAAATTATATGCAATGTTGCAAAAGAAACCCAAGCCTTCCAATCTAAAATGAGATAATTTAAGATTACAATATTAAATAGTGTAAAGTGAGGCAATTTAAAGACTAAGACTTGTAGACATTATCTGCAATAATACTTTTCATTCTCAAGGAGGCAATATATAGATTATATATTAACTATACAGCTGCAAGATAAAAACTTCTTCAATCTAAAGGAATGAAATGAAAAGATTACAAACATAAACAATTTTTTTAAATTTCATTTTAAAGGGAGACAATTTGATTTTTAAATTCTTAAAGACCTAGTTGCCATAAAAGGTTTTCAAGTTTAAAGGCAGTTTATATTTAATATTTCTGCTGTGATTTCTTTTGGTTATAATGTGCTGAACACATAAAATATAGGTTTCTTTTAAAACACTATAAAATTGCAAAAACATTTTTCAACATAAAATTGCAGTTTTTCATAATCTGTCAAACTTTGTTAATTTTGTAATGATAACAAATAACCTAAAATATAATTCATACATTTCTGTTTACATTGTACATTACCAGTGCATATTTCAAATACTTTTATACACTCCATGACCCTTACTGATATTCTTAATCATAGCCAATTATGGAACACTACTTCAATTATTCTCTTGTTCCCCATTATGATATTTGAACCTTTATATATATATATCTTAATTTGGATCAACAATGGAATTTTAACTTGAATTTCACTGTTTCTTGTAATGTCACATTTAAATTAAGTAAACAGTTGAGATGCTCTCATCTGCCACATGCATGTGGCCCGAGATATTTGTCATATATACTAAGCTGCACAAGTGCTTTTTTTCTGGGTTGGTGGAAAGAAGAAGTCTAAAATGGCATGGGGATATGTACAGGTCATCAGGCTGAGACATGTACAGGAGCCATACCAAACAAGTTCTTTCCCAGAATCAATAAAAAATTTGAATGCGTTTTTTTATTCTTATGCTTCACGAATATCTAAAGTATGATGCAATGAAATTCAAAATCAACTAGGATTCATGAAAGTTCAAATTATATAAATGCCAACATCAAAGAAGGTACCAAAGTTCGAATCTGCATCTGTGATATGGAAACATGGATTGAACAACCATATCAAATGCTAGATCAAGCATGTAAGATAAAATGGGTATGTAATACAAAAATAAGATCTGTCCTGTTATGTTAAAAAATGAACAGATCATTAAATCCTAAATAATGGGTAAGGATTACCTCAATTAAATCTAAACAAGAGATAGACAAATCTTTGTATGTGTGAAATTCCTTAAGCTTTGCAGCAAATGTTGGACAAATCATGTGCAATTCATGACACAAGTAGCTGTCTGCAGCTAAAAATGTCATAAGAGTTACTTCCCTTGTGCAAAAAATGACACTCTCAATTAAACATTTACAATTTGGATTGAATATTCAAAAGTAAGTAGTACCATCTGCTGCATTTCTCCAAGTCAGCTAACAGACTAATTAACAGTATCATCTGTGTATTTGAGCTTACTAACAACACAATGTGATTTGTGCTTGCACAACATTCATCCAAACACTGCAGAGAAAACAACCCTTTTGCAGGAATGTTAATGAAAGAAAGGAAAATCTGTTTTAAATGCATAATATTCTAATCACATGATCTACATATGCATACAAATGTATATCAAATTTAATTTTTGTCTGTGTCACAAGTTTTTTGCATAACCATGGAAAAATGATTTTCATTTTTCATTTTAAGAATCAGAAGCAAACAAAAAGTGATGAATCACAGTTTCCATTCACATTCTGAAAAGCCCAATAAAAGATAACATCTGTATTCATCACATCCATATTTGCCTAATTGTTCTAACAATCATCACAGGCTGGATGGACTGATTATGGAAGTACAGGCATACAGGACCAAATCAAAATCTCTCCTGTACGCAGTGGGACATAAAAAAGCCAGGGCTGATCAAATCCCATAGCCCAACATCCCGGACTAAAAAATGTTGATGTCGGACAAGTAAAATTTGTGAAGATCCTAGTCCAGGACAAATGCTTATTTCCTATTTTAAAACAAGTCAGGCAGGTGCCATTTTTCATCTTTAATCACCTTACTTACCTGGCCATTCATGCCCCCTCCCCCAATATACTAAATGCCTGAATCTAGTTCTGCCTGCTTGTTCATACATATCCCATCCTATTAAGTGGTCCTAGATAACTGTCACATGTGTGCATGTTCTATTATCACTTGAATGTGTATTGGGCTATGTGATCAAATTATCAGCCAATCCAAACACTTTAAACAAACAATTCCAGGTATGATTAACTAGCAGCATTTGTAATGAGTTTGTTAATTGGTCACCTCAGATACTCATGAGATCATCACCCTTTGATTTCAGTCCAGTGAGTCAATGCTATTCAATTAATAAAAGGCACTTTAAAGGCATTAATGTTGGTTTCCTCTATGTACATATTAAATGACAATAATGATTCCTGAGGGTTTTGAATGATTATGCAGAGGATCAGCTACCATGAGTAACATTTTGACTGAAGCAAGGCAATTACATTAAATTTAAGGATCTGTGCTAAATATTTCAATTGCAAAATAAAAGCTGTGACAACTCTGGAATTTGTTGATGAGTGAGGTTATCTTTACTATGTTGATAAAATGAGTTAACTGAATTATTTTTTATGGTGAAAATTTGGAGAAGGAACATTCAAGCGAAAGAGGAGGAATAAAACATAAGTCTGAGATAACTATTTCTTCGAAGAGACTTAATCCAGAGTTCACAGCAGAAAACATGTAAAATATATGACACAAATGAGACTAAGAAATGTTTAGTCACACTGGATTGAAAATTGTTCATGGTTTGAATCACTGCCAACAGTATTCCAAACTGCAACAGGCTGGAAATTCAACTGGTGTGTTTTTTCAATGGAAATGACAAATTTATGATTGAACTCATGAATTCTCATTACAGCACTGGACCTCACAAGTCCTAATCAGCACAGTATTTGTATTATAAATTCTTATTACAGCTCTGGACCTTATAAGTCCTGCACTACACTGTTAATGCATGATAAATCCTCATTACAGCTCTGGACTTCACAAGTCATATGTGGCACAGTATATGCATGATCCAGTCTCATTACAGTTCTGGACCTCACAAGTCCTATGCAGCACAGTATATGCATGATCAAGTCTCATTACAGCTCTGGACCTCACAAGTCCTATGCAGCACAGTATATGCATGATCAAGTCTCATTACAGATCTGGACCTCACAAGTCCTATGCAGCACAGTATATACATGATCCAGTCTCATTACAGCTCTGGACTTCACAAGTCCTATGCAGCGCAGTATATGCATGATCAAGTCTCATTACAGCTCTGGACTTCACAAGTCCTACACAGCACAGTATATGCATGATCAAGTCTCATTACAGCTCTGGACTTCACAAGTCCTATGGAGCACAGTATATGCATGATTCAGTCTCATTACAGCTCTGGTCTTCACAAGTCATATGCAGCACAAGATGCACATGATACTAAGCCAGGATGTGCAGAAAATGCCTGAAGTTAGAGTTGCTGACATTGTACTATGAAAGGACATTTTGTAAGCTAAATATGTATGAACTGAAAAAGAATTGATGGCTGTCTTTATAGCAGCCTACATGGTACTCATTTATGGAAAATCATAGTCTGATATGGAAATGCTCTGGTATTCATTTATGGAAAACCATAGTCTGATATGGAAATGCTCTGGTACTCATTTATGGAAAACCATTGTCTGATATGGAAATGCTCTGGTACTCATTTATAGAAAACCAAAGTCTGATATGGAAATCCTCTATGTACACCAGAGGAATGGCATTGAACTTGGTGTTAATTATAGGAACAGACTTGGTGTTATTTATAAGAACAGACTTGGTGTTGATTATAAGAACAGACCTGGTGTTGATTATAAGAACAGACTTGGTCTTAATTATAAGAACAGATTTGGTGTTAATTATAAGAACAGACTTGGTGTTAATTATAGGAACAGACTTGGTGTTGATTATAAGAACAGACTTGGTGTTGATTATAAGAACAAACCTGGTGTTGATTATAAGAACAGACTTGGTGTTAATTATAAGAACAGACTTGGTGTTAATTATAGGAACAGACTTGGTGTTAATTAAAAGAACAGACTTGGTGTTAATTATAGGAACAGACTTGGTGTTGATTATAAGAACAGACTTGGTGTTGATTATAAGAACAGACTTTGTGTTGATTATAAGAACAAACTTGGTGTTAATTATAAGAACAAACTTGGTGTTAATTAAAAGTACAGACTTGGTGTTAATTATAGGAACAGACTTGGTGTTAATTATTAGAACAGACTTGGGACATGACAATTTTGTTCTGTCATTTCATCAAGTCTTGTGAGAAGAAGTTAGGGTAAGCCTGAATTCCAGTAAAGTCATTTCCATTCTTGCTGACAGAAGTACTGATTCAAGATACAGTTTATAGTGAAACAATTAAGCCATTTGTGGATACAAATAAAATATATGCCTCTTCTTTTCTTCTTTCAAAAGATTAGAGTGTATACATATCATAAAATCTAGGCATGTTACTGAAATTTTGGGACTAGTATAAAGGTGTGGGGGGTACATGCAAATTTTGGGACTAGTATAAAGGTGTGGGGGGTACATGCAAATTTTGGGACTAGTATAAAGGTGTGGGGGGTACATGCAAATTTTCTGCAGCCACTAGTTCTGTAAAAACATTTAATCAGCTCTGAAAATGTTCATAATTGGACTTAACGCTTTGATGTTTTTGAGCTGTAATACATTCCTCTACACAATTCTGGTTACCAAGTTAATCACTTTATGACTTAATGCTGTGACCATTTTGAGCTGTAATACATTCCTCTACACAATTCTGGTTACCAAGTCAATCACTTTATGACTTAATGCTGTGACCATTTTGAGCTGTAATACATTCCTCTACACAATTCTGGTTACCAAGTCAATCAATTTATGACTTAATGCTGTGACCATTTTGAGCTGTAATACATTCCTCTACACAATTCTGGTTACCAAGTCAATCACTTTATGACTTAATGCTTTGACCATTTTGAGCTGTAATACATTCCTCTACACAATTCTGGTTACCAAGTCAATCAATTTATGACTTAATGCTTTGACCATTTTGAGCTGTAATACATTCCTCCACACAATTCTGGTTACCAAGTCAATCACTGTATGACTTAATGCTTTGACCATTTTGAGCTGTAATACATTCCTCTACACAATTCTGGTTACCAAGTCAATCACTTTATGACTTAATGCTTTGACCATTTTGAGCTGTAATACATTCCTCTACACAATTCTGGTTACCAAGTCAATCACTTTATGACTTAATGCTTTGACCATTTTGAGCTGTAATACATTCCTCTACACAATTCTGGTTACCAAGTCAATCACTTTATGACTTAATGCTTTGACCATTTTGAGCTGTAATACATTCCTCTACACAATTCTGGTTACCAAGTCAATCACTTTGCTGCATTCTGTAAGAATGTGTCAGAAATGAAGTAAGACTAAAAACATGCATATATCTACATATACAACAAATCAAGAGCATCCAGCCAACTACTCACAGCAAAACCTGGGAATCCAATTTCTCCCTGGGGACCTCTGATTCCCCTGGGTCCAGGTGGTCCTGGTTCCCCTGGGACTCCTGGCTGTCCTGGATCTCCAGCATCTCCTTTGTCTCCCTGGAGACAGAATTATAATAATTATCATCGCTATTAAACATATGAATTTATCTAACATGTAAATAAATTTTCTCATTTATATATTTCAAGTATGTAATTTGTAGTTACAGTAAGGCTGTATAAAAATGTTGCATATTTAGTAAAATAAAGTGCACAAAGATGGATAGTGTTTCTTTATGCAATGCTTAAAAAAATAAAAAAATAAAAAAATACAATGATAGATACAATCTTTCTTATATACATAAACATGCAAGGTATAGAAATATAGCAACAATTTACATGCTTGGCACATGACAACTTTAAATTCCAGCAAGAATATATACAACCCTGTATATTTCATTCTAGAATTACACTAGAGCTTAATTGTTACAGAGACAATGTAATAATATTCAATATAATATTCAACATCATGATACTGTATAATTCTTCTCACTGAGTGTCTCCCAAATACAGAGTTTTTTTCTGTACAAATAAATAATTTTTCATGGCAAGTTTTTATCTGGACAAATGTGCCTGAACTAGGGACAATTTACTACATTTTACTTATTTTTATATCTTTTGCATGAAAACTGATTAAAAGTTTAGAAGTTTCAAAGATGTATTTCATATATTTTAATACAAGTACAAGAGATCTTTGTTTTTGTCAAACCCGACTTTTATTTTAATAGAAAAAAAGCTTCACACTGAACACTGAACTTGATCTAAAAACCTTAACATTAGCTTTAATCTATGGTGCTGATAGATATATGGATGGACAGATAGATATATGGATTGACAGATGTATGGATGGATGGACAGATGTAAGTATCAATGGACAGATCAAAGTATGTATGTATGGATTGATGTAAGTATTGATGGACAGATGAAAGTATGTATGGTTCATCAGATGCATGGATGAATGTATGGATGGACAGGTTAAGTATATATGGATGGAGAGATGTATGGATGGATAGATTTAAGTATATTTGGAAGGACAGATGTAGGTATGTTTGGATGGACAGATGTATGGATGTATGGATGGACAGATGTAAGTATGTATGGCTGGACTGTGTAGATGTACGGATAGACAAATCTAAGTATATATGGATGGACAGATGTATGGATGGATAGATTTAAGTATATGTGGAAGGACAGATGTAGGTATGTTTTGATGGACAGATTAAGAGTGGGTGGATGGACAGATGTAAGTATGGATGGTTGGACTGTATGGAAGTATGGATAGACAGATATAAGAATGTATGGATGGACAGATTTTAATGGATGCATGGATAGACAGATATAAGTATGTATGGATGGACAGATGTAAGTATGGATGGCTGGACTGTATGGATGTATGGATAGACAGATATAAGTATGCATGGATGGACAGATGTAAGTGTGGATGGAAGGACAGATTAAGAGTGGGTGGATGGAAAGATGCAAGTATGGATGGTTGGACATACACTGGTGCCAAAGTAATCATCATGCCAAGCTATGCAAAGATGGGCATCAAAAAAAAGCAAATTTCTCTCTTTTTTTTTCAAGAGAAAACCTAACAGACTTCATATATCAATTAATTTCAATAATTTAAACTTCTGAACTTGGGTTAATTTTAATATATGACCAACATGTTTTGTATCAAAACTATTGCAACTGTAAGTGGTAATTAATTTCATATGTCTAGGAATGTACCTTTGGTCCTGGTTGTGAAGATGTTTCGTGCATAATACTGCTGGGAACTGCTGGTCCTGGGGGACCAGGGATCCCAGGGGGGCCTTGTGGTCCTGCAGGACCTTCTTTGCCTGGTAATCCATCCTTGCCATCTTCTCCTCTATCTCCCTTAAGGCCCTATTTTAGGAATACAAATACAATACAAATTAGAAATGCCACTTCTAACTCCCTTAAGGCCCTATTTTAGGAATGTTAACAATACAAATTAGAAATGCCACCTTCTAACTCCCTTAAGGCCCTATTTTAGGAATGTTAACAATACAAATTAGAAATGCCACCTTCTATCTCCCTTAAGGCCCTATTTTAGGAATGTTAACAATACAAATTAGAAATGCCACCTTCTATCTCCCTTAAGGCCCTATTTTAGGAATGTTAACAATACAAATTAGAAATGCCACCTTCTATCTCCCTTAAGGCCCTATTTTAGGAATGTTAACAATACAAATTAGAAATGCCACCTTCTATCTCCCTTAAGGCCATAGTGTACAAATGTTGACAATACAAATTTGAACTGCCACTGACTAAATCTCAGTACTGACAAAAGGAAAAAAAGATTTGTAAAAAAGCCAGCAGTCATCAGAAGGGAGAGTAAATTAATTTTTTTGTAGTAAATTTTTATAATACAAAACATTTATCAAGAGCAAATATATATTTACTGACTGAACTCATTAAATGTATAGATACCTCAGAAATAGATATGTGATAGACAATACATACTCATGAGCAATCTGCAACACTATGTTTATTACAAGTTGAGAAAAAGAGTTAAACAAGATCTAAAACTAATTAAAAAAGAGCTGGAGACTAATATATATACATGATTGCTAAATATATTCCATAGCACTCTGTTCGATCAACCAATTCAGTAAGCTTGCATTCGTGAAGCATAATATATTACAATGGTTTGTCCAAAATCTCTTAAAAATATCCTTTATTAGCCGACAGGTTTCCATCCTGGCATGTGAGATAGAATGCAAGCAGATGGTAAATCCCACTTAGAACCAAGAATTTAGTAAATCTGGGCACAGGTGAAAAAAGGTGACCAAATCTGACTATAATTTGAGCCTTTCCATATTAATATCAATATCAATATTACAAATGAATATTAATGTCAATATTAAAACTGAATATTAATATCAATATTGCAAATGAATATTAATATCAATATTAAAAATGAATATCAATATCAACATTAAAACTGAATATTAATATTAATATTAAAAATGAATATTTATATCATCATTAAATATGAATATTAATATCAATGTTAAAAATGAATATTAACGTCAATATTAAAAATGAATATTAATATCAATTTTAAAAATGAATATTAATAGCAACATTAAAAATGAATATTAATATCAATATTAAAAATGAAAATTAATATCAATATTAAAAATGAAAATTAATATCAATATTAAAAATGAAAATTAGTATCAATATTAAAAATGAATATTAATATCAATATTAAAAATGAATATTAATATCAATATTAAAAATGAAAATTAATATCAATATTAAAAATGAAAATTAGTATCAATATTAAAAATGAATATTAATATCAATATTACAAATGAAAATTAGTATCAATATTAAAAATGAATATTAATATCAATATTACAAATGAATATTAATATCAATATTAAAAATGAATATCAATATTAAAAATGAATATTAATATCAATATTACAAATGAATATTAATATCAATATTAAAAATGAATATCAATATTAAAAATGAATATTAATATCAATATTAAAAATGAATATCAATATTAAAAATGAATATTAATATCAGTATTAAAAATGAAAACAGAACAAGAGTGAAAGTTATAAAGGATTCATTTTTCATTAGTGTTAAATTATGAAAATGAAAATCCATATTCTTTTTCATTAGCTTATGTTTTAAAATGCATGGGGGGTTTACTCATGCCATTAAAAACCTGTGACCATGCTGCATTTCATCCATTAGGTCAACAACTCATCACTAAGTCTTGAGACTGTACTCAAAGTCTGAACTTTGCCATCACAAGAAAGTATAATTGAAATGAAGAGTCTATATAAATACATCCAGTATATTTGAAATTATAACTAGGAATTGAGCTATAAAAAAACCGAACATCAGTGAGATTACTGTCATTAGCGTCTATATTAATAATTCAAATTTATCAATATGACAAAATGGCATGGATCAAGCCCAACTGGAACATTATCAAAACAGTAGTCATACAATACTGAATGTAATTACTGATATGTATTCTTGGAGAGGGGTGGCAGAAGGACAAAACCCTACCGCCATACAAATCAATGCTGAATAGTTCTGTTCCAACAGGATGCTAAAACGTTTCAAGAACATTTCACAAAGTTGACCAACCATACTGATATTGTTACACAGCTTAGAGGCTACCTGTTTTACTTGTACTGTACTTACTATGATGCCTTTATCCATATCAATGTAAATCCTGGCAAAAATTGAAGCAGTTTTCAAATTATGCTGACACTATTTCAATTGTTTAAAGTGATGATAGCTGAAGAATGCCAAAGTCAGTTTAAGAAGTGATGCAAATTCTTTAATGAAAGAAATAAGTCAAATCGTATTCCATTCAGCCAAATGAGATTCACCATATTCATTTCAATAAAGAAATTTCACTGTTAGTTAACCAAATTTGGCATTCCTCTCCAACCATTGTTTTTCAACCAAGTGAAATGGCAGCCCACACTAGCACCAGTGTACAGGATCAATATGGGTGATTTCTACCTTTCTCAGAAATAAAACATGCATGATTCATGACAATTTGCAGCCACTCCTTTGTGTGTGATAAAGCCTGCACAGCTTTAAAAAAAATCTGAGCGAATTTTTTCAATTTTCATCAGATGTTCACAACTTCGCATCCTATTTGTAATCCTGACCTTGAATACCTGGTCACTTCTTTAACTTTGATGTTTCAATCATAGGATTTATTTAGCATGGCTATGTCGAGAGAGAAAATTCATCTTCATAGTGAAGACCCAAAAGCACAGCCCAAGGGACCTAACTCTTCTAGGATGTATAAATATATGATGAAACATTGTTATTATATTATCAGTGAGGGCTTGTTATGCGAGCTGTTCTTATATAATAATTTTGATGTTAACAATGTGGGTATTGCATCAAATACAGTAGATTTGTTTGTGGCATACTAACTAAGCAGAGAATTGTGGAGTGACCACAATTTATCAATATGTAGATCTGACAGGTACTGATTTCGTGTCATGTTCTGTTGCCCTTTTGATTCATCAATCAGTTTACAGTGTTCATACTTCCTAAGCAAAATATGTCATTTGGAACATATGACTGCTAACAAGAACTCTAACATGAAATGCAGCATTTTGTCTCACACTGGAAAGGGAATTCCAAAAGTTGTTCGAATATGAACTTTTATTGATGCCAACCAGATCTGATTATTGATAAGTAATTCTTGAACCAGACTGGAATGATACTATTTTTAGAATACCAGAGTATTTAACATAAGGACCTTCTAAATTGATCAAGTGTACTAACCATGAGTCCTACAAGACCTGGTTCACCTGGAGCACCTGGTATTCCTGGTAACCCTCTAGGTCCCACATCTCCTGGTAACCCATCCATACCACGTGGGCCCTGAGGTCCTGCTTCTCCACGATCACCCTTCTCTCCACGCTCTCCTGGTTCACCAGCCTCTCCCTAAAAACATTCAAGTCATGTATAGTTCTGCACAGAATAGATTTCTAAAGCTTGTGACAATTTCAGATAGAAATCATGTTTTTTAGCTTCACAAAATTAAGGTATCCAGATAAAGAATAGGGTTAGGGTTAATTGCCCAAAAGAGTGGCAAAGTTATAAAGGAACTGCAGTGTTTCAGGGTATGTTGAATGTTTCATGAGCTGTGCTATTACAAGCCATTCCCATTAGTGAACATGTAACACTGATTCACAATGCCCATAACTCTGTCGAACCTCCTGAAGAAAACTCTTATCTGCTCAAATACATACAAATAACCTCATATACATACAAATAACCTCATTTACATACAAATAACCTCATATACATACAAATAACCTCATTTACATACAAATAACCTCATTTACATACAAATAACCTCATATACATACAAATAACCTCATGTACATACAAATAACCTCATATACATACAAATAACCTCATATACATACAAACAACCTCATATACATACAAATAACCTCATATACATACAAATAACCTCATATACATACAAATAACCTCATTTACATACAAATAACCTTATATACATACAAATAACCTCATTTACATACAAATAACCTCATTTACATACAAATAACCTCATATACATACAAATAACCTCATGTACATACAAATAACCTCATATACATACAAATAACCTCATATACATACAAACAACCTCATATACATACAAATAACCTCATATACATACAAATAACCTCATTTACATACAAATAACCTCATTTACATACAAATAACCTCATATACATACAAATAACCTCATTTACATACAAATAACCTCATATACATACAAATAACCTCATATACATACAAATAACCTCATATACATACAAATAACCTCATATACACACAAAAAACCTCATATACATACAAATAACCTCATTTACATACAAATAACCTCATATACATACAAATAACCTCATATACCTACAAATAACCTCATATACACACAAATAACCTCATATACATACAAATAACCTCATATACATACAAATAACCTCATATACACACAAATAACATCATATACATACAAATAACCTCATTTACATACAAATAACCTCATATACATACAAATAACCTCATATACACACAAATAACATCATATACATACAAATAACCTCATTTACATACAAACAACCTCATATACACACAAATAACCTCATATACACACAAATAACCTCATATACATACAAATAACCTCATATACATACAAATAACCTCATATACACACAAATAACCTCATATACATACAAATAACCTCATATACATACAAATAACCTCATATACACACAAATAACCTCATATACATACAAATAACCTCATATACACACAAATAACCTCATATACACACAAATAACCTCATATACATACAAACAACCTCATATACATACAAATAACCTCATATACATACAAATAACCACATATACATACAAATAACCTCATATGCATACAAATAACCTCATATACATACAAATAACCTCATATACATAAAAATAACCTCATTTACATACAAATAACCTCATATACATACAAATAACCTCATATACACACAAATAACCTCATATACATACAAATAACCTCATTTTTGCCAAAGCTCAAGCAGTTTGAGTGACTGCAAACAATTAGTGTTTACACGAAATAAATGGAAGTTCAAATAGTGTAAAAAAAATGTAATACAAATTAAAAAATGGACTTATTTAAACATCTACATGAAATGAAGGAAGGACATACAAATGTACAGTACAAAATAACACACAGGGGTAGCATATACTTATTAAACAGGAACTTAGAAAACACTGTTGAACTAAAATGGTACAAATCACAGTGTCAAAGAACTCTGTTCAGACTTTTCAGAGTCTCTTGAGAACATGGCTTTAATAGTTGCATGACCACTTGAAAACATGGCTTTAATGGTTGCATGACCACTTGAAAACATGGCTTTAATGGTTGCAAGACCACAAGAAAACATGGCTTTAATGGTTGCAAGACCATCTGAAAACATGGCTTTCATGGTTGCGTGACCACTTGAAAACATGGCTTTACTGGTTGAATGACCGCTTGAAAACATGGCTTTACTGGTTGAATGACCACTTGAAAACATGGCTTTAATGGTTGCAAGACCACTTGCAAACATGGTTTTAATGGTTGCATGACCAATTGAAAACATGGCTTTAATGGTTGCAAGACCACTTGAAAACATGGCTTTAATGGTTGCATGACCAACTGAAAACATGGCTTTAATGGTTGCATGACCACTTGAAAACATGGCTTTACTGGTTGCATGACCACTTTAAAACATGGCTTTACTGGATGCATGACCACTTGAAAACATGGCTTTACTTGTTGCATGACCAATTGAAAACATGGCTTAAATGGTTGCATGACCACTTGAAAACATGGCTTTAATGGTTGCATGACCAGTTGAAAACATGGCTTTAATGGTTGCAAGACCACTTGAAAACATGGCTTTCATGGTTACAAGACCACTTGAAAACATGGCTTTAATGGTTGCAAGACCACTTGAAAACATGGCTTTAATGGTTGCAAGATGGACCACTTGAAAACAAAGCTTGCTATACAAGAGAATGATGGATTAGGTCAATTCTATTTTATGCTGCACAAGACAAGAAAGTAGCAATCATGCCATCCTTCATTGCTGTCCAGCAATAGAATTTTAATTTTTATATTTTTCTGACAATTATTTTGCTTTAAGTCAAAAAAGTGGCATTTCAATCCTTCTCAGTACCTTGAATTCTTGAATTATTTTGCTGCAATAGCTTAAAAGCAAAATTTAACAAAATACAAAATAAGTTTAGAAAATGAAAGACAAACCAACAGGTTATGAACACTCACAAAAAGATTTCCTGTCAGGCATCACCATGTAAGTACCATTAAAATCATTTAACAGTCGAGTCCAACTGCAAACTGCATAATGGACTGGCAGATCAGGGTCTATGAAGTTTGTGAGGTGTAAAAAGTAGAATAAACAACATAGACCCTGATTTGTAGGTACATCAGGTAATGACAGATCAGAGTCTATGTTGTTTGCAGTTGGATTCAACTTACAAGCAACTACATATGGTACAAGATATGTTTTGGAAATGAATCTATAGCTACTTTAATTGCAATTTATAAGACTGAGTTACTTTATCAACATTTGTAACAAAAAGGGGAGAAAGGTTCGGATTATTTCAGTCTCTGATACTGATGCAAACACATATAGGCTCAGAATTAGATTATAATTTAATGTGAATTAAAATCTACCGAAGAAAATATCCAGCACTCTCTCGATATAATGCCACCAATGAAAAACATAGTATATCACCTTATAATGAGGTACACAATACACCACTCCATCATGTTAATACTTTCCATGGAAGGTATAGAGTACACCACCTTGTAATAAAGTATGTCATCCACAGAATTGTACTACGTCTGAATAAAATGGAACATATTACCATACTCACCTCATAATAAGAATCATGTTACAATGAAGGGCCTTATAGTGAGAGTTCTGTATAAGAAGGTTGTTATTGTTAGGGAATTCTTTAACGACACTGACTTCATTTTTTACCTTTTCTCCTTTGACACGACTGCCACCAAAGAATAAGTCATCTGGATCACCGCTGCCTTCAAGACCCACTGTGGCAGAAACTGGTTGGCCAGGTGGTCCAGGTGGTCCAGGTGGACCAGGTGGTCCCATAAGGCCTGATTCTCCCTGTATGCCTGGAGGCCCAATGACAGACTGCCCATCTCTGCCTGGGGTTCCTTGTTCTCCCCTTTCTCCCTGATAAGGAAATATTAATTTATTTAATGCAATAGTATATGTATATTTGGTCAGGTGACCCTGGTTTTGAAAGCTATTTCCAATTTTCACATGATGCCCTTTAACTATGAAAAATTAGCATTCCTATTGTATTGGTCAAAAATCTTGCATCATGCAAAATTAATGTCCCACGACCTAATAATCACTTCCACATACATGCCAACCCCTGGCGAGGAAAAAAGTGTCATCCAAGTGGACAAAAAGAGTAATCAGGGCAGAAAAAGAGTAAACCACATAAAACATGATAAAATTAAATGAGTATATGTGCAAAATGATTTATTTATCCCTTCTGGTCTTTTTACATCAATTAATGCTTCAAAGTATCATATATAACACTTTGAGCTTTAAAATGCAACTGTCTCTCATACTGCATTTCAAAACACTTTGTACAAGCTGAGATTATTAATGACTTGCACACCAGTAGAGAACCAAGTGATAGGTTACAGATCCTGGATCTGAATTCAGTTTTATTTTTATCAACAATGCTGAACAATCCCTCACAGTCAGCATTAGAATGGTAAGGAACCAATATTCCTTGCATAACCTGACAAAGAAGGGGAAATGTATCTTCCAGTTATTGGATCTTTTAGCTGGGAAATAAGGTGCCATTGCACATCAACTCTGTCTGCATGAAGTACATTGTTAGGTAGAATGCCAATTTATCAGCAGACCTTCCTGCAGCATGGTTCATCATATGACAGAGAAAACCTACAACCTGATATGAACAATGATGGAAATTCATTTATCAATTCCAGTCATCACTGATGCATTATCAGCTGAAAACCCCATACAGTTCTGCCAACTTATGTTTATTCAAAGCATTAACAGGTAAATAAAAAATGCTTACTCCAGTGGAATCATTGTCAAAGTCTCTTACTGAGAGTGGGTACAATGTTTTGTCATCATAATCACTGCTCATCTGTTGCAATACTAAATGGCCCAATTTTCATGGCTTCTGCAGTTTTAAGCGAAGTATCTTCTGCTAAACACCTAACAATATTAGATGATTTTGTTCTTGCACGTGCACATTTCCTGCAATTTTGGAATGAGGAAACATCCATTTGAACAAAGGACCAATGTAGTCTTCTACAGCTAGGGGTAGTCCATATTCTATTAAGAACTCTGTAAATAACACCTCTGCATTTATTAGTTCTGCTTTAAAAAAGAAGTTACAAGTTACCTTAGTATTGGAGTTTGTAAAATGAGCTAATTTAAGATATTTTGTTTTACCATCATGACCAATATTAAAATCCTTTCCACACATCCTGCAGTGGGCGTGAAGCTGCCCTAGAATTGAATGCTGCATTGTGTAATTCACGTATTCATCTTTGAACCTGTTTTTTGTCTTTTTCTAATGCATTAGTGAAATTATTTAGAAAACATTTTTGCTTTACTAGAATAAATCTCACTTGACTTTTAGCGCCAAATACCTACAGACTGGTTTTGTATTGGATACGAATTAGAACGAAGAATCTGCAAGCAAAAAGTTAGAAAACCAGTCAGTTCTCTCCTAAGCCATACAGCTGTTATAAATATAAACCAAGTTCAAATGTTTGAAAGTAAAAGCAGCAGGTTTCTTGGAAATAGGGCAGCTGCTATAAATAGAACATACTAGGAAAGTGCATGCAAGGCAACAGACAAGCATACTCTTATGTTGTAGTTACGAAGAAGCTGTCTTTTCTAGAATATGGTCTGAAAGATTAATGGGATGTTAATAAAAATAAGAAAACAAATTATTAATTTTGTTGGGGAGGGAGACATACCAAAAATGCATAATCCGAATACGTTTACGTGTAAGGCATAATTTTGTGAAAAAAAGCGTAATGATTATGCAAAGAGCATAATGGTTGGCATGTATGCTTGCACCCCAGTGTATTAAATGTAGGTATCTTCCTTCTTGAATGTAAGTCTCCTTGACATCATGTCTATTCATCAAGTAAGAATCTGTATGTGTAAAAAAATACATTAAAGATCTTACACCAGTGCATGTATACCTTTTATGAAGTCTTGATATAAACAAATAAATTTCTCATCTTAAATGTAAGTACTAATCTCCTATTATCATTTTCTTTCTATTTTCTTACTAGATTCCCTATCATAAAATGTGAAATCAGTAAAATAATTTATTCAGTAAGCACTGCATACAGAGTTCATAATAAAGAAACTACAAAATACTACAAACTTTGTCGAAGGAATAGAGTCTGGAATGGCTTAAAATAATTTGTATGAACATAAAAAGTCTTTTTTTGCTCAGTCTTCTTACTGTAACGTTGTGAAATATGCTCCAATATTTAAGGAAAATTTCAGCAAACCAAAATTTGTTTAACAATTATTTATTTTATGTGTTAACAAGTGCAGTACAAACATCTTTGTTGTGGTCTTTGTCTTTAAATCTGATAACAGCTCATTTAGTTCTAGATAAACCCATATACTAAGTTTGATGTAGTCCACAAAGCTAAAAGTAAACAACTTTCAAGTTTTTCACCTGACCAAAGCTGGACTAATAATGATAAAGGTATTCCTTCTTGTCTGGTCTAAATAATGACAAGGTACTCCTTGTCTGGACTAAATAATCATAAAGGTACTCCTTCTTGTCTTGACTAAATAATGACAAAGGTATTCCTTCTTGTCTGGACTAAATACGGATAAAGGTACTCCTTGTCTGGACTAAATAATGATAAAGGTACTCCTTCATGTCTTGACTAAATAATGATAACTGTACTCCTTCTTGTCTTGACTAAATAATGACAAAGGTATTCCTTCTTGTCTGGACTAAATAAGGATAAAGGTACTCCTTGTCTGGACTAAATAATGATAAAGGTATTCCTTCTTGTCTTGACTAAATAATGACAAAGGAATTCCTTCTTGCCTGGACTAAATAAGGATAAAGGTACTCCTTCTTGTCTGGACTAAATAATGATAAAGGTACTCCTTCATGTCTTGACTAAATAATGATAAAGGTACTCCTTCATGTCTTGACTAAATAATGATAAAGGTATTCCTTCTTGTCTGGACTAAATAATGATAAAGGTACTCCTTCATGTCTTGACTAAATAATGATAAAGGTATTCCTTCATGTCTTGCCTAAATAATGATAAAGGTACTCCTTCTTGTCTGGACTAAATAATGATAAAGGTATTCCTTCTTGTCTGGACTAAATAATGATAAAGGTATTCCTTCTTGTCTGGACTAAATAATGATAAAGGTACTCCTTCTTGTCTGGACTAAATAATGATAAAGGTATTCCTTCTTGTCTGGACTAAATAATGATAAAGGTATTCCTTCTTGTCTGGACTAAATAATGATAAAAGTATTCCTTCTTGTCTAGTAAAGCAATCAAGCATCTATAGCCTTTTGTATTAAAATTGCATCCACAGTATCAATGTGTATTATCTTTCAAGGTATTGTCATCTTATGTTCGAGTATTACACAACATCTATAAGACATTTTCATTATTTGAAATCATTCCTGTGTAAAAAAAAAGTACACTGAAAATAAATAATAAAAGAATTGGTAAGATATTGTAAAATGTCATGCTACCTTTTCTCCGCTCTCTCCCTTCCGACCCTCCAGTCCAGGTAGACCATTTTCCCCTGGTGGTCCTCTGGCTCCTGGTTCACCAGGGATTCCTGGAGTCCCTGGTAGACCTGGTTCACCTTGGTCTCCCTTTGCCCCTGGTGGTCCCACAGGCAAGTCTCCAGATCCCTGTGAGAAAAGTGTAAAGTAATCACAATCTGTATCCATATTTCTTACTATGTCTGTCATCAGACAAATAACACATCTGTCATCATACAAACAGCACAGTAGCCACTGTACAAATATCATATCGGTCATCATATAAATATGATATCTGTCATTTTCCAAATACCACATTGGTCACTGTACAAATACCATACCTGCCATCACATAATTACCATATCTGTCATCATACAGATACCATATCTATCATACCAATACTGTATCTGTCATTGTACAAATACCATATATGTCATTGTACAAACACTCTATCTGTAATAGTACAATACCATATTTGTCATCATACAGACACCATATATGTCACTGTATACATATCATATATATCATACTAGTACTGTACTGTATCTGTCATCATACCAATACCATATCTATGATACAAATACTGTATCTGTCATCATACAAATACCACATCTATCATTCAAATCCTGTATCTGTCATCATAGAAATACTGTATGTCATCATAGAAATACCATATCTGTCATAGAAATAATGTATCTGTCATCATACAAATACCATATCTGTCATCATACAAATACTGTATTTGTCATCATACAAATACTTAATCTGTCATTGTACAAATACCAAATTTGGCATCATACAAATACCAGGCCTGTCACTGTATAAATACCATATCTTTCATCATATAAAGACTATATCTGTCAAGTAACAAGAACCATATCTGTCATCAAACAGATACCAGCAGTCATCATATAAATTGGTACATTTTGCCTTTAAAAATAATCAACTTAAAACACTCTTTGGTATCATAGAGACCATAGGTATTGATAGTGGAACTTGGTCTTGTACTTCACTGAAATTATATATATATATATATATATATATATATATATATATATATATATATATATCTGTGTGATTGTGTGATTTGGATTTTTAATGTAGCTTTAACAATTTTTCAGTCATATCACTATGATGTCTGCAGTGTGTCAGTTTATAGTGATGTCTAGCACTGGGGCATCATGCCATAGACATGTAGCATCATGTCCCACTCAGTCACATTATCCTGACACCAGGTCGACCAGTCCTAACACTAACGTCTTAATGCTGAGCACCAAGCGAGGCAGCTGTTAGTACCATTTTTATAAGTCTTTGGTATGACTCGGCCGGGGATCAAACCCACGACCTCCCACATCCAAAGTGGACACTCTAACCACTAGGCCACTGGAGCGGTCAAACTTGTATATGAATTATGGAACGATAAAAGAGTATATATATGCCACACTGATTTAGTTATACTCCACACTAACTTATAACCTGAAACAATACAACAGTCATTACAGGTTTACTTGGTAGTTAACTCTTGCCAAAAACTATAATTTTTTTTAGAGTACTAGACTACATTCAATATGTGCATTATTAAACCTAAGCTTCCATACATACAGATGCATATGCAAATATGGAAATGGCAAACTCTTGATAACTGCAAATACTGCATATGATTCCATACATATCGATACAGACACAGTTTTATCTGCAGATGTGTATACAATTCTTAAATTGCTCCCTGTGGTGATTTCAAGTATTTCCATGCACAAATCAAATGGGGAAATCTCTCAAATGATATCTCAAGTAGTCATTTCCAAGACCTGTTATCTCAAGTAGCCTAATGTCAACAAGAACTAAAGGTCTTACACACTACATATATCAAGGGTCTCAAAACACAAATCACCATGAAGGTCACACAAGGATTAGTACATTAGTGCCACATAACTGAAACATTTTCATTAAAGTGGCTCATATAAATGGTAGCCAGTTGAAATGTTGAAAACAAGAAGTAATGAAACAATCAAATTTTTATCAAAAATTGGCTGGCTGTGAAGAAAGAATTTGCATTATTAATTATTTTTAAAATTTCAGGTTTTGTTGTAGGCCATATATATCTTGCACCCACAGGCCACAAGTCTGAGACCCATGATTATATAGGAAATCACATTAATAACGTGTCCACATACCGTATCCATGTACAGCATACATATACAAATCCAAACATGTATAATCATAGCCTGCTAGGGACCGATGCTGATGAATTCCATAGAAATAGTTTCTAATTAAAGACAAAAGGAGCAAAGCAGTCTTCTAATAACTGGCTCACATTCAAAACTACATGAATGGGTCAATGCAACTATGTAACAAAAACATTACAATGTTGTAAACATAACTGCAATGTTACAATCTGCTAAATTTGAAGGATGGGTGGATGTCCTAATGGGGGAGCAGCCTGAAAGCTGCCAACAAGTACATTATACGTGTATCTATCTTAATTGCACTTCGAAAAGTTATTATATTCTTTTAAACAACTTTTATTGAATTGTTTCCAGAAAAAAGCATAATTTACAATACAAATGGATGTATCCCTCAAAATATATTAAACCTCTCTGCTACAAAGCAATTTAACAATATATAATTTTTATCATGGCTCAACCTTGCAAATGACAGACACTGAAATCTGGGAAACTCAGTCACTGTCCTCAGCATGCATACTATTCCATTTGCAAAAGGGAAACAAACATTGGGAGACAAACGTTGCATTACAGGGATGAGCATTCCGTATATGTACACTGGCTGAGAGCTATTTGTTGATTACAGATATCATTTACAACAACAGATCACCTTTAAAAATTAAAAACTGCTGCCATTTTCCTTAACTGAAAAATGTCAATTCCCCACAAAATGTGGACTAAAACATTGTTAAGGCAGCCCGCTAATAATGAAAGACTGACCATAACAATTTGAATGGGCTATCATTGTAAAGTGAGACAAATGCTTTTTATTCATTTATTTACAATGGTCATTGCAAAATAGGAGCTGACACACCTGTTTTAAAAAACTAGATCGGAGATGATATAAAAAATAGACAATATCAAGAAAATCTGATTCAATTCAGGTGAAAAGCAGAATTCCGCTTGAAAATGGAGAAAAATCACGTCTGCACATTGTATATAATAGTAAATGTAGCTTCAGCAGTGCAACATCTTATAAAAATGTACATATCACTATATACAGTTTCTATGCTTTGAAAATTAAATTGAATGAAATTGAAACAGGACTGCATATTATGCAAATGTCAAAGAGGTCAAGACCACTTACAAAAACAGAATCCATGTCGATGAGACCAGTACCCCCAGTTCCTCCACTTCCTTGAGGCCCTGGTGGTCCAGGAGGGCCTGGTAAGCCTTGGTGTCCTGGTAAGCCATCTCTACCTGGTAAACCAGGTTTTCCAGTTGCTCCATCCTGTCCTGGTGGTCCCATGGGACCTGCTGGACCTGGTTCTCCTGTAATCCCATCTTCTCCCTGAAGAAAATAAAAATAAAAATTCACTGTGCAAAAGAAGAAAAAAATGATAATTGTAAATGCTGTGCATTAGGTGAAAATCTGGTAACAAGCTGAACACCCAGTTTTACTTGAATGAAGTGAGAATTCCTTGAACATAATACTGAAAAATACAAAAGCTGCAAGCTGGAAACAGCAAATTTCGGGTAGCAGTGCAATAAGGTTTGAGTAATCAATTATTGATTACAACACATCCTTCTGTCTTATAACATCTGCTGCATGATGTATTATGGAACTTCTATTAAATGACATGTGACAATCAAATTACCAATGACAACTATATTAGTGCTAAAACCCACCTAGAAGTAGTCTATTTCATTTTCCCTTTTACTTATATGTTGCCATCCAAAAATCTGAATATAACTGTGAAAGGAAGACTGTTTTTGAAGAGAGTATCTTCCGGCCTATAAGATGATAGTTTTTGACCAGAAAATTTTAGCTTTGTCTCATAATCCAGATCGACTTATATATGGATTATGCCATCAGATTCTCTTTATCATGTTTTTCATGTGGAAACTAATTCTCCAAATGTACGAACAATTTTTGGGGACGAGATTGTTTATGAAAAAATATGGGATCCCACATTGAGTATTTTACACAATTACATGATCATTAGTGTTAAAAATTAATGTACATCAGATGTAATTGCACTAAAGCAGCATGCACCAGTAATGTACATTGTTTGTAATATAGGTTGTTTAAATTTGATTACATATATGTGCATTAGAATTTTCAAGTAAAAAAGATGAATAACCATGACAAAGACACATTCCATCACAATTTTCTTCTTGCACCTAATGATCAAATAAAACTTGTGTCCCATTTACAGACTAACAGGCAGACAGAAAGAGAAATGTCTTCACGATTGTAAATCTGTATTGTATTGTTCACTTACTTGATGACTGATCTTACTCATGTGTGAGTGCAGTACCATATTCCATTATCAAATATTACCACTAGTTAAGCAATTCCTCTAGTTTTTGTTGTCACTTCCATTATCCAAGAATCACATGGCTTTTCACTGTCTTTACTTGCTAATTAAACATGCCACAGCTGTATTCAGTCATTCCAAGCTAACACTTGTTTGAAGTCAAGATTTGGCAGACCAGATCAGATCAGGCTACCAACAGGGAAATGAGGCTACCCATGGGTATTACGAATACCACACCATATAATGAAAGGAAATGCCAGGTTGTTACTCATGTAAATTTCTTAGCCAGTAAAATCTTTTGAACATGCTGATGAACTGACAACAATTTAAAATTACATCTAGCACGAGCAAGGATCAAAAAACAACTGCTGCTTAAGTACAAGAAGAGTACATGCACTTTAAAAAAAATCTTATCTGTTTGGACTGGAGAGGTCGTTATACTTGCAAAGAATAGCATAGACAGCATGTGAAATAGGTATTCTTGGGATTTAACCAAAATGGAGTCTACATAGATATAACTATTGTGAATGTTTAAACCCTGAAGGAGTATGGCATGTATTTTCATAATTTACAGTTCCTGTTACATTTATTAAAGTTTTCTCTCTTTGACTAAAGCTTCAGCTAAACAGGGGCAATAAGGTATAAGAAAACACACAAAAACGCACATGAAAAACTGAAATCTCTTTCCCTCTCATATATCAGACCATGAGATCAAAATATATATGCATCCCTCTCTCTGTATCTCTCTTCTGCCAAAAACTGCGGAAAAAGCATTTTATCATTAATGATGCAATTTCGTTACTGCTGTTATTCTGAAATAGCATAAAGTGATACTTTTAATATTTACGAAACTGGAAGTTATTATAGTTTATATCCATTGCAAGTTTTATCCTATCTGTAGCTCACAAATTTTTCAGGTCAGCTTCATTATATGTAGCTAAAAGTACATAATACATTTAAAATACTTCATGTGATACAGATCAAGTACTTTTAGTTACATTTAATGATCCTGACCGGAAAGGTTGCTGAGTTACAGATAGGATAAAATTCACAATGATGTGTGGAATGACATGAAAAAGACAATCTGAGGCATTGATCTGCCCTCATCTTATAAACAGCATCGACTTATATATGGATGAAGGATGGAAAAGTTTCTAAACTTGTGGATTCGACTTACAATCCATATCGACTTATAGGCCAACAAATACAGTATGTGTAAGACCCCCATATTACATCATTCTGACCATATAATATTTTCTTTGCGATTGCTTCATTGACTTCATTTTGTGGTCTTGACAGAAAAAAGTTTACAAAGAAAACAGGCCCCTTACCCGATCTCCCTTAGGTCCCTGTGGTCCTGGTTTCCCATGCATTCCATCAACACCTGGTAGACCCTGAAAAGACAAAAGAAAATTAATATACTTTTTGGCTCAAGATAATAACTGCTTAATGTGGTGAGGGATAAAAACACATGATCTCATCATCAAAATAATCATTGGTGAAGGAAGGGGGACAGGATAAAAACACATGATCTCACCATCAAAATAATCATTGGTGAGGGAAGGGGGAGAGGATAAAAACAAATGATCTCACCATTAAAATAAGCATTGGTGAGGGAAGGGGGAGAGGATAAAAACATGATCTCACCATCAAAATAAGCATTGGTGAGGGAAGGGAGAGAGGATAAAAACACATGATCTCACCATCAAAATAAGCATTTGTGAGGGAAGGGGGAGAAGATAAAAACACATGATCTCACCATCAAAATAGTCATTGGTGAGGGAAGGGGGAAAGGATAAAAACATTTGATCTCACCATCAAAATAATCATTGGTGAGGGAAGAAGGAGAGGACAAAAACACATGATCTCACCATCAAAATAATCATTGGTGAGTGAAGGGGAAGAGGATAAAAACACATGATCTCACTATCAAAATAATCATTAGCAAAGTTAGCATTTTAAGTAGATTTATTTATTGAATATAATGCCTCAGTAGGAATTACAGGAAGACAATGCATAAAGTTTGGGGAATTACTGTATAGAGAAACAAGGGACATCACTTCAACAGTGCCAACATGGACTCTAAGATCATGAGGAATGAGGAATTATACTGATACATGTGATTCAGTTGGTATTATGACCAAAAATACTCTGTCACATGGATGTGGTTGCAATCTAGCACTTTTGAAGAAATAAAATTAAAAAACTGCAGTGGGGTCAGAACTATTTTTACACATTCTATCTACACACTGTAGAAACTAGGCAAAACCAATCCATTGGGCACCAGATCTGTTCCAAACATTCAATGACTTGTGCAATGATGCATGCTGAGTAATCTGATAAAAAACTGTTACACAGTGGCAGACAAGAACACATCAAGCTGCATATTGATTAACTTACTGTTGTAATTTAGAGAAGCAAAGGCAGGATATATATTGAGGTGTTATAGGTAACAAAGATAGTTCATAATGACTTACAAATCTGATTAAAAATCAGCTGACCTTTGGCAGAGGTGAGATAGCGAAGGAGGTGCCAATGAATAATGATTTTGGCAGAAACATATTTGTATGTATTTACACTTTTGTCGTATTTGTTTGTTTGTTTTTCAGGATGTTTTTTATTGGAATATTAAAGGGAACACTTTATCTTTTCTTGGTCAATTCATGTCAAAATAACAAAAATGTGCACTTTCTCCCAATGCTAAACAAGAGTCCCAGGATGGGACTGATGATCTACTAGCTGAAATGAGTTTCCAGCATGTCAAAACAGAACAAGACCATTTCTTCTTTGTATCTAGACCATCCAATATTTTTGAGCATTAATAAATGGTTCAAAGTAGCCATACTGGATCTAAGATTGGCATCATTTTCTTTGAGGACAAACAAGACATCATTAGGCAGCCTTTAGTGAAAGAGATGACAGACATTTGATAAAGGACAATGAATATAAAATGAACAACAGATGATGATCAACAGGCCATGCTATACACTATTCTGGCCAACAGGCCATGCTATACAGTCTTCTGGCCAACAGGCCATGCTATATACTCTTCTGGCCAACAAGCCATGCTATACAGTCTTCTGGCCAACAGGCCATGTTATACACTCTTCTGGCCAACAGGCCATGCTATACAGTCTTCTGGCAAACAGGCCATGTTATACACTCTTCTGGCCAACAGGCCATGCTATACAGTCTTCTGGCCAACAGGCCATGCTATACACTCTTCTGGACAGTGACCAGTAGAGCTAAATACCATCTTAGAAATATTACAAAAATGCTTGGAAATCAGAGCGTAAGTGGGACCAGGTAAGTTGCTAGGGTCCCTAGCCTACACTGCGAGCTTCAAGCAAGATGATTTTAAGACGATAATGATATTACCAAGCAAGCATCAAAGAGGAGCATTGACTCTTCTGTTCCAAACACACCCACTTTAGAAACCTTATTTTAGATTGGCTCAAGAATTCTGTACTACCACATTCCAATAGCCTGTCAAGTGTGAAACTTGTCTCACATTTAATATCATCAGTGGTCACCTGGTGGTGAACTTGTTGGGGGAAACTAAATTTCCATGTGGATTTTATCAACAAATCATTGCAGTGAACAGGTGATGTCTTTAAGTTTTTCATTTCAATAACAATATCCTTATTCATATTAATTAACAATGTTTTTTATTTTTATATCCAAAGGTCATAAATATTGAAAACTTGCCATTTTATTATAATATGAAGAAAGTACATAAAAAATGCACTTTTTCAGTTTTCAATCACCTTAAAATATGTGTATTTTACAATGATATACAATACTACTGATTGAAAAGTCAAACTACTGATCTCATGTGCTGGATCAATCGCATGTAACTGGCACAAAACCATCAGCCATGGGTAGATTATGTACTTGCCCTTTGTGCCTTATGACATTAATGGGGTTATGTTCATGCACTAGCCCTTTGTACCTTGTGACATTAATGGGCTTCGTTCATGTACTTGCCCTTCACACATTATGACATTAATGAGGCTAAATTCATGTACTTGCCCTTTGTGCCTTATGACATTAGGGGGACTAAGTTCATGTACTACCCTTTGTGCCTGATGACATTAATGTGGCTAAGTTCATGTACTAGCCCTTTGTACCTTGTGACATTAATGAGGCTGAATTCATGCACTTGCATTTTGTGCCTTATGACATTAATGAGGCTAAATTCATGCACTTGCCCTTTGTGCCTTATGACATTAATGGGGTTATGTTCATGTACTAGCCCTTTGTACCATGCGACATTAATGGGCTTCGTTCATGTACTTGCATTTTCTGCCTTATGGCATTAATGTGGCTAAGTTCATGTACTAGACCTTTGTACCTTGTGACATTAATGGGCTACGTTCAAGTACTTGCCCTTTGTGATGTATGACATTAGGGAGACTAAGTTCATGTACTACCCTTTGTGCCTGAAGACATTAATGGGGCTAATTAATTGCTTTACATACTCTCGTACAAGTCTGACTGTAATGGCAAAAATGTGCCAGCAAATCTGGGTCTATGCAGTTTATTTGGAATCAGTAGAACAAATAACACAGACCCAGACCTGACTTCACATTATATAATGGCATCTAAGGTTTATGTTATTTGTTGTTGGACTCAAATTGTATGCCATTACATACAGTATTGCAATAAAAATTTGTCAGCTCACGTATGATCATAACTGTGCATAGTCAAATGTGACCTCCCCATATGAATACATACTCACTCAAGTCTGACTTCCTGATGTGAATATATAAGTCAGTATCAAGAAAGATGATTTCAACCATGTAACAAATTATGCCTAATATTTTATATCAAAACTATTTCATGAAAGAGCAAAGCACTTTTTAAATTCAAACAATTAGTTTGTAAAATTAAGATCATCTTTAAAAATTTGAGAACCCTAACCAGTGTGATAAAAAAAATGATAAGCAGTCAACGAGTCCCGACATCAAGCTTCTTATTCAGTATGTCTGTTATATAACTGTCATATAAGTGTTATGTAAGTGTTACATAAGTGAATAAGAGATAAGAGAATATTTATGGAGTGATGAGGATCAATTGACTGACTAATAATTACAATAATAATAATGAGGACTTTGTATAGTGCCTAATCTTTAGAAGCTCTAAGTGCTTTACAACATTAGACAACACCTATAAGATAAAAAACATATAATGACATGATTACAAAAACAAACACCATAAAGTTAGAAAACATTATTAAAAAAACATGCTGAGAACATTTAAGGTAGGACACATTATTAGGTCTTTAAGTTTGTTCTTGCAGTTGAAATAAGTGAGTTTTGAGAGCACTCCTGAATGTGATCACTGTGTCTTTGTGTCTAAGTTCAGTGGGCAATTCATTCCACGTTGCTGGGCCCTGGTATGCAAAAGAACACTGTCCATATGACTTTGTTTTCATAGTGGGAATAATGAGTATACAACTGTCAGAAGAGGAGCGTAAGTATCTTGCTGGTGCGTACACATAGGTGAGGTCGGATAGGTATGTTGGAATAGAGTCCAACAGTGAAACATAGCACAGAGAACAAATTTTGTGTTTGATTCTGGATCGAATGGATAGCCAGTGTAGGGTACAGAGCAGCGGGGAGGTGTGCTCTGATTGCTGTACTCTAAGTATGATCCGAGCAGCTGTGTTTTAAACATTTTGAAGTTTCTGGAGCAGATATTGAGATGAACCAGACAGAATTGAGTTACAATAGTCCAGTCTTGAAAGTACTAATGAACACACAAGTGTTTTAGTGGCATAAGCTGAAAGACTAACTGGTACATCAGCACATTAATGACTAGTGCCAAAGCAAAAGTATTAAAATGCATTGGCTGGAGACATAAAACAGCAGCCAACCCTGGCTGGCTGTGTGAGATTCAAACCCACACAAAAATAGCTGCATATCTAGCATGCTAATCACCAAGGCATCACAATGGAAGAAAGAAATAAAATATAAATAGTAAATATTTCTTATCATTGCAAGAATGTGCATCTAAAAATGCAAGTTAAACCTTGCAAATATTGATCATTTTGTAGGATATGAAAAAACAACCGTCTGGGAATCTTTGAAAACATGTTTTATATGGTAATGTTAATTACATTAAAAAACATCCATGCTTTCAAGGAGATGACACATTTAAATTATTAGCAATGACAAAATAAAATGTCCAAATTAATCAGCATGCTAAATAGCAATAAACAATCATAAATTTTGACAATTTGTTCTACCAAGCAGCAGTCAATTGCCTGTGGCAAAGTCACGCAAAATAATGCACATAATATATACTATCTAAAAAAGGCAAAATAAATGAGTCTGTCTCATCTTAAGTAAGTTTTTAACACCTTCAATTTGTCATGAAGAATGGTACAGAATTCTAACTGAGAAGAAACACATAAACATCAGTCTTGGTGAAAGATTGTTTCAAACTCACTGAATTACTTGGGGTCCAAAACAATTCACTTAAGAAAAGTTGGTATGTATAAATTATACAGGCCAGAAAGTTCATGTACCGTAGTTTTAAAAAAATCAGGAACCAGACAAAGACATTAAATTTCAAAGGATACAAATTTTAATTAGACATCAAATTTCAACAGGATATGAATTTTAATTACATGTCAAATTTCAGTAGGATACAAAATTTTAATTAGATGACAAATAATGATGTCATGTGACATGTACCATACTTCTTCAAGACAATTCTACACCCATCCCCTATAGTGACAAACTTTTAGCAAATTTTTTATATGAAAGTTTTTCTTTCTTTTTCTTTTCCTCAATGGATCAGATTAAATATATTTTTTAAAAACTGGGTTTATCAGTTGACAAATACTGGAAGCATTATTTTTCTGACTCCTTTCAGACAACTAATGGCAAATGGAAATAATATTTTTTAAGAAATATATTCATAAAGCACAAAAATATAAACAAATTACATAAAAGTATGCAAATGAATTACATTAGTGGTTAAAAAGTCCAAGACTGTCACTTAAGAAAAAGTTCTGCATAACAGAATACAAAATGATTGTGATTACTGCAATTGTTTAACACTAGTACATGAAACAATAAGGTGTCTCCTATAAAAAAAAAGTGGGAAACTCAATATTTGGATTGTGTGGTTAATGTAAAAAAAATCCATTCTATTTCATTTACTGACCAAATGATCACAAATTGTACATTTTAGAGACAAATATGATTCAAATAATTTTTTAAAACTAATCTGTAATTTTAAAATCAAATATATTATGACCATAAAAATATCATAACAGTGTAGAATATCAAAACACTATGAGTATCTTATACTGAGGTTAAGGATATTGAAACAGTGTAGCATGTTATGAGTGAGGTTGAAAACAAGACACTGTCATAACAGTGTATCATGTAAATGAGATTAAAAACAAGACACTGTCATAACAGTGTATCATGTAAATGAGATTAAAAACAAGACACTCTCCTAACAGTGTATCATGTAAATGAGATTAAAAACAAGACACTGTCATAACAGTGTATCATGTAAATGAGATTAAAAACAAGACACTGTCATAACAATGTATCATGTAAATGAGATTAAAAACAAGACACTGTCATAACAGTGTATCATGTAAATGAGATTAAAAACAAGACACTGTCATAACAGTGTATCATGTAAATGAGATAAAGGAGACCAGAAACCAATGGAAATATAGAATAATAATAAAAGTACTATAGCAGAAAACCTTATTCTGAAGTATCATCTGCGACCGTAATGCCAATATTTAAATATTGGCTTATCTTCTAGGAGCTGAATTTCCGTGACCTCGTATGCAAAATTTCCGCACCTATTCGGTTACTTTCGGGATGTGACATCATAGTAGCGACTCCAGCAGCCCAAGTGGGAGTTGCCAGAGTAAAAGACAATACCGTTTTGCGTTGCTTACAGGTGTAATAGAACATTAAGAAAAGCCTGTTGACATAAAAAAAAATCTTTTCCGGAAGATAAAGGCATAATGAAAGAATGGGTACATTAGTACAAACGAGTCGATTTCAAAGCAACACCATACAGCACTATGTGCTCATTACATTTCTCAAAGGAATGTTACGAGAGGGATCATGAAAAGATAGCAGCTCAAAGATATGCAAATGCTAGGCCTAGACTGAAAGTTGGCACTGTTCCAGACATACCTTTGGACATTTTAAATCCTGGGAAAAGTGTTAAATATGTGAGTTATGAAAACAGGCAGAAGGACGAGTAAGTGACCACAAAATGCAACAATCAACCCACATCTTTTATCTAAAAACAGCAGCACTAAAAGCAAATCTGAAAGCCCGACACCCTGGGCCCCTTCTGGTTTTAGTTCCGGCCCATCCTGTATTCAAAGTGAGGTGCCCGTCAGGCTTGTCGAAACAAAAATTGTTTGCCTGAGGAAACTTTGATTGCGCTGGTGAAATGAGTAAATGTATTTTCAAGATGTTGACATACAGGCCTTAACACGGCACAATCTAAATCAAATCACCACTGTCCAAGGTGAAATTTAGATTTGATTTTAATCAAATGGTAACTTTGCTAAAAATAAGATTCTAAACCGGTCGTGTTTCAAGAAAACACAATTTTCAGTAATTTTATAAAAATGAAAAATTTTTAAAAAATGCATTGTATACATGTAGTATGCATAAACTGTAATCTGTAAAAATTGGAACTGATATAAAACTATTCCTTGGGCAGTTTAAAAAGCAGCGATTAAAAAAAAAGAGGTCAAAGTTTCACATTAACTATCTGACAATAGAACGGGGGGGGGACTACTGACCCCCCCCTTTGCCCCAATGTGCGACAGCCCATTTGATGTGCCTTTTCTCCCTGTGATACGCCTTATTATTCCCCCATGACAAGCCCCTTTTGCATATTCAGGTCAGTTCTTTCTAAATTGCAAAATAGCCAAAGTTTTGATTTAAGTACACAAACGATAAAGCCGGTGTGACTAATGAACATAATCCTTATCCTTGCATTGATCTTGTGAAAAGGACTGCCCTTCAGACATACTTCAAAGAAACCGTGTTCGACAGTGTGTGGATGCGTAAGCACCAGCAATTGATTACCAAATAAACGATGCCTATTTTGTTGTTACTTACGATGCCATGGACTTAATTTTAACAGTTCAAATCTGCAGTCACAAGTTACTGTACTTGTGGCAACTGTTTTTCTCACGTTTTATGCTCCACCTTATTTCCTTAGGTTTAAATCTTAATGCATGTAACACTGTTTGCTGAATAAAATATTTTTTCAGAATTAGTTCTTTGGGCCACATATACTGCATGGTATATTTTGTTTTATTCCTTGTATTTTTATCATGATAATTAAACTTCTCATATACGGTAGAGGAATGTCAGGTGTTAACTGGCCGAATTTCTTTGGCGGAAATGGAGATGCGATTTTGTTTGCAGAGAAAATTTCAAAGTGATCATTCATTTAAGCTAATTGGTGACAATTTTATTCTTTTAATTTTTTTTAATACTATAGTACTGTTGTAGTTGTTTAAAAAATCTGAAATTTACCTGAATAATGTTTAATCTTCACGTTCTATTTATTGAAGAAGAAAAAATGAAAAAAAAACTGTTGTATGATATTAATTATTTTGTCCAGTGCTGGTTTAGATGTGTGTGCGTGTGATTTGAATTTTTAACATAGCCTTAACAATTTTTCAGTCATATCGTTACGATGTCTGCAGTGTGGCAGTTTAGACTGTGGATTGCATACGTTATATTTAAAAATGGTTTGGGGTTGGGTTTTTTTCTTCTGACAAATGAAAATTGACAGACATAATGTAATAATCGGGACTTTGCTGCGCAAAATTGAGAGATATTACGAGATCGGGAGGTAGATGAGGAAATACCCCCAAAATCGGGAGGTTTTTCTCCCGGCTTGAGAGTTGACAGGTATGAACTGTCCGGGCTTGTGGAATTTCATTCAGGACTTTAGTTTATTTAAGTCACCAGCCCGGGGCCTGTGCCTAACAAATTTCTTTTAGCACTTACCAGTACAATACATAAACTATTATATCAGATTGCAGATCCAACTTTTGAATGTGCAACCCAAATGTAGTCTCCTGTCTGCCTCGCTCGCCAATGTTTATGTTTGTATTCGAGGACTGGCTAGTATACCGTCACGGTACCATGTGATCTGTCGTCTCATCAAAACTCGGAAAAACTCGGCAATTTACGGAATTGTGGTATCTTCCATGCAATATAATCACTACCCGCTTACGATATTTAATTTATAAGCATTGCAGTCGAATTAAAATCTGAAGAGAATTACATACGTAAAAGGAAAATTTTGATTTCTAGTCTTCTTTAAAAACAAAGCAGTTTCATAACAGTGTATCATGTAAAGGAGATTAAAAACAAGACACTGTCCTAAAAGTATCATGTGAATGAGATTAAAAACAAGACACTGTCATAACAGTGTATCATGTAAATGAGATTAAAAACAAGACAGTGTCCTAACAATGTATCATGTAAATGAGATTAAAAACAAGACACTGTCATAACAGTGTATCATGTAAATGAGATTAAAAACAAGACCTGTCATAACAGTGTATCATGTAAATGAGATTAAAAACAAGACACTGTCATAACAGTGTATCATGTAAATGAGATTAAAAACAAGACACTGTCATAACAGTGTATCATGTAAATGAGATTAAAAACAAAGCAGTGGCATAACAATGTAGCATGTTGTAAGTGAGACCATTTAATACTGAGGTACAGAATACGAGAAACAAACTGTCACAAAAGTGTGTGTGTGTGTGTGTTTGTGTCTCATGTCAGCACAATCGTTACAATATTGCACCAATTTAAAGTTACCAAATATCAAATGGTAAAAACTGTAAAAACTCTTAAGAGGTAAAGCCTCCGAAGCAAATTTAATATGCAGTCCAAAAATATGAAAGAAAATTATGGCAAAATGTCTTTAAAGGATATATAAAGTAAAAAATAAAGGTGAAAAAGCACAAATCATTTTTCCTCCCCACATTCAAAAAGTGTCAATATAGTGTAGCATATTGTAAAATGAGACCCTTTAATAGTTAGGTACAGAATATGAGAAACAAGCTCTGTCACAAAAGAGTGTGTGTGTGTGATCACAATCCTTGCAATAAAGCACCACTTTAAAGTTATTTACCAAAAATTAAACTGTAAGAATTGTAAAAACTTTATAGAGATAAACCCTTCCAAGCAAACGTAAATCTATAGTCCTAAAATATAAAAGATAGTAATGTCAGAAATTCTGTAAAAGATATATAAAATAAAACAAACAAAAAAATTAAAAAGCAGAAATCTTTAATGTACAGACTCAGATTGTTTTATATAAAGCCCATTCTGTCAATTAAGGAAACAATAGTGTGTGTGTGTGTGTGTGTGTGTGTGTGTGTGCATGTGTGTATGTGTGATTAGGATTTTCCATGTAGCTTTAACAATTGTTGAGTCATATTGCTACAATGTCTGTAGTGTGGCAGTTTATATGATGTCTAACACTGGGGCATCATGCCGCAGACATGCAGCATCATGTCCCACCCAGTCACATTATCCTGACAGTCCTAACACATACCTCTTAACACCATATTTATAAGTCTTTAGCATGGCTCTGCCAGGGTTCAGGGCTAAACAACTGTTCACAAGAAGTAAATGTAGTCCTTCTGCAGTTCTCTTTAATGTCATCTAACCTTTGCATATCCAATATATTTACTGGCAATTAATTTTCATAGAAATGATGGTTTGCTCCTTATTTATAAACTAATAATGTGCTCATGGAAACAAAATGTTCCAAGACAATGGCTTCAAAATCTTATCTAAACTTGAATTTTAACCATATACATGGATGAGGAAAATCCTAAGATATGTACCATATCAATGGTGGGTCCTATACAATTCAGAGTTTATTTCACATTTGCCAGAAAATGTGGGTCACAACAGCCCAATTTTAAATTTAATCTTTCTCTTTTCATGGCAAATTAAGGAAGAGAATATAGATAAATAGCAAGTGCATACAACTTGTCAACAAGCATGCATACCACTGAAATGACAAAACCAAAATATAACAAGGTTTAGATCAAAATATGAACTGGTCACATACCTCATCTGCAGGCACAGTATTGAAAAATAATATTTTTACTTTTGTCAGTCAGAACAGGTTTTAGGTTTATAGATAACTTTTAATTTAATTTTGCAATATAATTAAAGCATGTTACAAGAATTATATCTCATGCATATGTTTAAGAATTCAATCTAACAATGAAATTGCCTTGCTACATTTGCATAAATTGTATGTACATAAACATTTTGTGGCTTACGGAAATTTAAAGTCTGTGACACTCAGATTAGCCCATTACAAAATAGAAAGGAAACAAAGTTTAACATCGAGGTTCATGCTGTTAAAGTACTATTCATAATTCAACGTAAGATGGCTTAATGTTTCCAAAGATTCCAACACAACAAGTTGGTTTCAACTTTCCAAAGACTTGTAGCTCAAGTGTCTGATAGTCTGAGCTAATACAATGAAACCTGTTTCAGCATACACCTCTATATAAAGAATATGTGTTCATAAAGGACAATCAAAACGAATACTAATTTTTGAGGATTTAAGCTGATCAGTTGGCTCAGTTTGAGTTGTCTCCCTTGACATATAAATATTTGACCTAGAATGGTGACTTGCTCTATATTTTGTTCACAATGTTAGGAAGACCATTTAAATTTGTTATGATCATTAGTAATACAAACAATATTTGGTAAAAGATGGATGCTATGAAATGGCAAAAAGTGCTAGAAATCCCTTAAAACTAACATTTATTAATCCCTTTACTTAATGTTATTTTTTTCCATTCCACAACTACCATATATATGCTCGCTTATAAGTCAAACTGCTAACAACAAAGATCCTGATCTGCAGGTGCATTTGTTCTACTGATTAATATTAACAAACTGTATGGAACCAGATCTGCCAACACATTATATGACAGCAGCTCTGGATCTGTGCAGCTTGCAGCTGGACTAGACTTATAAGTGAGCATATATGGTTCGTAAGTACACCTGTCCCAAATAGAAACAAGTTGAAGACCTCTGTTTTTGTCTTTCAGACAAGTCACATTGCAAATGAAGTACATGTGATCCCAGATATTCAGTCCATAATTATTTGCAACTACTGTATATTGACAAATTTTGGAAATGGTATGTCGGTGGAATGGTTAAACATAAACTAGTGAACTATCTAATGGCATGCATTCAACAGCTGTTAGATAATGTGAGGATTGCACTGATGAACAGATCGATCTCTACTTTTGAGTCACCCATGGGATGGGAACAATTTTGGTTGTGAAAAAGGGAGTGACTGGCTGTTTAAAGATGTGTGTGTATGTATATGCACACACGCAAACACACACACACACACACACACATACACACACACACAGGTCTCTTAAGATCACAGAACAAGTAGTTCTTGAATGAAGGGGGGGGGTTGTACCTAAGTATTAAATATTCAATTTAAATTTGGAGTTGTCCCATTAAAAGTGGTGGTTTTTAGCCCTTCTTCAACAGTAAATGCAATGATGAGATGGCAACATGAAAACCTTGCCTGCTTAGTAGAGAGTTGTATTAATCTGACAAGGGCAATGTGTATGGTAACAGCTGTTATCAGATTAAAGAGACAGCAGTCCTGGAAAATCTCCATGATTTCAGCATCACTTACCGGTAACCCTGGTTCTCCTTGTAGACCTGGTAGTCCATCTTTCCCTGATGGTCCAATCAAGGAGGAAATGTCCCCAGACCAGTCCTTTCCTGGCAATCCTGTCAGGATGAAGACAATTTTACATTCAGCGAAATGGAAGACTTAAACGTACAAGCCAATCTACTTGATTAGCTCTTTGCTGCACTCAAACATGTCATTGCTATTCAGGTTTCTTCATATTAAAGATAAATTATTTCTGTATCTAGTACACAATGTATTTATGTACTTAGTAACTTATGAGCCCTCATTTCTTAATTTGAAAATATTTCTATGAATCAATTTTTAGAATGATCATTAAGGCATAAAAGGTTGGGAATTGTTTACATCAGTCGCTGTTGGTGACAGGTACCCTTGATGAAATGCCAATGCTGATAAGAGAAAATTGTAATTTCTAAACAAGATGTTTGTTCATAAACATAAATCCCACTAACAACAGGTGCATGTTTAGCAGGGCTGACAATATACAGACTGGTATCAAAGTAGAATTCAAGAGGCAATCTAGCATAAACATTAAGTCAGAGGCTTTATACAGTCTGGTATCAAGACACAATTCAAGAGGTAATCTAGCATAAAAATTAAGTCAGAGACTTTATACAGTCTGGTATCAAGACACAATTCAAGAGGTAATCTAGCATAAAAATTAAGTCATAGACTTTATACAGTCTGGTATCAAGACACAATTCAAGAGGTAATCTAGCATAAAAATTAAGTCATAGACTTTATACAGTCTGGTATCAAGACACAATTCAAGAGGCAATCTAGCATAAAAATTAAGTCAGAGACTTTATACAGTCTGGTATCAAGACACAATTCAAGAGGTAATCTAGCATAAAAATTAAGTCAGAGACTTTATACAGTCTGGTATCAAGACACAATTCAAGAGGTAATCTAGCATAAAAATTAAGTCATAGACTTTATACAGTCTGGTATCAAGACACAATTCAAGAGGTAATCTAGCATAAAAATTAAGTCATAGACTTTATACAGTCTGGTATCAAGACACAATTCAAGAGGCAATCTAGCATAAAAATTAAGTCAGAGACTTTATACAGTCTGGTATCAAGACACAATGCAAGAGGTAATCTAGCATAAAAATTAAGTCAGAGACTTTATACAGTCTGGTATCAAGACACAATTCAAGAGGCAATCTAGCATAAAAATTAAGTCAGAGACTTTATACAGTCTGGTATCAAGACACAATTCAAGAGGTAATCTAGCATAAAAATTAAGTCAGAGAGTTTATACAGTCTGGTATCAAGACACAATTCAAGAGGTAATCTAGCATAAAAATTAAGTCATAGACTTTATACAGTCTGGTATCAAGACACAATTCAAGAGGTAATCTAGCATAAAAATTAAGTCAGAGACTTTATACAGTCTGGTATCAAGACACAATTCAAGAGGCAATCTAGCATAAAAATTAAGTCAGAGACTTTATACAGTCTGGTATCAAGACACAATTCAAGAGGTAATCTAGCATAAAAATTAAGTCAGAGACTTTATACAGTCTGGTATCAAGACACAATTCAAGAGGTAATCTAGCATAAAAATTAAGTCATAGACTTTATACAGTCTGGTATCAAGACACAATTCAAGAGGTAATCTAGCATAAAAATTAAGTCAGAGACTTTATACAGTCTGGTATCAAGACACAATTCAAGAGGTAATCTAGCATAAAAATTAAGTCAGAGACTTTATACAGTCTGGTATCAAGACACAATTCAAGAGGTAATCTAGCATAAAAATTAAGTCAGAGAGTTTATACAGTCTGGTATCAAGACACAATTCAAGAGGTAATCCAGCATAAAAATTAAGTCATAGACTTTATACAGTCTGGTATCAAGACACAATTCAAGAGGTAATCTAGCATAAAAATTAAGTCATAGACTTTATACAGTCTGGATGAGTTACTCTCCTTCAGATGCATCCATTTACCAGCACACAGATACTAAATATTTCAAGAACATTACAGATAGCCTGCATATGACTCTTAATAGCTTTCATGATTATCTCCCTTGAGAAACTGTCCTCGACCATATGGTTCAGCCTTCATGAGAAATCAACTGCACAAAATGAGGTAAAGAAAAATTCAATACTTTTGATTGATCTACATGTCTAGACAAGTATCTGGTCTGATCTGATCTCTTCTGAAACTGAATAGCAAAATCTGTAAGTGGAATTTGGCATCTAAACTGAATACAAAATGGCAACCTCCACCGCCAAAGTGTTTTAAACACTTGCAACGAGTACATAAACTGTGTGCCAATATCTAAAATTGATTTACTGCATTAGATTATTAACATAACACATATTTACCATACCAACTTGTGAATTACAGGAGTCAACTAAAGCAAATATAACAATACAAGATGCAAAACAGGTGTCAAAACATTGCAAATAGCATTGGTACATGTACCAATATAATATCTATTCTGCCTTCTTCTGCATTCCTCTTCCGAAGGATACATGTCCAATCGTATCTTTTAAAAGTGTAAATCAAACTGGTTGGAGAATACTGTAATTTCTGTATGTACAATTCATTCCCCAATTAACAAAAGTACAGAATAAGATCCATCAGTGAGCAGTGTACCACAGATCAGTGTGCATTGTTTATTCTATTCATAATTTCAACCATTGTGTTATCATGCATGCCCCAATTCTTTTGCTGCAAGGATTTATCAGACTCAGAAAACCAATATTCACCAAGGCCTATGGCCAAGAACAATATTTCCCAAAGCCACATGTTCAGGTGAATATTCACCAAGGACATGGGCCAAGAACAATATTCACCAAAGCCACATGCTGGGGTGAATATTCACCAAGGACATAGGCCAAGAACAATATTCACCAAAGCCATATGCTAAAAAAAATATTCACCAAGGACATAGGCCAAGAACAATATTAACCATAGCCATATGCTGAGGTGAATATTCACGAAGGACATAGGCCAAGAACAATATTCACCAAAGCCATATGCTGAGGTGAATATTCACCAAGGACATAGGCCAAGAACAATATTCACCAAAGCCACATGCTGAGGTGAATATTCACCAAGGACATAGTACAGGAACAATATTCCCCAAAGCCATATGCTGAGGTGAATATTCAACAAGGACATAGGCCAAGAACAATATTCCCCAAAGCCACATGATGAGGTGAATATTCACCAAGGACATAGGCCAAGAACAATATTCATCAAAGCGATATGCTGAGGTGAATATTCATCAAGGACATAGTACAGCAACAATATTCCCCAAAGCCACATGATGAGGTGAATATTCACCAAGGACATAGGCCAAGAACAATATTCACCAAAGCCACATGCTGAGGTGAATATTTACCAAGGACATAGCACAGGAACAATATTCACCAAAGCACTTGGACCACAACAATAAAGGCCACAGGCCAAGAACAATATTCACTAAATCCACAGGTTGAGGTGAATATTCACCACTGATACAGGCCAAAGTGAATGTATTTTTCTAGAGTTGATAAACCCTTGTAACAGCCAAAATCAAAAGATAGTAATTAGTTTTATATGACCTTTAAGTTTTAAAGTATTTTGTCTTTATTAACTAGACAGCACCCTTGTAATTTTTTTTATAATAAACACACAAAATGCTAAACAGAAAAAGTGCAATGAAAATTGTTTTTTTCTTCTTTCCAATAGGTAATTTACTTACATAAATGTAATTGATCAATAGCACCAAAAGTTATAAACACTGAACATTCTGGGAAACAAACAGCTTCACACCTCCCTCCCAAAACTGAGGGGAAAAAAATTAATTTTCCTTCCCTCACCCAAACTGCAACAGCAGTTTTTGAGTACTATTTAAAGCACATTATGAACAGATAATGGAGAGAAAAAGAGAAATATTTTTGGAAAAACTAATGGAAAATACATTTTGTCATTAATTAGTAACATATTATGCACACTTAAGCAGAAATTATATGATCTGGCTATGTTCAACTGCAACAAGATGTCTGCTGATCCACTGGAATCTTAAAGCATCCATGAGTGTGCAGTTGAGGGGCTATTATAATAATTCAACAAAGGTGTCTGTTTAACCAATCAGAAAATAGTAAACTCTGAAGTCAAATAACAAAGCATTTTCATTCAATGACCTAATAATATGGGAATTACTGTTATTCATGCCACATATAGTACTATGGAAGGGTGAGACATGGTTGCAGAAAACCTTGTTCTGGGCAAGAAAATCTAACAGAAATTGAACGGCGTGCATAACATTTTGTTATACTCTCACCTGGAACTCCAGCTTCACCGCGCTCTCCCTGTGGTCCAATCTCACCACGATCTCCCTTGTCCCCTTTGGGTCCCATGGGTCCAGGGAGTCCAGGGGGACCCTGTGGTCCGGGTTCACCTATTTTTTCATCCCCAGATCCAAAAAACTCCCCATCTGGGAAGCCCGGATTGATCACAGAAGGACTTGGTCCAACTGGTCCAGGAGGCCCTGGTGGCCCAGGAGGGCCAGGGGGGCCAGCAGGTCCAACAGGCCCTATTTCAGGTTCACGATAAATCACCTCTCCTGGCTCACCCTGAAATTATATAATAGACTACATTACCCGAGGTAGGGCTACCACTGCTAAATAAATGTCACTGCTTTTTCTAAACTGATTACTTCTCATCAACATAAATAGGTTGCCACAATCTAGTTCCCAGCATTCAATTATGTATCCTCCAAAGTTAGCCAAACTCAAAGTTCTTTAAACTAATCAATATCCTGTCCTCAGGCTTGCATTATGAAACTGATCACTATGCATGTGAGCCAGTACAACAGATACATGAGGCAGCTGCAGACTGCCATAAACCAATCTTGCAATTAGAACGACAAAGCACATAATTATATAATCTTTCTCTCAAATATATTCATCTTCTGTTCTAAACCAAACTGTAGAGGAAAACTTTGAACTTACATAAAATTACATATACTTGGAGTTGTATAGTTTAAAACTGAATCATATAATTTATATTTTTTCTTATGCATTTCAAAACCTTTAATAAAGAGACCTTCAGAACGGAAAATAAATCTTGTATTGCCAGTCTGGTTGAAGTTACATTGTTTCTATAAAAAAAAAAAGAACAGTAACTTAATGGCTTTCATCCTTGACCTAAATGGTTAGAGTGTCCACCTCAGATGTAAGAGGTCACTGGTTTGAACCCCAGCAGCGTCATACCAAGGACTTATAATCATGTCTTAACAGCTACCTAGCTAGGCGCTCAGCATTAATAGGTCAGTGTTAGGATTGGTCAGCCTGGAGTCAGGATAATGTGACTAGGTGAGACATGATGCTACATGTCTGCGGCATGATGCCCCAGTGTTAGGCATCACTATAAACTGCCACAATACAGACATCGTAGTGATATGAATAAAACTGTAAAAGCTCCATTAAAAAACCAAATCACACAAACCCTCTTAATTCAAAGACCTGCGATGCCTTTAAAGTTGTTTAATATGTGTATACTGGCAACACTAGTCCCATTATGTATCGGATATACAAGGTTTTCATCTTCAATTTTACATATCGGCACTCTCAAATGCTTTCCTAGCAATACTGGGAAACTTTGAACCAAGTGAAAATCTTAAATGGAATAGTGATTATTATTCTGGTCCATTATTTTCTACCTGAATAAAATGACTAGATTAAGTACTAGCATCTGTAGAAGGCTGTAAAGTTTGCAGTATAATAATAATAATAATAAAATAATATTAATAATAATAATAATAAAACTATTTATTTTACAAAGGTAACACAGGTACTACAAACACTTAACACCCATGTATAGTATAGTGCTTGTACTGTTGGATATTGTGGGTAAGATTAAAGTACAATAGGGTGAGCTTGTAAGCACTATGTACCCTGTAAAGTATAAAATGGTGAGCTTGTAAGCCCTATGTACCCTGTAAAGTACAGTAGGGTGAGCTTCTAAGTCCTATGTACCCTGTAAAGTACAGTAGGGTGAGCTTGTAATCCCTATGTACCCTGTAAAGTACAGTAGGGTGAGCTTGTAAGCACTATGTACCCTGTAAAGTATAAAATGGTGAGCTTGTAAGCCCTATGTACCCTGTAAAGTACAGTAGGGTGAGCTTGTAAGTCCTATGTACCCTGTAAAGTACAGTAGGGTGATTTGCTATGTTATATCATGGTCTATATTTGCAGTTGGACTGGACTCACACGAGTATATATTCTTGTATACTGTCACATGACTTTGTATACTGTTTCATCATGATAAACCTGATGTGAGGACTGGTACTACATGCACTTGACAGCACACAACAGGTGCATGTCAACATCCAAAATGTCGAACATTTAATGGATCACAACATGCAAACATTTACATACAAATTCAAGAGATGGTTATATAATAGTCTGGTTATGTACAATTTGCTGTGTGAGAAAGTACATCACTGCAACAAAAAGAGAACAGGACTCTTCCATATATTTCGGAAAAGTGAAACATGCATGTACCTATGTTAATTCATTTCAATGAAAAACTTATTCATGCCCATAATTTAACTGTTAGTACTTACCTTAGCTCCTGATGTACCAGGCAGTCCTGGAATTCCTGGGGTGCCTGGATCTCCTCTCTCTCCTTTTTGTCCCTTTTCTATCTCAGGAAGTGGGGGCATGTCAGGTGGGACCCCTGGAAGGCCTGGTGGGCCTGGTGGGCCAACTACTGACAGACCAGGCAGACCCTGAAAGTAACCAATATTATCAATGTTATCCCTTGAGTTGGAGATGCTATGATAGCCTCTATTTTTCCAAATATTTGTCCTTTACAGCATCAACTAAACTGCCGAGTGGAAATTCACCACGTTGTAGGCATGCTGACCCTGTGGTAACCTGAGTGTCACCTTTGGCTCCCACCAATGGAGACCCTGAGAGGATGTCAAAAAAAAATATTTTAAAAAATTGCATTATAATGACATTTTCAAACATTTTCCGACCAAACATTAATATTTATAGCCACACCAGGGAGATGCACCACATATGTTTTTAGTTTGCCTCTGGGTCATTGTCAGGGATTAGGGGTGGTGGTGTAGGTTGTGGTGTGAGTACTTGGAGGGGTGGGAAATAAAAATGATGTGGATTTGTGATGGCACACCATTGCAAGTGCTCCAATTACTATGATTATTGTTATGATGATGACTATTATTATTATTATTATTATTATTATTATTATTATGATTGTTATTATTATCATTAATATTATATTAAAAATGGAATTCAACCCCTCTGGTGGCCTAGTGGTTACAGCATCCACCTCAGATGAATGAGGTTATGGGTTCGATCCCCAGCTGAGTCATACCAAAGACTTATTAAAATGGTACTAATAGCTGCATCACTTGGCATTCAGCATTAAGAGGTTAGTGTTAGGACTGATCAGCTTGGTGTCAGGATAATGTGACTGGGTGGGACATGACGCTACATGTTAGTGGCATGATGTCCCATTGCTAGAGATCACAATAAACTGCCACATTGCAGACATCGTAGCAATATGACTGAAAAATGGTTAAAGCCACGTTAAAAATCCAAATCACACACACAAAAATGGAATTCATTATAGCTATAATATCACTAAAACACACTGATCGTATATGTCCATTGCATGAAATAGTTATGCTGACAGTAAAATATTAGGTAATCCTATGAAATTTTAAACTCATATGAAGGCAATATAATCTATACAAAATGTATTCAATGACTTTAAAAGCTGACCACATGGAATCTGTCTTTCTGACTATATAAATATTGTTTGATTTATATCTATGCATTTGGTGATGTAAATTTAGAAAAGGTAAAAGTACTCTCTTCAATAACTACAGATAAATGTTTTTCCTTTCGGTATTTATTTGATGCATATAAAAACTTAATTCTTTTCCCCTCAAGTTTAAGATCATGTTCAGCACTGTCATGGTGACTACACAGTCTGTACAACAGTATTGTTCATGGTGGCTACACAGCTTGTACAACAGTATTGTTCATGGCAACTACAACTGGACTGTGTAACAGCATTGTTCATGGTGACTACCAGGACTGTGTAACAGTATTGTTCATGGTGACTACCAGGACTGTGTAACAGTACTGTTCATGGTGACTACCAGGACTGTGTAACAGTATTGTTCATGGTGACTACCTGGACTGTGTAACAGTATTGTTCATGGTGACTACCAGGACTGTGTAACAGTATTGTTCATGGTGGCTACACAGCTTGTACAACAGTATTGTTCACGGCAACTACAACTGGACTGTGTAACAGCATTGTTCATGGTGACTACCTAGACTGTGTAACAGTATTGTTCATGGTGACTACCTGGACTGTGTAACAGTATTGTTCATGGTGACTACCAGGACTGTGTAACAGTATTGTTCATGGTGACTACATGGACTGTGTAACAGTGTTGTTCATGCTGACTAAATGGACTGTGTAACAGTATTGTTCATGCTGACTAAATGGACTGTGTAACAGTATTGTTCATGGCAACCACAACTGGACTATACAACAGTATTTGTCCATGGTGACTACCTGGACTGTGTAACAGTATTGTTCATGGTGACTACCAAGACTGTGTAACAGTATTGTTCATGGCAACTACAACTGGACTATATAACAGTATTGTTCATGGTGACTACATGGACTGTGTAACAGTATTGTTCATGGCAACTACAACTGGACTGTACAACAATATTGTTCATGGCGACTACATAGACTGTGTAACAGTAATGTTTTCGTGGTGACAACATAGACTGTGTAACAGATCAGTAATCATTCTTTACTATGCAGTGAAGAAAGATAATCTAATGGGAAGCAATAAGAACTTTGGGCGGAAAAACGAACTAATTTGTTTAAACTCCTCAAATAACCTATATATTTTATTATTTTTATCAATTCAATCCTCAGCTTGTTATATTTATAATTACTCAAAAATATTTGTAGCAGATGTGTAAACTGAAAGAAATTAAAACTTAATAGTTTAATGTAATCATGGAATAAAAACTACATTTTTAATCAATTGGTTCCTACGTCCTAAATTATGATAAAACAACTGCATAATGCAGAAAAAATAAATATCTTTGATCAACCTGGTAATTCATTTATAATTATATTATTGAAACTCAAAATATTAGGTGTGCACTGGAACTATCTCTGTGTAAAGTAAATGTACATGAATATAAACAAGTCTTTTCTGACAAAATTAAAAATATAAGGCATATTAAAATCAGCCAAGAACACCTGAATGCCAAACTTTGACATCATGACCAAGACTAGTGCCCGTGTCAAAAGTCAAAGGTCACCAATTCAAGATGCCAAAGATCAACATTCAGTACCAAGGTATCCTGAACTAGGAGAGTGTAAACCAACAAAATGAGGTCATTTGTCCTACCCGTTCTCCCATTTCTCCCTTCTGTCCCTTTTCTCCCAGTAGCCCTTGTATTCCAGGCAATCCTGGTGCCCCATCAATGCCTCTCTCACCTGGCTTTCCATCCATGCCTGCAGGTCCAGTCTCTCCAGTGTCCCCTTTATCTCCTGGAAATACATATTTTAGTTCAGTTTGTTTGTATTATTTATTCTGAAGTCATCTCACTACAACCTCAGCTTTACCCCGTTTTCTATCAAATTTATCAAGTGATTGACAAAGAAACATTACCTACCTTAAACAGTTGTCTCCTATAATATATTTGCCAAGGAAAGATTCTAACTTGTAACCAATTTGATAATTTAGCAGATAAATAGGGTATTCTCATAGTTATTTCTAATACTTTATCAGTGTCAGCTGACTGGTTATTTTTATGTTTGCCCGACTGGTCTCTACAGATCGGGTTAGGAGCCAGTAGTGAATTGGTAAAAAATTGGAAAGTTTTCTTGGCGATTAGAATCAGCCTAACCTTTATCTAAACATAAACAGTGATCGTTTATCAAGCCAATGAGAAATATTCAAGAAAATGCTGGAATCATACTAAAGAGACCAAAACTGTAATAATAAAACTATATGACCAGGACATACACCAAACATGAAAGGCATGGGGATATATTTGACTGATATTCACTATTGCCTAAGTACTAAATATGGATTCATAATTTGCCTTGTTCAAATGCATACAGTAGTCCCCCTCTTATAAGGCCACCCCTAATGCAGCAGGGAAGTGGCCTTATAATGCGGGTGGCCTTTCTAGAGGGGGATGACAAATGCGAATAGTAAATACATATGAAGAAAGTCACAAGTATATTTAATTTTAAATATTTAATATTTTCATTAAAAAATCACATGCATGATGTGAAATAAATGTAAAACAAACTGTGTCATCATTTTCAAAAGAATGCTATGAATAACCATTGATACAGTTTTAAAACTGTCTTTATAATTATGTTACAGTTCACATCAACTGTCACTTTGTTGGTAACAGTCTGAAAAAAACCAGTCTCGTCACATTAAAAATATCCTTGCTGTCATATCTCCTGCATATATCATTTCGTCTTTTGTTCCAACCTTCGACAACTTCATTATTAACATCAGCTGATTCTCCACTAAGGACAGAACACTTAATATTGTGTCGCACTTGAAATCTGTGCAACCATCCATTACTTGCGGTAAAGTCGTCATATCCCAATTCAACTGACAAAATTGTTGCTTTTTCTTGTCATTCAAATCAGGAAACAAACGTCCCCTGGCTCAAACAATCTTCCTTTCTCCGTCCATTTCACCTTCCCACTTCTGCAGAATTGTTTCATTATCTTTCACGATATTGTTTATCTGAGTCTTCCCAACATTAGTTTTTTTCAAGGATCCTTGACGACTCCCCCCCCACGTCAGTTGAATTACTTTCACTTTCTCCTCTAAACTGAGAATTTTTATTTTCCTCGATGACATGTTGATCTTTTTGCAGTAAACTATTCATATTGCCAACTACAATACTGATAAAACAATTTTGTATGCTTCTAAACAAATTGCCATGTGTTTTTAAAGGAAGTGATCTTGTCATGTGATTCGTTAGTCGCAGTCTGGTACCCTATTGTTTTTATACATTTCTTTACACTAAGTGAGTGAAGCCAAAACGGCTTCAATATGTACCATTAACATCACACAGATTTGACCTCGCGGCTGTTAGGATTTGTAATTTTGACAATTATTGTCAGTAGTAATAGCCACTAATTATCAAAGTGAACAAGCTCAACATCTTACTAAGGGAAGCCATAAAGGCTATGAAACCATTTTCCTGCTGATTTGTGTATTGTACATCGATACTGCCACTTCTCAGCTGTTACTACTGTTCAATAATTGTAATTTTAACAATTATCAGAGTGACGAAACCGAACATCTTATGATAACACAGCAGTAAGGCTAATTGGATTACATGTACTTACACTTTTGTATGGATTAAGATTTGAGTCTTTCTCAGTTTCTATGGAATAAATTTGGCTTCTCGTGAGGTGTAAATGATATAATATTAACCTTAGTGGTAAATGTACTTTACTCAACACTTCTTTCAGTAACGAAAACCTGACATCGGGGAAACAGAAATTGGATTACTTAACACACGTTATGAATAAAATACTGGTTCTGGATACATATTCAAATAAAATGCGGCCGCTTGTGAGGGGTAAATTTTATATTATTGCACTAATATGCTGGCTGCTGGTCACGTTAGCCGGGTGGCCTTTCGCGAGGGGTACTTTTGAACACAAACTCGTCGGTGCCAACGGATTCTGGCCATAAGGAGCGGGTGGCCGCTGGTCAGGGGGGCCGTTCAAGAGGAGGACTACTGTACTTCAATTTGTAGGTCCTTTAACCCTTTACCTCATGCAAGCATCTTTGGATGCCTCTACACCATTTGCATGGAAGCGCCTTTTGACGCCTCTATTCAAGTTGCATGAAAGCGCCTTTTGACGTCAGCTGTAAACATCAGCCATTTTAAGCCAGTTTTCGCAGCGCAACCTTCGGGGAAAACCCCCTATTAGATACTACATTCCTTTCTGTGAATGACAATTACATCAGATCACGTGGTCACTGTTTATGCACTGGTTGGTATCTGCTATTTAACCCTTTACCTCATAGAGCATAGTGACAAAGTGCACCACACTATAAACTGAATACCTGTTACCTAGTAAACCGCATACGCATAGGCCTGCCTGTGAACAGTTAAGCGATGTAGTGTATGTTACGTTTAACATCAATTTTAACCATTTTACATTTTTGGTACACATCTATTATAGGTGGAAAACTTTAAGAGTAAAGTCCGATTGTTATAGCTGTGTAATTATTTTTCACGGAATTTACCAATTGCATCACCTCCCCTGACTTTAGGATGGTTTGACATTAAGTGCGATGTCATTCCAGAGCAAGCTGGTCATCCATAACTTAAAAAAGAATTGATTGAATGATCCCTTGAAATGAAAATGGTAGTTTTCATGCAGCATATGATAGTGGAATATCGCTGAAAAAAGAACACATAATCATTGCCAAAAAAAACAAACATACATACAGAAATGTTTCTCTTTTTTAATTTCTTTATGAAGAAAAAATACAGATCCAGCTTTCATACTGTGTCCAGCTGATAAGTATTTGTGAGTACAGTGTGATCATGATTTACACAAGGGTTATGTTTTTGAGACGTGTGCATAATTTGAGATTCGCGTAAATTGAGATCATTTCCTCCGCATCAATTTAGTATGTTAAAATTAGGGAATGCTTCTGCAAAGTAGATTAAAATTTTAAAAAATAATAAGTTTTCATAAAAAGCATATGGAAACGAACTTAAAACGTATGAAACATAAAATAAAAACATGAAATTATGAATTTTAATCAGAACATATGTATGTGTTATTAAAAAATGAAACTGCATTGAACAGTAGTGTTCACCAAACCACGTTGCCAACTTCCTTTCCATTATGTTGGGGTGGGTATGGTAACTTTTCTGGTTCGAATGGGAGGTTCCAGCTTTCATACTTGCTTTCATTTTTCCAGCACTGTCACGTATATGTATTGTTCTACATGTACTTTCACTAAGGTTCAAAGCATGCTTTATCATGGCGGTACTCTGACCAGCTTCATACCTTTTCACTACTTCAAGTTTAACCTCTAAAGAAATCGCCTTCCTTGCTCTTTTCAGACTATCACTTGCTTGTCTTTTAGATGCCATCAATAATAACATTCCAAAATTGTAACAAACACTTTGTACATGTACATACGTGCACAGCACTGAGGCCACAATAAATAGAATGGTGGGTGCATAAGAGCAGGGCATTTTGGGTAATGTTTGCCTGCCACGGTGGCACAATTTATATGTATGAGAGAGTTATCTCAATAGTAGCGATCTTTTTCACATTTTCCCCCATCTCACATTATTTCAAATTTGCGTAAATTGAGATTTCATAAATCGTGATCACATTGTACTGAAACATTTTCCTTCAAGCATAGCAAAAATTAAAAATCTTTTCTAAGTTTTTAACATGAATTTCTACAAAAACATTTGGCAACATCCATTTTTACAGTATGCAAAATTCTTTTATTTAATTTTTAAAAAATTTGCTTTAATAGGTAACAAAGACAAAATAAAAGCAGCAAAGGTAAAAAGAACATAGTGCAATATTATATTAAGTTCTAAGAAGTTACATTTAAACTAGGTTCTACCAATTACTATTGCAAACAAACGTTTTATTTTTTTATGAGCTACAGTTGTTCAAGAAAATTTGGAACTTTATGTATTTTCCTTTTATAATCTAGGGGTCACAAATTTGATACCTTCCCAGTCCAGCCCATCAGCTGGCTCAAAACATTCTTGGGGAGGTATTTATCTCTGCAGGATATAGCCAATAATGTGTCAAAAGTGCCTTTAAAATAGATAAAATAAACAAAACAATTCCTTTTGCAACTTATATGTGATGTAAAGGTTAGAAAATTCTCCCTCAACAAGCTGAGATTGCATTAGTCAAGATGACTCTTTGCTACATAGCATGCCACACTCGCAAACAAAAGGGCGGAAGTTCAATCCTACCAATGGATTGAGCTGGACTGGTTGCCTTGTTGTGCCATGGATAAAACACATAACTCTCATTGCCACAACACTAATTACCCTACTTGTATTTCTATGCTGTGAAACAACAAACCAAAGCAAACAGGAGTACAGGGAATGTTAATGTCTGTGCCAACTTTATTGGGGGTCACATTTTGAAATGGTCATTTACAAAATATGCAAAAGAACTGTATATGAACAATAAATATGGGGTAGACAGGTACACCATATTGAAAACTAAGTTTACATAAAAACCTCCATATCTGACATTTAAATTTTCAAACAAAAAAGTCAGGTATCATTATCTTGAGAACCAAATATTTTCATTAACCAATGTTTGCAAAGGTGCCTTTAATAGTTTCCATATACATTGTTTTAAAAATACTGCCGTCATAGTTTTAAGCTCCAAAATCCTTGCTAAACAATGGAGGTGTAAACATAAACTTGCTTTTTTAATTTTTCCAAGTGACATGCTTGATCAGCCTCAATCAAATAACATCTCATGATGATACCTTTAGCCCCCATGTAAAGGCTTGGATCTGGGGGTGGAGGTGGAGTAATAATGGGTGGGGTGAAATTACAGCTACAGGTTCCTGGTGATCCAATGTCCCCCTTATCTCCCTTAGGTCCAGGAAATCCTCTTTCTCCTCTAATGCCCTGAAATTAAATAGCACATGTTCAAACCAATTTGTTTTTAATCAACATGCTTGAGACGGAAAGAAACATCAGATTTCAAAGTCAAAACATGGTTTTTGAAAAATGGACATACTAGCAGTGCATCTGAACTTACCTAAATGTGAGATTTGATGGAATGGTGGATGAAATGATGGACAGACAAGAATGGTACTAATGCCCTACCATCGTTGTGTAAAAGTATACTTCGAACAAACAGTGCTAATAGAATGCCCCTTTAGGGGCCTCAGCTGCATCAAGAAATAATTGGGCTTGAGTTGTGAACAAGTAATTTATCGCTCTGAATCTAAATTCAACATTAAATGTACTATCCTCTAAGGATCAACACATCTTTAACAGTTTAAATATGTGAGCTACACATAACACAAATGTCAAGCTAGTTCTAAGGTATCACATAAATAAGATACTTCTTTTATTTAGGTAGAACATCTTTAAAAAATTAACACTGAATTTAATCTAAAAAAAATTAATATTAATTCAATCTAATAAGTGGGTGGAGCATATGAATGTATAGACACACATTTTTACCATCCTTTTTGTAGCCTGGCTTTGGTATACAAATTTTTATCCCGACAATGCCGCACCTTAATACAATCATATTCCTTAGCATAATTAAGCTTCTTTTCACTGGCTACCTTTATAAAATGGACACCTATATCAAATGGCCTGAATATTCACTCTCAACAGTGTCCTATTTTATGTGGGTTTTACCTTATGTACTTACTTCAGAGACACTTCCATAAACTGACCAGTCTGTAGCACTAACTCCAGGACGCATGATTGAATAAATCCTCGATAAATTTAATAAATCCCCCTTAAAAAAGTGAAAGCATGTGTAAATCACACACAGTCAACTGTTAACACGAGTGTAACTAAACTTTAGCATTCATTAATATTAACGAAGCTGAATTTAACTCATACATGTGCTTGATTTCTAAATAACTGCTAACATTTAGTGCTTACTAAGTGACTTGCTACTAAGTGATGAGCCATTTTCAGGAATTAGTTACTTAAAGTGTTTCAGCAACAGCACTTGGCAATGTTGAACAATGGATAATAAGTAGTTTTCAGTATTCTGTAGTAATGTCTCTGCTATTACATGCAGTTTTTAGTATTCGGTGGTAATGTCTCTGCTATTACATGCAGTTTTCAGTATTCAGTGGTAATGTCTCTGCTATTACATGCAGTTTTCAGTATTCTGTGGTAATGTCTGCTACTACATGCAGTTTTCAGTATTCAGTGGTAATGTATCTGCTATTATTTGCAGTTTTCAGTATTCAGTGGTAATGTCTGCTATTACATGTAGTTTTCAGTATTCTGTGGTAATGTCTCTGCTATTACTTGCAGTTTTCAGTATTCAGTGGTAATGTCTCTGCTATTACATGCATTTTTCAGTATTCTGTGGTAATGTCCCTGTTATTACATGCAGTTTTCAGTATAGTGGTAATGTCTCTGCTATTACATGCAGTTTTCAGTATTCTGTAGTAATGTATCTGCTATTACATGCAGTTTTCAGTATTCTGTGGTAATGTCTCTGCTATTACATGCATTTTTCAGTATTCTGTGGTAATGTCACTGTTATTGCAGTTTTCAGTATAGTGGTAATGTCTCTGCTATTACACGCAGATTTCAGTATTCTGTTGTAATGTATCTGCTATTACATGCAGTTTTCAGTATTCTGTGGTAATGTCTCTGCTATTGCATGCAGTTTTCAGTATTCTGTGGTAATGTCTCTGCTATTACATGCAGTTTTCAGTATTCTGTGGTAATGTATCTGCTATTACTTGCAGTTTTCAGTATTCTGTGGTAATGTCTCTGCTATTACATGCAGTTTTCAGTATTCTGTGGTAATGTCTCTGCTATTACATGCAGTTTTCAGTATTCTGTGGTAATGTCTCTGCTATTACATGCAGTTTTCAGTATTCTGTGGTAATGTCTCTGCTATTACAAGCAGTTTTCAGTATTATGTGTTAATGTCTCAGCTATTACATGCAGTTCCCATTCATACAATGTAATGCCTTTGTCATGATTCACAATAAATGCCCCTGTAGCAGTAATGAAGATAAATAACTACATTTTGTCTTTATTCATTAAAAGTTATTTCTCACACGTTTACTGATACTGTTTTCACATTAAAAAAATGCTTTCCCCATAAAGACTGAAAACACCCCACTTTAAATAATTCCTGAGTGGTCATTCTCCATAAAGACTGAAAACACCCCACTTTAAATAATTCCCGAGTGGTCATTCCCCATAAAGACTGAAAACACCCCACTTTAATAATTCCCGAGTGGTCATTCCCAATAAAGACTGAAAACACCCCACTTTAAATAATTCCTGAGTGGTCATTCTCCATAAAGACTGAAAACACCCCACTTTAAATAATTCCCAAGTGGTCATTCCCCATAAAGACTGAAAACACCCCAATTTAAATAATTCCCGAGTGGTCATTCCCCATAAAGACTGAAAACACCCCACTTTAAATAATTCCTGAGTGATCATTCTCCATAAAGACTGAAAACACCCCACTTTAAATAATTCCTGAGTGGTCATTCCACATAAAGACTGAAAACACCCCACTTTAAGTAATTCCTGAGTGGTCATTCCCCATAAAGACTGAAAACACCCCACTTTAAATAATTCCTGAGTGGTCATTCCCTATATGAAAATACTAGAGTAATCACTGCATCTTTAGACTGGCACACTTCAGCATATTGGCCACTTCATTTTCATGTCCATGAAACCTTTGTCAACCTACATATATTGACCAATGTTTAGTACTGAACAGCATACACTTCAAGACCATTTTACTGTGTTTGTGTATCTCACAGTTTGTGCAACTCCTCCTTTAGCAATTAAACAAAAATAGTTGGGTTTATTTTTAGACCAATTCAAACCATAAATCTGCAAAACTCACATTTAAAACAAAATGAATACTAGATATTCAAAGTCTTGAGAGATGGCTTGAAGGGTTTGTATTACATACAATCAGACAGAAAAGAAAAAATGAAAAGAAAAAAAAATATATATAATGCTCTAAAAATCATTTTAATATTCTTTCCAAATTTTCGTTTCTTCACATATTACTTTATAAATCACAAAAGAAGTTACTTTAATATTCAAAAAATTATGATTTTAAGAATTATTGTGGTTATTTTCTTTTGAAAGCTATTTCCTCTATTGTTTCAAGTGTTATAGAGGTTGAGGGAACCACTACAATTTATCTCAATCTGATTATCAACTCTAACATACAAAACCAACTTGACAGGTGGTTCTATACACTGCTGCTAATTTTAGTATGACAATAATGTTCTTTACTATTATTAGTAATGTAAACTATATTCAGTAGGATAAAAAGATCAGTATGCCATAAGCATAATGGATTGAAAACCCTTTAAGTCAAAATGGAATCGATTTAATAAACTGCACACCACATTAAAATATCAAATTGACCGCACATAATTCTACTCCACCTATTTGACACAACTGCTTTTATAAACTGGCATTTTGCTCCCTGAAAAAAAACATGAGTAATAATACACAATGGTCAACCGAAGAAAAGTCCATAAAAATGGAATGAAAAACAAAAACAATCGCTTCAAAACTGTACACATTATTTAGTCCAAGACGCCTCGATAACCTACTCGATGGGACAAACTCTTCTTCAGTCATCAAACAGTAGTCATAGCCAAGCAATTCTCCTGAACAAAAAAAAACATTGCCATGCAGACTTCTTAAAATGTGTACTTGTTATTTAATTAAAATGGTGCCAATCTGATGTCCATTAAATACTGTTATTGTTAATTATCCAGAATGAAAAGTAATATTGCCATGGGGTATTCATCTGAATACATGTTATTATGTTCAGTTGATCCAAAACAAAAATAGTGTCGATTAGATGTCTGATATGGCCACCACACTGGCCTTCTAGAAAATACTTGTGTCACTACTCGTCCTGACTGGATTGTTGTATAAATGTGAGGGTTTAATAGACAATTTCTTGTGATGTCTAGTAGTCCTAATGGTGCCATTTAGACATTCAAGCTAAAAGTCCTAAAACTGACACTTTCTCTTATTAAAATGTGATTAGCATTACAAATATTTGAAAGGTTCAAGCTTGTATTCAATTTTCTAAGCTGGATTTATTCTAATATCAACCTGAATTTCAATTACAGCAAAATGTGATTTGCTGACACTTCAATGTCTTAAGAGACACCTTTTTGAAAAGATACCTACTTGTATAGGATATGTTTCATTTTGTAAATTTTCATACACTGAATTGGATCTAATACATACCAATGCCTTAGTACCAAAAACCAGTCTTTTAATACCAAAAACCAGTCTTTTGATACCATAAACCAGTCTTTTAATATCATAAACCAGTCGTTTCGGTAAAAACTAAACTTCTAAGTTCACATTTCAGTCTTTTGATTAAGACTCAAGGAAGAAATTTTATCATGATGTACCAGCTGAGAAAAATTTAGACTTTTTGAGAAAATGCAGTTTATATAGCAAACTATATAAAAACTGTTGACTATGTTTCATGGATTCTGCATGTTTTTTCTTTGTCTGTTATTTGACATACCTTTAACACAATTCTATCATTGTTATCGTATAACTCGTACCATTTAATACATAATGTTTCTTTTGGGTGGAGAAGGCTTTTGCTTCCAATATGCTCTTACGCATTTCTTTGTATTTACATTCTGACAGCTGAACTTTTAATTGGCACCATATAGGATCTATTTTGTGGACATGATTTTAAACCCTACAAGTACTACAACTGCTACTACTACTTCTACAATAACAACTACTACTACTTCTATAACAACAACTACTACTACTACTAATAATAATAATACTTCTACTACTACTACTAATAATAATAATACTTCTACTACTACTACTAATAATAATAATAATAATAACACTTCTACTACTATTATTTCTACTACTGCTACTGCTACTACTACTACTAATAATAATAATAATAACACTCTTAATACTAATTCTACTACTGCTACTACTAATAATAATAATACTTCTACTGCTACTACTACTACTGCTACTAATACTTCTACTACTACTACTACTACTACTACTACTACTACTAATACTAAAACTTCTACTACTACTATTGCTGAACTTCTACTTGATTCTAGTATGTCTCAATTGTGGGAAGCAAGTGCTAAAATCTGAGGATGACATCATAATTTATCAGAATCTACCACCATGCATGCCTGGTTTACTGCTACCACCATGCATGCCTGGTGCGCTGTTAGCACCATGCATGACTGGTGTATTGTTACCACCATGCATGCCTGGTTTACTGTTACCACCATGCATGCCTGGTTTACTGTTACCACCATGCATGCCTGGTGTGCTGTTAGCACCATGCATGACTGGTGTATTGTTACCACCATGCATGCCTGGTGTACTGTTACCACCATGTATGCCTGGTGTACTGTTACCAACATGCATGCCTGGTGTACTGTTACCATCATGCATGCCTAGTGAACTGTTACCACCATGCATGCATGGTATACTGTTACCACGATGCATGCCTGGTGTAATGTTACCACTTAAATAGTTGGTATAAATCAGTCTAAAATAGATCATACATGTATTATATTTGGTGTGACCATACTGGGAGAGTGAATAGCTCCAACCAAATAACATAGCTAGCTAAATATTTTAGTACCAACAATATTAGGAAGGACACTTTATGGCAGTGAAGAGAATCAAACAAAAGACAAAGGTAGATAACTGTTCTAGCATCTGCATAAACAGGAGGAAATACAGTATTCTGGGCAGTAAAGAGTTCCAAACAAAAAAATGGGAGATAACTGCTCTAGTATCTAAAAATACATGAGTAAGAGCACAGTTATCTTTGCATCATTATTGTGCTTATTATCACATCAAGGTTCAATGAAATGTGACCAAATAAAAGAATTGTAACTGCACAGAAAGGTAATATGTACATTATGGTAATATTTACCTCTATATAAAGGACATGTGTCAGTAATAAAATACATTTTTGAAGAGCCATTTAGTGCATTTGATACACAGGTTTCACTATACTAAAGTAAATTTCATACATATCACATGTTTTGATGTGTGAACCTTTTAAATATGTGATGAATATTAATATTTTACAATAGAATAATAAATTAAATGATGGCTGAAAATTAAAAATTCCTACTCCTGGTAGTTTTTCTTTTGTTGAGTCTTTTTCTGTGTCATCAGTATCATCTCCAGAACCACTAGGTACAAACTGAAAGAAAAAAGATAATGGGGAATAATATGTAATCTAAAGCAGGTAACAGTGAAACAGTAAGAACCTCCATTACAGTTGTCTTCAGACTATATACATGTTACATCTTTTCAGAAAACTGCAACAGATTCATCAGTCACACCCACCCCCATGGTGAATAGTGTGTGTGTGTGTGTGTGTGTGTGTGTGTGTGATTCGGATTTGTAACATAGCTTTAACAATTTTTCAGTCATATCACTATGATGTCTGCAGTGTGGCAGTTTATAGTAGTGTCTGTTACTGAGGCATGATGCCACAGACATGTGGCATTATGTCCCACCCAGTCACATTATCCTGACACCAGGCTGACCAGTCCTAACACTAACCTCTTAATGCTCAGTGCCAAGCAAGGCAGCAGATAGTACAATTTTTTAACAAGTTTCTGGTATGACTCGACCAGTGTATAAACCCGTGACCTTTCACATCTGAAGCAAAAGCTCTAACCACTTAGGCCACCGGAGCAGTTCAGGTGAATATTAAAATTGGTATACTATAAATGTGAACCCTGTTTGACTGGTACATGCATGGTTTGGGTTTTTGGGTGTTTCATGGTTACATCATGCTGAGCACCTTGCCCAGGGCTGACAAGCAAAACAGTCCAAACTGGGATGATCTGACGACATGATCTGAACCCACACCCTTCTAGTCACAGTCCAACAAGAGAGATTTGGGGGAATAAGCTGGTTGTTAATGTACTAGTTATAATGTACTATGGATATATTTTCGATATATGCATAAAAATGTCTAACCTTTAACTAAATATTAGCTAACTTTGATAACAGACTGGGCATCTGTTATGTTTTAACTGTTTTCCTTTTACCAGTTTTTACTAATTTTGTGTTGCATGTAACAAATGGGTGGTCCAGACACTCATATGTCAACTTCATTCAGTAGTTGTTCTGATATGCATGTTAATTTTCATTTTTTTCCCCCAAGGTTCAACATGTTTTATCTTTTTTTCTCTCAAGATATTTAGGTCAGCCATTCAACTAGTGTCATATTTTTAGTACCCACCAACAAATTCCTAGCTCTTAATGAAAGTTCTTATCAATTAAGACAATATTTTGGTGAGTTATCTATAATTTCTCTCAGTAAAAAAGCTTACACTTTAAAGGAATTCACTAAGAATATGAAAATTGTCACAAACTTGCACTCATCCATCTTATATGAAATAAATACATGTACATCACCCTCTTAGTCTAATGCCCTTCATTATAATGCATTTCCTGTTATAATGTAGGTATATTCAGGGATCACCTTTTATACTGTATTTCATTATAAGGTGGTTTGATCTGACTCATATGAAGAGTGTTATAATGAGGAAGTACTTATCATGTATTTCATTATAAGGTGGTTTGATCTGACTCCTATGAAGAGTGCTATAATGAGGGAGTACTTATCATGCATTTCATTACAAGGTGGTCTCACTACTGGGCAGTATTCTCTATTGCCCACTATGGACAGCATTTTAATGAGGGAGTACCAAATCATGTAATTCATTATAAAGTACTCTAACAATAAGGTAGTATACTATATATCTCCCATGGATAGCATTACAACAAGGAGTACTTAATCATGTACTTCACCATAAGGTGATTTCACTATATGGTAATGCACTGTCTTTATAAAACTGAACTTGGAATATTCATTTCAAAACTTATTTAAATCCTATTAAATTAAATGAATCATTAATCTACCAATCTGTATCTTTTACATAGCTAATTCATGTATGCATAATGTATACTCCTTTATGACTGGTTCAGGAATGTAGGAGACATGTATGCATATTGCATATACTACTTTATGACTGGTTCATGGATGTAAATAGGACTAATGTGCCAACTTGCATGTCATAAGAGGCATAGAATGGAGTCAGGAGTCTCAGTGTTTCCGCGGTTTTCAAAAAATCACTCATCTGGCCCACATCTAGAGAAAGTTGCCCATGCCTGGGTTGGCATATTAGATTTGCATACAGAATGGTGTGCATCTGAATCCTGCTGCTGGATCAGCCATGGTCAACTACCATAGCTGTGTCCTTGGGCATGCTGCATTACTCCAAATGTCCCAAAACTAAATAACCTATTTGTGCTGCTGTGCCAAAGAAACAATTCATATTTACAGTAGCAAAATGCTTGAGTGGTGGGCAGACAATGATTAAGACTGAGTTGCCGAAAGTGAATAGTCATTCATATGGTCAAATGGTGGGCAGAAAACCAAGGAGACAGGTAGAGTCATTTATTGAAAGTAATGCACAAATATCATGTTTGTACTGCTAGAAATATGAATTAAAGAAACCTCTTAGAAAATGCAGTGATACAGCTGTTCTGCATTCAACCACTAATGTATTATCAACTTATGTATTTACCCACAAGTGTAATGGTACTGAAAGGGCTCTCTGATATTGTTTGCAAGTTTAGTTATAAATAGGGTTTAAATATAAACATGGATAAAGCAATTAAACGTTTTTTTGTCCAAGACGTTACCCTTTTTATGCAAATGTGTGAGTTCTACTTCAGAGATAACTACTGATTTGGATACAAACCCCAAGAAGGCATGGCTGTTAGTTGTATTTTAGTACTCCATAAAAGTTTTGAGGTTCATAAATGACTTTTCGAAAGTTTTAGCTTTTGAAGAGAACATCACCACGGATCTTAAAATTCATTGCACTCATACTGGGGCCCATGTAACAAAAATAGTTCCCTTAACCAGTCATCTGTACAGTTCTTTTTCTATTGAAGTTAAAGTAATGGTACAAGTTCATTAGCATAGACATAATTGAGTCTAACAGCATGGCTTCAAATGAGACATAACTAGGTCAAAACAGTATGGCTTCAAAAGATACATAACTAGGTCAAAACAGTATGGCTTCAAAAGATACATAACTAGGTCAAAACAGTATGGCTTCAAAAGATACATAACTAGGTCAAAACTGCATGGCTTCTAATGAGACATTATTGGGTCCAACAGTAATGTTTCAAATGAGGCATCACTTGGTTCAACAGTACAGTTTCAAATTAGACATAATTAGCAACTTTTATCACTTCAGAGTAATCCAATGTCAGATGAAGGTAGTTTTTACGCAAGGTGATTCAACAATCCTGGATAACATCAAGAAGAATACACTGACCTTATCTGTTCATACAAAAGGTCTGGTCTGGGGTTTTTGTAAGACTTGACACCGTTTTTCAGCACATGATAGACTATACAAAGTGGCCAGTATATCTAGTGGAGGAAGAACCACGGAAGATTCTCAAGAACTACCAACCCATGGACAACTACTGGCAAATATTCTACTATACTCATTCTGGCTGGCTGACACTGAACCCATTTGGCATGTGCCTCAGCCACCCAGGGCCGCTTCTTACAAAGCACAAGTATTGCAATATCAATGGGAGTATAGCCAGATATCCACAACACATAACGAATCCCATATTGGAGAACTTTCTTGTTTTTTTTTTAATTGTAAACTGGTTGTAAAGAATTGACCACATGATATAGTACTGAATGACAATCTAATAAGAAAATAAATTAAGAAAGAAATGTGTAGAAAGAATGTAAATAAAGTTTTTATTGATGCAGATCTATTTTGCAGTTCTTTTAGAGAAATTCTCCCCACAGATCTCTCTCTCTATTTTCCTATGTTGTTCAGCTGATGCAACTTCTTCCATAAAACTCTCTAATTTTTCCTTTGTTAGCTCGACAAAGATGTAATGACTCCCCAAAACTCTGTTTTCCTTTGTTAGCAAGAGAAAGACGTAACGGCTCCCCCAAACTCTCTGTTTTCCTCTGTTAATTCAAGAGAGATGTAACTACTCCCAAACACTACTTTTTCTCCTTTGTTAACATAACAAAAATTAACCATCCCTCCCCCAATCTCTTGATTCTGCTTTGTTAGTTCAAAAGATATATAACTACTCCCTAAAATTCTCTCCATTCTCCCTTGAAACTCAACCAATTTGTAACTATTCCCAGAAACTTTTCTCAATTCTCATTTGTTTTCCTAGAGACATGTAATTACTCCCACAAACTCTATCCTTTGTGAAATGGCTGATTAACTATCTCCCCCGCCCCCCAAAAAAAGTCTCTCAATTCTCCTATACTAAATGGACAAAGTTTTTAATGCAACTACTCCTCCCCTAAATATTTGGATTCTTCTTTGTTAACTCATCATCTGTGTAACTACACCCCCAAACTCTCTAAATTTTCTTAGTTAACTAAACACAAATGTGAAAACGCCCCCATTGCACACCCAGATCTTCTTAACAGAGATGTAACTTCTTACATTATTTTGGCCCTGGGTGCATGCCATATATCTATATGAACCAAATCAGACATGTAAATTTGACAAGCCAGTATCCCACATTCATTGCAGGCCAATCTCTTATAGCTCTTTCAGACTGGTTCAATTTTGAAATGATGTCATTAAGTAGCTCAAAGCCTGTGTAGAAAAAATTTAGTAGAAAACCTCTATCAGATTTGATGGAAATTTTGTGAATAAGCTTCCTCTAAATCATACAGACAAGAACACAAGAGTATTAAAATGGTTATTTTGTTCTGTTACACAGTATGTGTTATGTCATTTAAAGTTTTTTTCTATTTTTAAAAATGGAGGCTATATTTGATTACTGACATCATTTTACCAAACTCAGAAGACCTTCAGGAGAGTATGCTCTCCATCAAGTTCTCAAATTCTGCTAAATGGTTTACAAGAAGAAGTTAAATGAGGTTTACTATTTTTAGAAATAGTGGCCATACTTGATTCTGGATTGTTAAATGAGGTTTACTATTTTTAGAAATGGTGGCCATACTTGATTCTGGATTGTTAAATGAGGTTTACTATTTTTAGAAATGGTGGCCATACTTGATTCTGGATTTTAAAGACCATTATTCAAGCATACTTCTGTCATATATTGTCAAATTATGTTGAGGGGTATTTGAGAAAACATCATTTAAAGTTTTCTTCCTCTTTTTAGTAATGGCAGCCATATTTGAAAGCAAACTGGCATAATTTTCACAAGTCTGAGTCTCATGCAATGTATTTTAAATTTGGCCAAATTTTTTTGAGCAGTTTTTGAAAAGAAGTTGTAAACTGCATTTGTGAACAGATGATGACATGTAATGGACAATGCATGACAGACATACCATAAGTTTTTTTGTGTTGTTAACTAACAAACTGGTGGCCTCGAGGAAACGTGGGTTTATAAGCATGGGAGTTCTATGGCACAGAACAATGTGTCCATATCTGCCCCATTACAGTAAATCATATGAAAAACAGGTTTTATACCCCAACCTGCCCAACTCTATCCACCCACCCACCCCAAACAAAAAGCCATGTTTATAAAAAGTTTCCAGTACCAGTAAAACTTATGAAAGAATGAGAAAAATGTGCCTTGCCTGTGTAATATTCCATCAAGCTTGCAAAACGTTTCACACAAAATCTTAACACTGCCGATCATGTATGCACTGATACTTACAGCATATATCTTTTTAATCATCGTTTGTTAATTCAGTCAAGCCTAAAGACTAATATTGATATCATCATCATCAGAAAAACTAATACAGTAACAAAGAAGAAAATTCTGTGCATGGTATGGGAAGATGGCAGCAAAATGGGGAAGGCAGGATCATCGCAAAATTACTGAAATAAAGCTGTGTGTGTGTTTAAGCACATTGAAATAGGAAGGATTGTTAGATCAATGGCACACCATATTCAGCACAAAACCTGCACATGCCTTAACAAGCACACCTACCCCCATTTTAGTCAAATATCCTATCAAAAATAGTCATTTTCAAATAGTTTTGTCTCGACCCTTGTACTCTAAAATTACAGATGCCAGCTTTCCAGAGATGCCAACCACTACCAATATGAAATAGGAATACTGGTTTTAAAAAGTTTGAATCTGAACTTAAAAATATGACTATTTCAAACTGTAGACAATTAATACATCAAGTGTTACTCATTCTGTGCTTACTACATTTTTTGTCTGCCATATGTCTTTGCAAAATTCTGCAGAGAAAAGCACATAATTTTTTTCTTTGAAGTATAATTTCTCACTGGCTACCTTCCATGTCAACATCTTTCTTGGGCTTTCTCAGGTGAATCAAAGCTGTAGGTATGTAACATGTTTTCTGATTTGTCAATATTCAAATGCTTTTGTGATGCCTGCACTTAAGTATGCTAACTATGGTAGTGAAACAAAATTGGCAACAGGCAGATGGACTGTATCATAACACTAGGAGAGCAATTGTAATTCCAATAGTGGTTCATCTAAAAATGAGCCTGTTAGTTCAGTTAAAATAAGGTACCCCATGGAAAGCACTTTCACACCAAAATGATAGCTTAATTTACTTTTTTTTCCCCGCTTGTTACGAGTAATCAACAATGATTCTCTTCGTGAAATATGATTACATGCTTGAATCATATAAATCATAGCTCAAGGCTACCAAATTCAACATACAGTAGCCCAGACCCTGCAATGATTGCAAATGGGCACCTGGCACAAGATTAGTTGGATATTTAAATGTGGTGCATAAAAGCAAATGGGATCAGCAGAAGTAAGCACAAGAGCAGATGATACCATACTCCACATGAACTGAGCACAGATAAGCAGATGATAGAGTGCTCCAAAAGAAATGATCACACCGGTGCCAGGCTTAAATATAGAACAAATAAACAGACCTCTGCATCACTTACAACATCAGGACAGTCATCAACCGTTGCTTTTGCTGTATCAGAATATAGTTTCAGTTCCTGGAAATCTCCCTGGAAAGAGAAACAAAGACAAATTCATAATGAAAGTTGTAAATTGATTATTCTCCCTAATGTTGAATAACTTTTGATATTTTGCACTCTTATCAATCTGATAGCTAATGCATTTAGAGGAAATGAAATATTCAACTAGGAGGAGAACTATGTTTTGGCAAACTGATAATTGTCAATTTGTCTTCCTCCCTATGGAAAGGAAGCAGATAATTCATAAACCTACTGCCATTGCTGAACTGAATGAATGTTCAGTTTTAGAAAGAAATTATACTTCCTCCTTTTGGTATAGCAGAGAATGATAAATTATTTCATAGTTCCTAATGCTAATTGGATATCTGCTGCTCTGAAAATACAGGTTTTGCATACAAAGGCTATATATTTACATATACTCACATAAAAATCAAGTCCATAATGCATCAGCAAATTAGGGCATGTTGCTTGTTCTACTGACTATTCCCAAAAAACTGCAGAGACCCAGATCTGCCAATATTAATGCATTTACATAACATGGCCTAACAAATTGCAGAGACCCAGATGTGTCAATTTTAATGCAATTACATAGCATGGCCCAACAAACTGCAGAGACCCAGATGTGTCAATTTTAATGCAATTACATAACATGGCATAACAAACTGCATAGACACAGGTCTGTCAATTTAATGCAATTACATAGCATGGCCTAACAAATTGCACAGACCCAGATGTGTCAATTTTAATGCAATTACATAGCATGGCCCAACAAACTGCAAAGACCCAAATGTGTCAATTTTAATGCAATTACATAGCACGGCATAACAAACTGCATAGACACAGGTCTGTCAATTTAATGCAATTACATAGCATGGCCCAACAAACTGCAGAGACCCAGATGTGTCAATTTTAATGCAATTACATAACATGGCATAACAAACTGCATAGACACAGGTCTGTCAATTTAATGCAATTACATAGCATGGCCCATCAAACTGCAGAGACCCAGATGTGTCAATTTTAATGCAATTATATAACATGGCATAACAAACTGCATAGACACAGGTCTGTCAATTTAATGCAATTACATAACATGGCATAACAAATTGCATAGACACAGATCTGTCAATTTAATGCAACTAAATAATATGGCATATCAAACAGCATAAACCCAGATCTGTTAGTTTAATGCAATTACATAACATGGCATAACAAACTGCATAGACACAGGTCTGTCAATTTAATGCAATTACATAACATGGACTAACAAACTGCATAGACCCAGATCTGCCAATTTTAATGCAATTATATAGCATGGCCTAACAAACTGCAGAGACCCAGATCTGCCAATATTAATGCAATTACATAGCATGGCCTAACAAACTGCAGAGACCCAAATCTGCCAATATTAATGCAATTACATAACATGGCCTAACAAACTGCAGAGACCCAGATCTGCCAATCTTAATGCAATTACATAACATGGCCTAACAAACTGCATAGACCCAGATCTGCCAATTTTAATGCAATTACATAGCATGGCCTAACAAACTGCATAGATCCATATCTGCCAATTTTAATGCAATTACATAGCATGGCCTAACAAACTGCATAGACCCAGATCTGCCAGTTTTAATGCAATTACATAACATGGCCTAACAAACTGCAGAGACCCAGATCTGCCAATTTTAATGCAATTACATAACACGGCCTAACAAACTGCATAGATTCATATCTGCCAAATATAATGCAATTACATAGCATGGCCTTACAAACTGCAGAGACCCAGATCTGCCAGTTTTAATGCAATTACATAGCATGGCCTAACAAACTGCATAGACCCAGATCTGCCAGTTTTAATGCAATTACATAACATGGCCTAACAAACTGCAGAGACCCAGATCTGCCAATGTATTATGTGATTACATAACAGGGACCATGCAATTTTTCAGTTGGACTCAACATGTAAGCAAGTATAAATTACAAATGCTATAACACCATTAGGCAAAAGTAAAATATGCCTGTTTCCAGTTGCATTGGTTTTAAAATTAGGGTAGGTAGGTAGATTTGTATGTTTTTTTTTAAAACATTTTATATATTATAATGATTAGTATATATAATGTACTTAGTGCTTCAAGTACTGGTTTAAACCAGCTCAATTACTTGCACAAATCAATTTTGATTATTATTATTTTTATTTTTTTGGTGGGGGGTGCAATGGTCAGCATCAAAATCAGGGTTTTCGGCTGACCAGAAAGGTACATATATTTTTTTTTGCATTATTGCTCAGCGTTTTATATTTTAAAGACCTTTAGGGTGCCTCATCTTGTCAAAGACAATACTTTAATCCACCGATTTAAGACTATTCATTATACCACTGTTTTTGGGTGGTACGATAATGGACCCCATTGCATTATGCAGTACAGTAGTGAAATTATATGCATAATGGAACTTCTTTATAGGACAGTCTCCCTATAAGGTGGTAAACTTGGTGACTTACATGATTAGTGTTATAATGAGGAAATTCTGCATGGTTAGCCTGTATTTAAAGTCCTATAAGGAGACCTTTAATAATAATAATAATAATAATAATAGTAATAATAATAATAATAATAATAATAGTAATAATAATAATAATAATAATAATAGTAATAATAATAATAATAATAATAATAATAATAATAATAATAATAGTAATAATAATAATAATAATAGTAATAATAATAATAATAATAATAATAATAGTAATAATAATAATAATAATAATAATAATAATAATAATAGTAATAATAATAATAATAATAATAATAGTAATAATAATAATAATAATAATAATAATAATAATAGTAATAATAATAATAATAATAATAATAATAATAATAATAGTAATAATAATAATAATAATAATAGTAATAATAATAATAATAATAATAATAGTAATAATAATAATAATAATAATAGTAATAATAATAATAATAATAATAATAATAATAATAGTAGTAATAATAATAATAATAATAATAATAATAATAATAATAATAATAATAATAGTAATAATAATAATAATAATAATAATAATAATAATAGTAATAATAATAATAATAATAATAATAATAATAATAATAATAAAGATGTTTTGAATTCAACAACTTTGGAAATACATAAAAGTGTCTCACATTTTTATATACCAGAATGAATATTGTTACCTGCTACAGCTATCTGCAGTTCATAGTGCTAAACACCGATACATTTCTGTAGCAAAATAAGTTTTTGACTCCAAAGCTTTCTACCTTTTCACAACGTCTTCATCAGAGAAAGTCCTTCATCAGATGAAAACCATGTTAAAAGGTCAAAATCTCAGGCATCAAAAACTTACTTTACAACAAAAATGTATCTGTGCTTAGTTGCAATTTTTTCGTAAACTTACCTCAAATTTTCCTCCAAGATTAGGTCCAGCTTGAGCAATATATAAAGTAGAGCCAGGCTGGAATCGTAGAGCTGTCCGACCACGAAATGTTTCTTGGGAATAAACTTCACAGTTTCTGTATAGCACAATATTATCATCCTCAATTTTGAATGCAAGTTTTGTCCATCGTCTCTCTAATGTTGGCACTGAAAACTTTGCAATTACTTTTGATTCAACTGCTTCATTGTGGTCTGTGTAATACAATAACAAACTCTGCCAACGCTCATTTACATTTTGTAATTGCACACCAAACTGGACTATATTCCCATATGAATTAAGAACTGCAAAAATGAAGCCCCCATTTAGTGTCCTGGGGCGAATTGTCATGGACAATGCAAAGTTTCGGAACAATGAATCCCCCTTAAAGTAAACGGATGAAGCATCTTGAATGTGAGCATTATATGCCACAGAAAATGCAGGAAACCCATCAATTCCCTCTGTATATGTGATGCCATCCTTTTTGTTTGGAAGCCCAAGGGCTGTCAAAAGGTCTACCTCACCGCCTGCATGAATAAAATAACAAGGTTAGTAAGAGTGATGTTGAACTATCAGCAAATAATGGTTAACATAGTGCTCCCTCATTACAATGCACACCAATATAACATGGCCCTGTATATAACACATACATGGTCATAGATCCTTTTTGGGGATGATTAGTTTCTGCAAAGAACGAAACTCAATACAAAACATTGTCACTCATAACACGAAACATACACTTTCATGGTTCATCTGAACAGCTTTGGCACGGAATGACATGTATTATTCCCTTTATTCATATTTTCAAGATTTTTAAACCTATTCCTCCCCAGCAACACAAGTGCATTATGTTGTTCCCTCTCATATAAGACCACACTTTCTGCAATGACAAGGCCACATTATAAAAGGGTGACTCCTATGAGGTGGGCAAAATGGTAAATATATACTATTTTGATGTTTGACAGACTGGACATATAAATGAGGTCACCTATCTAGAGAGATAGCAACTGTATTATAAATAGGGAATGTTTATTTCCTACAATACCACTGGATATATTTGATGACATGGTCTCAAAAATGTGATATTTTAATGTGTGGAGAAGCCAAGAGTTAAAACATATAATTTCTTGCACCAAGAGATGAAATATATATATATAGCTCTTACACAGAAGAGAAAATTTTCATTTTCTATATCACAAAATGGCTCCTAAACTGAAGCTTAGAAAATGAATCTCTCCTCACCACCCTGGCTTTGGAGTTTTAAAGGTAAGTTCTGTAAGGGAATGCTATTTGCAATAAAGTTCTAACAAAAAAATGTACCACTGAAAATGGCCATGTCTACGGCTTCACCTCTACGCTACTAAAGATTAATCCTTGTTGACTGAACTGGAAATTTCAAATCTACCATATTCGATGTAATACACATGCATGCCTAAGATTTTTACAACTTTATTGCAAATAACATTCCCTTACAGAGTTCATGTCTCCTGATCCAAATATGCCGCACTGGATGGAAGCAGATGTAAAAACTCACCGAAAGCGTCATTAGGTCTGTAGTTTTTTTTGTCTGCCAGGTTACCAATTTTGCTTTTTAGTTAGTTATACCGCTACTAAAAATTGACCGAGAGCATCATTATTCCTTGTCCCATCGCCATTTAACCTAATGAGCAAAGTTTGACTCACAATATTTCTTTTTCCCATTCAGTTGTATTGATACGTATCTCAATACATATTAATATGACATTACAAGAGAGATTATATGTATAAATATAACATTACAAGAGGAATTATGGTTATATATTTAGTCTATTATGTTAATGTATATTTACTTTGTTATAAATTGCAATGATTATTTTCAAGTCAAAATAGTATTTATAACTTATATGTTTCTCTCAAGAAATAAGTGTCATTTTATATCAATCATCGTTTCTCTATCAAATTTGTAATGCAGCAACAAATACATTGTCACACTGGTTGATATACATATATATCAGTGATTCATTTCAATCCTAGAGTAAATGGATGTAAGGGCCAATCATTTTAACAAGAAAAATTGATAAATTCAAATAAATTAATCACAACAATTAGGTTTTCTACATGATTCTGTGATGGTCAACAACCGGATCATTGGGGTCCCACCATCAAGGGGATTATGGGACTATACAACTGGCGTAATTAGGGACACAATAACATGGGCATAAAGGGTGCTTCACTATATGAATTGAAGGTCCTTCATAACTGGCATTATTAGTGTCCACCAACAGAATGGGGATCCTATTTTTGGGTTACATCATGGGGATTGGTGATTCTTCACAACTGGCATCATGAGGGTCCAACCAACATTAGGATTGGTGATTCTTCAAAACTGGAATTATTAGGGTCCCACCATGGAAATTAGGGGACTTTCAATAACTGCAATCATTAGGGTCCGACCATGTGGATTGGAGGTCCTTAACAACTGGCATCATCAGAGTCCCATCAACATGGGGATTGGAAGTCATTCACAACTGGAATCAATGTGGTCCTACCATGGGGATTGGGAGTCATTCTCAACTGGAATAATTAGAGTCCCACCAACATGGGGACTGGGGTCCTTTAGAGCAAGAATCATTTGACACTAGCAACATGAGATTTGGACTGCTTCACATATGGAAAAAGTCCCAACACCATGATGATTGGAGTCCTTTTCAGACTCGATTATGGTTTTAAAATAAAATGAAGCCGATAACAATTTGAACCATCAAATAAGGCTTGCCTGTAGAACCCAACCTGGGTCATCAAGTGTGCAAAGTCAGTGAATTCTCACAGAATTTATAAATGCAAAGCATTTTAAGGTATGGAGTTATATGATATGAACAAATGCATACTTTTTTCATTATAAATGTATTTATCTGTAACTGACACACAAATATGATTAATGGGGTGAGATAATGGTGTTATATGTCACAAAATCTCCCCATTATGTATTATTATTGTACAAGTTTATAAAGGTTATTGTGTAGAAATAATAGCACATTAAGTTTCAGAAAACATTTATTCCAATAATAATACAACTAGGACATAAAAATTACATTTTGTCAGGGAGTTTAATGTATTCTACAGAATATAATAATCTAAACTAGAAAAATGTGAATGTACCAGTCCATTCAGACAGTGACCCATTGAAAAGCAGAATGTACCAGTCCATTCAAACATTGGCCCATTGAAAAGCAGAAAAATGTGAATGTACCAGTCCCTTCAGACACTGACCCATTAAATGGTAGAATGCACCAGTCCATTCAGACACTGGCCCATTGAAAGCAAAAAAATGTGAATGTACCAGTCCATTCAGACACTGGCCCATTGAAAAGCAGAACAAATGACTTAAAATAATTTTATCATGCACAGATACTTTGAATCAGGTTTTGTGGGGTGGGGGTGGGGGTGGGGGTGGATGTGTTAGGTGTGGAGGTGTGGTGGAGTGGGTGTGGGGTGTGGGGGTGGTTTGGTGTGCATGTATGAGGGGGTGCACGTGAGTGGGGGTGCTGGTGTGGGGTGTGTGTGGAGGGTGTACTCCATGCTAGATAAACTGAAAGGGGAATATGTAATTAAGGCTGCTTAAGGATACTTTCTACAGGTAAAATACACAGTGCACAGGTGGATCATTGGATTATTCATAGGGGTTAGAGATTAATAGTTGTTTGTTTTGTTTAAAATGGCCAGATTTCTGTTTACAACATTGAAAAGTACCTGTATTATACCTTTACTGAAAAGAAAGTGAAGACACAGTCACACACACACATACACACACCCATGTGGACCTCTACGTCAAAGCCGAATATCATTGCATTTGATCATGAAATCTGAATAAATATGATGCTTTCTGACATTTAATGTTTCCTTTGTTTGTATTTTAGCAATGGCAGCCATTAATGATATCAGACTGACATCATTTGATCAAATCTGAAAAGTTCATGCCAGGATATGTCCCGTGCAATTTGACTGGCAAGCTTTTTAGATTAAGTTGCTAGAGGTCTTTCCATATTTAATAACAGTAGCCATATTTGAGACCAAATCAGCATCTTTGTATAAGCTTCAAATGGCTTCATAGAAGAATGCTTTCTGTCAAATTTGGAAAACTTTCATTGATTATTTCTGACAAAAAGTCATTTAAACACTTTTTCTATTTTTGTAGATTGGCATTATCTGTCATGCCAAGATACTTTCTCTCATATTCGGTAAAATTCTGTTCAGTGATTTTGAGAAGGAATCATCTGAAGATCTTTATTTCTGTTTTTAACCCTTTATGCATCAAAGCTACAGTTGGACCTTTCCATTATGGTTTTAAACAGCACAGTGACATTCCACCATTACATAACTGATAGGCACAGTGACATTCCACCATTACATAACTGATAGGCACAGTGACATTCCACCATTACATAACTGATAGGCACAGTGACATTCCACCATTACATAACTGATAGTGCCCAGCACCCTATACTATAGAAACTATATTTTAAAGTACATGTCATTTATTTGCATAGGTATGTTAACAATGCATTGCTATACAACAAGCTTGTTAATAGGATATGCAAATGGTTAATTATCATTATAATTTGAGCCTTTTCTCATGTAATTTCATCTGAATAGTTCATGTTTTAAATAAGGCAGTAATTTATGGAAGATTTTTCATCTGGTCATTTGTTTACACTAAAGTTCTGAAATTATCACATTAAACTAAAAAGAAAATATTCACTAAAGTTTTGCACTTTATCAATTGTCAGACAGAATGAGCCATAATTTTCATACTGCCGATATAAATGATCTACACTATATTAACAACAATAATAACAGTTTCTTCCCAATATCTATGTATGTAATGCAGAGATAAATTGACTAAACAATTAAAAAAATACTAGCAACATTTTTCTTATCTGCATCTTAAAAAAACTGAACTCAAAGAAATGCAAAATTCAGTGTAAAATGTAACAATGTAAATATATATATATATATATATATATATATATATATATATATATATATATATATATATAATATGCATGATGTATCAAAGATATACTACATAAGAGTTGTATGAAAAATTTATATGAGTGGTGCATCATTGATACAGCATACATACGATACATATATTTTATTTATATCACATACAAATACATATATTTGCCCTTTGAACGAAGTTAAGATTTACTACATCATTAAAATTTATTGTATACACTACATTCCTTTAAAAAGTCCAATCTTTTCTCTCATGGTATGTCCTAGTGCATTTTCTTCAAGCATTTCATGCCAAAATACTTCCATCTTGCAAAGTGGAATTTGACCCACTCAACAAGAATATCGTCAACGGTCAGTGGATACTGGCAGGGTATGCACTCGAGTCGAGTTTTACCCTTCAGGAGGTATGCATGATTCAAGTATGTATGTCTGATATGCAATCAGTACAGTATCACCTTATCTCTGCAATTTATTCCATGCGATGGATACCGCTTCCTTAATAGCGGGTTTGATGCTCTGAAGCTTGCTTGTAGCATTGTCATTCCACATATTTTGCTAAGTATGACAAACATGCTGATATATACAGTATTTTGAAGTCAGTATATGGATTATTTCATTCAGATTTGTCTGCCCTTTCATTACCCTTTATGCCTATGTAACTATGCAACCAAAAACATTTAATACTTTATCAAAATCTCCCGTTAAGAAACTGAGTGAAATTTCACCAATTAAATGGGCCGCAAGCTAATTAGTGAATCTGGCAAACATATTTTCAGTCTCAATTATGTAACACTTCCTGATAACAAAATTAGCAATATCATTTATCATAAGATGCCTGACAATAAAAAACATAAGAAATGCACAGTCCATTACTTTTTACACCAAAGTGTTATCTATGTAATAATAGATCATTATATGATGCTTACACTGGCTGCACTGTACACCGAAACTGAAGAGTCCCAGGTGTGCCTGATATCATTCACCTGCTTGCAGATCATTCTATGCAGGTTGAACTATATACCAAGAGGCATATGAGGGCCTGATACTCCTCACCAGACTTACTTAAAAAAACACTATACATATTGCTCCTACATTATAACTCTGTTAATGGGACCCTTAAATGTCACTTGTGTTCTACGTGAATCCATCTTATATGGTAATAATTTCTGAAACAAGGATGTGTGATATTAATGAATACACAGATGTCATTCATAACTAAATTCTTCTGAAATCTTGATGTCAGACATGCAGACTCTCTCTCTCTCTCTCTCTCTCTCACACACACACACACACACACACACACACACATATATATATATATATATATATATGCGCATGCATACACATACATACATACATACATACATACATACATACTCCATACATACATTCATACATACATACATACATACATACATACATACATATATACATACAGATGAAAATCTAATAAAACCTTACAAATGCACAAAGCAAATATTTATGGAATCAAAATGGATTTAAGGTCATACCATTATTGCAAGACACGGTAAAAGAGAATAATGGTTGAGAAGCATTTATGTAGTGAATCCAAGATTTTCTATGGAGGTTGAGGAGGTAATGATAAAGTTTTAAGAGGCAGGGAGTTCTTGGTGCCTCTAAGGTCCAGAACCAATATTGATGATTATTTTGCTTGAGGAGATTGAGATTTCCATAATGTATACAATCTATAATTTAAAAAATCAATTTTAAGCCAAAAAGGATTTTGGGGTATTTTATGGCACAATAACAAAACAAGCATATTATTTAGTGACAAGGCAAATGGAACTAAGTGCCTGCCAAAAAATATACCACCATGGCTGACTCAAGCTGATCTGAAGGTAGTATTCAAATCCACACCCATTTGGTTCTTAGAGGGTATGCTAACCACAAAGCCACCAGACAGCTTTTTTATGCCCCAGAGGGAAATTATTTGGTGTTGTGGTTCATATATATTTATTTATATGAATTATACCATAAAATCATCTCTTTGTAAAACACAAGGATTCAAATGTTGTGATGAAAATGGTTTCCAAACATCTTTATAGCAATCTGGATAGCTTTTCCTTTCAAAACATTGCTCCCTGAATAAGACAACTGATAAATTACACACACTGGAACATAATTAGATAACATTCCCCAGACATACATTCCATACACCCACACCCAACACATCAATTTCTATTTCTGTTTTGTGCTGCATACCATCTGACATTTCAGTTATTTGCAGAAATATCTGCATTTGCAAGAACCATTAAAAAAAAATTCCTGCAACTACCAAGTGTACCTATTACAGTTACAGAATACAGTCAAACAGCAAATTATAAAAATCAAGATCTATGACACAACATCATGTAAAGCAGTTTTCAGTATCCAACTTTGTTAGAAAAAGCAGAAATCTTGTAGGGCCCATTGAAGGTACCATATATAATCACTTATAAGTCGAGCACAACTGCAAAAAGCACAGGCCAAGATCTGCTGGCTCAGAATGCATTGGCAGATCTGGGTCTGCGATGTTTGTTAGGAGTAATCAGAAGAACAAACAACAGAGACCCTTATCTGCAGGCACATTATGCTATGGTAGATCTTGATCTTTGTTATTTGCAGTTTGACTTGATTTATAAGCAAGTATATAAAGTATGTGACCCTTGAATTTAAAGTGTCTACATACACTATGTAATGTCAGAAGACCTTTACAGAATGGACTTTTGACATTAGTGACTTGTATACCTAATATTTCACCAGCTATAAACAAATAAAACCAGTAAAGAAAGAAAGACTGCAGGACTGATGACACAGATAGGTTACAAAAATGTTGAAATGTGATCATTATATATCATGTTCAGCGAGAATTGTTCCCCAGGTGAATTAAGGGTATACAAAATCCTCTGAACTCATTTGTCTAAAAGCTAAAGCTACAGTCTACCTGTATGGAATTGAATGTAAATCTCCATAACCATCTACCTGTATGGAATTTAATATCAAGCTTCATAACAGCCTACCTGTATGGAATTTAATGTGAAGTTTCATAACAGCCTACCTGTATGGAATTCAATGTAAGCCATACAACAACCTACCTGTGTTGAATTTAATATCAAGTTTCACAACAGTCTACCTGTATGGAATTTAATATCAAGCTTTTTAACATCCTACCTGTATGAAATTTAATATGACGTTTCTAACAGCCTACCTGTATAAAATTTAATGTAGCAAGCCCCATAACAGCCTACCTGTAACAAATTTAATGTAAATATTTACAACAGCCTACCTGCAAGAAATTTGATATCAAGGTTCATAACAGCCCACCTGTATGTAATTTAATGAATTAGACTAGAGATATACATGTCATTATTTGACACTAATTATTACACATACTGAATAATTCACCTTAGGCTGAAATAAGGCCCCAATCCTTCTGATATTTGTTTCATGGTAGGCAATACTACCAAAAATCTCCATAGACAAAGCTTTCAGCAGCATAAATAAGAACAGATAAACCCTAATAATTAAACATTTGTACACTAAAAAGGTAAAATGTATTGATGTCATGGTTAGCATTTATATCAGAACTCTATAGCAGTGTAAACAGTGAGAGAGAGACAGACAGACAGAGACGGAGAGAGACAGAGACAGAGAGATAGAGAGGGGGGTATTTATTCATGTTTACCACTGGCTAGATCAGGAATATGCAACTTGCTCTAGGGCATATAAGCAATTTTTAGAGCCACACCCTATAATGTATATAAACAGATAAAACCAGGATCTGAACCATGGGCCATAGTTTGCACATGCCTGGGCTAAATGACTGTTTGCTGATCCAGTCCTAACTGCCAATCTTTCCATTCAATGGCATCAACTGTTTCCTCAATTGCCTCTCGTTAATCCAAATGACCATATGTTTGGATTTAAAGCTCTAATTTCAAACTGATAATAGTTTTGCATTATCTTCACTTCAATGAGACACTTGACTGAAACAGCATTGTCCCAGATCTGCCACTGACAACCATGCTGGCACATTATGGTTTATGCTATTCACTAGAAATGATATAAACAGAATAGACCCAGATCTGCCAATGACAAACATGCTGGCAAATGATGGTTTATGCTATTCACTAGAAATGTTATAAACAGAATAGACCCAGATCTGCCACTGACAACCATGCTGGCACATGATGTTTTATGCTATTCACTAGAAATGTTATAAACAGCATATACCCAAATCAGCCATTAAATAACATGGTGGCATAACAAGGTTTATACTTACTCACTAGAAATGTTATAAACCTGACAAGACCTTGATGTGCCATTGATTAACATGCTTATACTTCAAGGCTTATGTTACTCACAGAAGCAGCAGCACTGAACCATGATTGACCAGCATACAATGCATCATCAGACCTGGGTCTAAACCGTACAAAGATAAGAGTGCAGTGTACAAGGCCAATATGGCCTAATTCAGCATATATGAAATTTTCTGTACAAAAAGCATATTAATAGATCAATTTACACATTAGTCATGGAGTAATATTCTGACTAATGGATGTTAAAATGAATTTGATAAATCCACTTATCTTTATTAGCTGAATAATACATGGTTTGTTTCCAACTAAAAAAAAACTCTACAAAACATGGCGTAAAATTACCCTTTTACGAATACTGGAATCTTGCCAGTTTTCATCAGTAACAAGTCCTTGACATTGTCTTCAAAAAAATACACATTTAAATTACTCATCTTTTTTACTTAGCCTTTAGTGACTTTCAAAATAAGTCTGAAAATCTAGAATCATTGTCGACTTGTTAGCACATTTAATGAATTCACCAATTTAAGGAGAGGTGGGTATGTATGATTGAAAACAAAAATGGGGATATATATATATATATATATATATATATATATATATATATATATATATATATATATATATATATATATATATATATGTAATAAAGGACACCTCTTTCACTACATGTATGTCATGGATTGCATATTATATGTACCGGTATGCATTTAAGAATTAAATTATGTTTACCAGATGCCTTTTATTTCATGGATAACATCCACCTGGTATTTTTTTTGAGATCCCCTAATTCATTAAAATTTGAAAGCCACCAATGCATGTTAAAACATGATTTCTAGGTCAATGGTGTATACCGACATGATTATCACATCTCATGTAATAAATGCACTCACCAAAAAAATAAATCATTAAAATGAATATATAACCAAATCATAAAATGAATGATGAGAAATGAATAATCTACTCCAACTTAAAATTCAAATGGAAAATGGCTAAAGCAAAATATAGGCAATCAATACAGTACAACCTGTCTTGGAAGACCACTGCTATGTAAGACCACCTGTCTTGAGAGACCATATTCTCAACGCCCCAATTTATTTATAATATAGTTTTGTGACCTGTTATGAGAAAACTTGTCTTGAGAGACCATACCTTTTGGGCAGAAAGGGTGGTCTTTCAAGACAGGTTCTACTGTAATAATTTACATGCTTGTTTGTTTTTAAATACAAGGTGAACTTTTTGTATTAAAGTAATCAAAATAGTAACAAATTTTACGTTGAAAGGTGAAATAATGTTTTGTATTCTTGACAAGATTTCATAGGATGCCCATATTGGTAAATATAGACCTGTTTCTTCTCAGTTACTCACGATGTACAATTTTGCTTGAGGAATGTCATTTATGGCATTCAAACATTTCAAACTTCAGTATTTTAATGAGTTTTACCAAGTATGGGATTCATTGACAACTCAGTGTATTTGGAATTGCCCTCTATATAACACTGCTTACATGTTACATTCAACTGAGGTGGTTTTTTTTGTTATTAACATGATGGAATCATTTTTTGTGATTTTACAATATCTTTTATTCTCAGCAGCAAAGAACCATCCAGTTTTAAAGAGAATTATTTATTACATTTATGTAAACAAGCTCTTAGAGACCAACCACTGCATGTTAGGGAGGGCTGGGTTATTTTAATTTTTATAAAAAATAGTTTGGCCCTCAAACTGCTTGAAAAAATATTCCTGCTCTGGTTTGCATGAGAACAAAACTAGTATATTAACTGACGAAAAAAATATCTCGAGTGAAAGAAAATATTATAACTTTGAAGAAAATCCCAAGCCATAGGGTATAAATCTTATAGTGAGGCTGCCTTGTTATGAAGTACATGATACAGAACTACCTCATTATAACACTGTCAATTGAAGCCATGGAGTATACTGCCTTATAGTGATATACACTTACAATGAGGGACATGATACATATAATTTCAACACTACATAATGAAATGGGATTCCTGACCAGTAACAGCCTTATAACAAGAACAGCTGTATCCTGAAGGACCTTACTTTGAGGGAGTACTGCACCTTGTACTGGAATACATTAAACATGGCACTGTCTCTGGTATTGTTTGCAATGGCTGGAGGTTGCAGCCAAGATGTACACATGTACACATTCATTGAAGAAATGTTTTTCCAGAGATTGGTTCTTCATATCTGATTGAAGAATCAAGCAATATAAGAAACATGCATGCTCTATCTTTGATATGATAATTGTGGTTAAAAAGTGGTATCAATTATATGAATGTAACTTCCTGATTTACTCTGAAGAAACTTGAATTCCATTCACTGAGAAACATGTTCCCATTTCTAATTAGTAATCATTTACATGATAGACCATCAGTGTCTGTCATTATCAGTGGACCGTTTCAGAGCTGTCCATGTTCTATCTCCACAAAATCATGTAACCTTGCAAACCAGTAAGACATTAACTGCTGGGGTATTGTTATCTATATTTTCCAACAAAACAAGCTAGACTTGATAGCTTAGACAGATTTGTACATCACCTGCTTTTTTTATCTGCCCTGCTTAAAAACACATAGTAACATGTCTGCAGATACAAGGTTCATGATAAGACACATGCCTTGCTCAAAGCTGTTAGAAGTAAAAACAATACTGACAATGTCAAGTCTTCCTTTTCTGAGACACACACTAATTGTGATCTATCATCCATCTACACCCCTTGGTAACCCTTAGAATGTCTGTAATATAAACTGACCTAGAATATAACCTAATTATTCACTGGCTGGTGATCAGGTTGTTGTTGATGATTTCACATGCTCTTTAAACTAATTGCAACAGCACTGATTTCCAGCATTTACCAACATAGTCTTTGCTATTGTGACAGCATAGCAGATGGTTAGAGTTTGGCTGGGGTATTCCACCTCAGCAATGTGGATTTTCTCAGCAGTTATTTTGATTTACAAGTTTGACACAGGGTATGAATATCCAAACACAAAAGTTAGAATCTCATGATACTGGACAAAATCAAAGTGGACCAGAAGAAAGGAATTCCAAAAGAAAACACCTCAAACAATTTGACTCTCTGTCTGTGGGAACAAAATGGGCTAAATGTAGGAATTCTATGTCACAAACACTTCTTGAGGGTGGAATTCTAATTAAAAAGGATTTATGTCCTGTGTGGTTAAGAAACTCGTACTTATTAAAAGTGATAAAAATAATTGCTAAGTTTCAATGTATAATTTTGAAAATATGTGCATAAACAGGTTTAAATCATTGTTTTCCTTTCTAATTCAACATCACCATCTCCATCTCCCCCCCCCCACCTCCTCTCTCCCTCTCTCTCTCTCCTGCTGATAATTGTATTAGTCTGTTAACATATGACCTAGATGTCCCTCATACCTCATTAATTAGTTTTTTTTATAGCTAGCAGCTATTTTACTTATTTTGCCTTACCAGTGAATCTGATACAGTATGGTACTTATTAAGATGTAGACATAGAATTGGTTGAAAAATTAGGTCATGTTCTAAATTTTGTTGATCTGTCAAGTTCCCTTATTGCTACTAAAGCCTGTGTTATTTCTGTTTATCTGTCAAGTTCTATTCTAGTTACTGAAGTCCGTGTTATTTCTGTTGATCTGTCAAGTTCTTCTCTAACTATTTTACCCTGGTATTTCAGTTGATCTCTCAAGTTATATTCTAGTTATTGAAGCCTGTGCTATTTATGTTGATCTGTGAAGTTATAGTTATTGAAGCCTGTTTAGTTCTGCTGATCTGTCAAGTTCTGTTCTAGCTACTGAAGCCTATTTTATTTCTGTTGATCTGTCAAGTTCTGTTCTAGCTACTGAAGCCTATTTTATTTCTGTTGATCTGTCAAGTTCTATCCTAGCTACTGAAGCCTGTGTTATTTCTGCTGATCTGAAAAGTTCTATTCTATGATGCATGATTGTGGGATTCACTCACTTGTGGGATTTTACAAATACCACACCAATGAGATAAATAAATTTGGTACATCATACTTTTAATCCCTACCTTTATTTCTTTAATAAATCCCACCACCATCTATTAAGAACATCTTCCTACCCCTTCAATATTCTTTGTTTAGTTATAGAATACAATCTTTTTATTAACATGTGCAAACCATTTTCTTTTTCATTTGATACAGGAAGTATGACATTTTTGGGATTTCAAAACTCATGTGAAGTTTCACAGACCTTTACTAAATAAGACAACTCCAGTGAACAGGTTACCATGGTGTGTAATACATACTCATAACAATTGTAAATTCTTTTCTAAGACAAAAGGAATATTTATGTAAATGTAAGATTCCTCTCTTTATATCAGTATTATACATTTATAGCTTTCTCCAATTATGTCATTATATTATTTTCAGAAATTACTTATGATATACGCTGTTACCATGGGGGATATATGTAGTATGGGGGTACATTGTCTGGTCAAGAAGTACTGGGTGAATTTAGGCAACAATATTCCAAAGAAATATATATACATGCACAGCTCTCCCTCATTATAGTGCCATTCATTTTAACACATTTCCTGTCATGAGGAAATTATGGTGATGGATAACATTGTATGATGCAAAACTAAAATTATACGAGTGGCAATGCTTCATTACACCCTATGTTTCCTAATAATCTTAACTTCCTGCTGCTAAAAAAAAATAATTTCATCTGATTCATGATATTGAAAGACCACCTTTATTAAGCAAGCATCTGTCCTAAACAGTCACATTCTCCAGATTCCCATGAACTAACTTTAGGAAAGAGCCTGTAAGAAGCTACCATCTGGCTTAAAATCCCACACACATTATTTCCCTTAATGGACTGACATTAATTTAGGGACCCAGGATATTTTCAGAACCAGGATACTTTGTTTCTTTTCCCACAGGATCATTTATTTTGTCAGCTAATATATTTTTTTTTCTACAAATAACAGCTGTTATATTTTTCAAGTTTGATCTTCTATACAAAATTGTCCACCCACATTATGCTCCCCCAGTCAAATGGTATGTCCTTTTCAGCAGCTGCTGCACAAACTCCAGACTATAATTCTGTATGGAATTAAAGGGTGATCCATGCAGAGAATAACACCATCCTATCAAACATTATTAACTCTTTATCAAGTCCACTTGACTGAGGCAGATATATTTGTCTCAATTAAAGTTGAAGTGGCCAGTACCAATCAGTGGATTATACTCAGCTGAAGAGCTTCCAATTAACTGGCTTGCAAAGAAAATGTCCTTGATCTAGGGACCAGGGCCAGCCACAGCACCTGACTAATTGACACATAATTGCACACACTAAACCCATTTGTTTAAACACTGGCTATTAATTTGACATAATTCTCTAAAGTACATCTGCATGCACTTTTACAAATAACTAGCTTTTAAATATGACTTCACAAATTAAGAATCTATTTGCCAGAAAGTAGAAATGTGAGCCGATTTTATTTATGTGTGTGTGTGTGTGTGTGTGTGTGTGTAAAATTTCATGGCAATCCTTCAAATAGTTTAGATGAAGTAGTGAAACAAAGTTGTACTAACTGACATGTGGATGGAATAATAACAGAGAACAGATGATCCCTACACATTTCTAGTATATTAACAACAAAGCTACAATAACAAGTTCTTAATATAATGATACAAAGTTGTAATGGCCTACTTCTGAAATGATTATTGAGGACTATTTCTAACTGTACCCAATACATCCTACATTTTGTCTGTCATAATTTTAAAAGCAAAATGTCATAATGACCTACTGCATTTACAGTTCTTTTGAGTTGTATGTGTGCTGCTGTAGATTACGGAACACTGTATGGTGTTCAAAGACATTACAGGATCAAAATGAACACAAGAAGAGAAAACTAAGGGATAAAAGAACTCTCTGACTCTGACATTACAGTCATTACATATGGCTGTAAAAAGATCATTTAATAATGGAGAAAATACCTAATGAATGTAATGTGGTCGAATGTCCAATAATAAAGAACAATATGCATCCATTCAAAACTTGCTATGGTATGAAATGAGTCGTTTAATCTTCAGAGTGAAGCCTTTTGCTACAATATAATTGTTTTCAAGCAATATGATGAACAGAATTTATTTGATCCTTTTTCTGCAAATTAAATCGTCTTTTTCTTCAAGCCATCTGGGAGCTGGAAATTAGTTTCAAAAAAGTCCCAGACACCCACTCCCCAAAAATTAATGGCTCTATCATGGCACTCAAATAAGTCCATGAAAGGACATTAGCAAGCAGGTGTTACATAACCATTTGTAAGACAGCTGGTTCCACCCACCTTTGAAGCAAGGTGGTGTTAATTCAGAAGCCCAAACTGTCTGACAGAGGCTGAAGAAGGATCTATATCAATCCCAGAAGGTGCTGTATATCTGGTACTATCCTCCAACATGACACCCACTACTGGAGAGCAATTCCAAGTGGCTGATAAGGTTGTGAACCAGACTGCTGGCAGCCATTAGTCAGGATAACAGATGACTTCACAGGCTCACAGCCAAGCTAAAAACTTCCTCTCAGATACTTACCAGTCTGCAGCAGAGATCATGATTCTGTTACCTGCTTTTGTTTCATCAGAGAACCAAAATTTGCACCAGCTTAATGAATTTAATTCTCCTACAACATTCTATGGTTTCTGGGAGATTTTTCTCGTCATTACAAGGGGATTTTCCAAAACTATACAAAATTTAAAGTTTATATTAGCATCAGGGGGATTTCAATCTCTTTCCATTTCTTAGCCTCAATTTCATAGGATAAATCAAAGAATCTCTTTCACATGTATGAAGTTTTCCAGCTCTTCTCCATCAAAAAATCATGAAAAATTACAGTTGGAGATGCAGAGGGGTTGGGGTGAGGTGGTTTCCATCAAATTCTTCTCTTTCAGTTAAATTATTAATACTTCCAGCAAAATAACAGTTGGTCATTTTTAAGGAAACAAAGCACTCCCTTTTCCAAAATAGGTTATAACTGTTGAGGACATCTAGAGTAAGCACTTGATGTTGAGAGCTCAGTTCAAGCAATGTAAGTACTATTGTATACCAGTCAGCTGATCTGTGATATATATATACATACCATTATGGTAAACTCCATTTTACTGGAGTCCCTCATAAGCTTTGGTCCATTTTAGAATAATCCTTTTTTTAATGTATGTCTACATTGGAGATAAAGTCTTCAGTATTTATCCAATGTTGTAAATTATGTTTTAAAAGATTTTATCTGCCATAATATTACATTTTACATCCTTTGGGGATAACAGATAATAGCTTATTTTTGAGGATGTTTTATAAGATGACAAAAAGGTCATTTCAAGGTCATTTTAATTCACCGACTTATCAAAAAATTTAGTATTTCTTTTCACTTAATTGATACTTAATCTGTCCTTAATAACTGCTTTTTGATAAAATCAACTGTGACTTCTTTTTAGCGAATTCTCTCTTTTTTTGGGTCAAATTAAAGGTATTTACAATAAAACTTATCTAAGGCATTTTGCTTTATTTCAGCACCAAAAATGTGTTTGCCATGTCTTGTTTCCCAACATTTACAAAAATAATGTTTCTTCCAACAAAATGTATTTAGGACCAAATCAGAAAAAAGAATGCATTATTTAAACCAGAAAACTGAGAAAAAAAACTGTATTCTTATACAAAGGGGGAGGGTATTTGTTCAAATTTTAAGAAGAATAAGAATGTAATCAGGGCGCATTCTTTTTTATTTTTATTCTGGGATGTTATTATTATGTTTTCATCAACTATTCCTTTTCTCAAAAATATGAAAATTAAATTCAATTATCAAGCACTTTAGTAAAATTATAATACAGGCAGCAGTGTATTGTTGGCTATACAGTGAAGGACCTCAATATTTTCACTAAAGCCTTGGTTTGAGGTATTTCATAAGTCCACTTTGACACATTACTGACAGTTGTACATGATGCCAAATACTAACACCATTAAGATACACACATAAATATATTGCTTTATTGCAATTACAGATATTTTTGAAAAAAAATCTTAACCTTTTGAGACAATAACGCTGCAAAATTTAGTTGATGGTAATCACATGCTAAAAAAATTATCTATATTTTATTTATGTCTATAAAAAGCCCAAAAAACTTTAAGTATCACAGATTTTAAACTCAGTAACATTCTTGGACATGTTTATTGTTACCTCTTCTATGTACTACCAGTTGTCAGTTAAACTTGCCCATAATTTGATATTATTCTTGTATGCATATCACCAGTTCTCAGTTAAACTTGCCCATAATTTGATATTAATCTTGTATGCATATCACCAGTTCTCAGTTAAACTTGCCCATAATTTGATATTAATCTTGTATGCATATCACCAGTTGTCAAGTTTGCATATACAGTCAGATATTTATTTATCTAAGCTGCATATGGCCAGCTGTCAGCTAAGCTAACCAATACAGTCTGATATTAATCTTGTATGCATATCACCAGTTGTCAGTTAAGCTCACACATGCAATCAGATATTAGTCATAACTAATGTATGCAACGTTTGCCTGCAATTTTGTTTTTCATATATTTCATGGGTAAAGGCACATGACAAATAATAATATCTGAGATATCATTTAATAAATTGTACAGGTTAATAGTATGTAATCTTTCTTTACAAAATTAAATTATGGTTGAAGATAAAAATATAACAAATAAATTACAAATTTAACTGCCCAGTTTGGAACTATTTGCTCATTTTGAAATTCAATAGGGAAAACTGCCAGACACAAACTTATGCTATCAAACTTTGTCTCAGTAACTGTTAATCACACCTTTCTGAATGCTTCATGTGTCTTTGTGACCAAGACTAATTCAGGGTGCATACTACTAAATGGTTCTGAGTGTTTTCAAAATGATCAAGTACTACATATACCATTTCAAAATGGAACAACTACAATGTGAACTGATAGCATTGTTTATATTAATCAAGTGCTCTACCATACAACATGTACTGTGCTCACTGCTGGAGCAATATGCTAACTATCTGGGACTAGATGCTTAGAATTGAAATTGTTTTGCTGAATTGAAAGTTGTTAACAAATTTCTATACCAGCTTTTACAGCTTTAAGTCTATTTGTCAGCATAAAATTCACAAATATGCCACTTATCCAGAACTGAGATCATATACAAGTTGCGTGATCATTTTTGCCATAAGAATACTCTGGATAATGCACTTAAAAAAAAGCTTTTAAGGTTAATTGGGAATATTGGGAGCCATGGTAACTCAGTTGTTAGAGTCTCAAAGTCATAAACCAAGGTTCAGTGGTTGGTGTATCCTTAGGAAAGCTACTCTGCTGTCATTTTCATCATATGATACAGACATTAATATGTTAAAAGTGTCATTAAAACCAGCCAACCTAACAACCAACTACTGTAGAATACTAACAGATGGTAAAATGCGATCTATATCAAACAATTATAACTTAAGCATTCCACAAAAAACGAACAAATGAAAAGATTGTGTTATAATACGAAGTCAGGGATCAGCACTCGACCACATCAAGTAGAAAAGGAAGCCAATAATTGTCCTTGAACACAAGATGGTGGAGAGCAACCAATTGGTGCCTAAATCTACCAACACACTGAACTGAAGGTCTATCCTGGACACTTATGCGTTTTTGTGAAACTGGAAACCTCTTTAACCAATTGAGGGTGTTTCTCCTTCCTAACGACTCCTGTTTTAATATCTTGTTTTTACAATCTACAATGTGATATGTTACATTCTGTTCTCTAGATGTAAGCCTAACTTGCCAAACAGACTCACTAATGTTTAAATTTAAAAGGATTCAATAATTACAGTTTGATGTTACCTCCCTTTGTTTTGTCTCGAGGGTTTTGTTATTCCAACTGTCATATCTACTGAAGGTCACATCTACCTACTAGATTGTGACAATCAATAGCAAATAAGCGAAAAGCTCAGTATTTAAACAATCTGATACTGTATTTGATAGTTTAATGGCTGTGTTTTAAAACAACGATTGAAACAAAAAGGGTAGGTACCATACATTATAGGAGCTGTGATTGGTTAAGCTTCTTATTGTCCCAGATCAAGCACCATGTCAAATTATACACATTATGATTGGATGATCTCAGAGTGCAGGGTTTATTAAAGTTAATGAAAGTTGAGTTAAATGTATTGTTGATCCAACAGGTGTCAAGCTTGAGTATCATTTTCACAGTGTCAGAATGTAATCAAGGCCTATTAGCCAATCAGACCTTGAAAATGAGCAAGTTTCCTCAAAGGAATCTTATTTGATACTGAACCTTAAAGGGAAACATTCCCTCACCCATCTTCACCTTTCCAAGTGCAGTCTCAGCCTTAATCAGCTCTCTGAAACCACCTTATCATGTGCTTGATTGATAACAGACGCAGAAAAAACTTCTGATCAGAGTCTTACATGATGACAATTTTTTTTCAGTCTGTATGTTTCAAGATTAAAAGGACTGATAGAAATCTTGTCCATAAAGTTACTGACCTACTTGTCTGACACTAAGTAGTTACAAGATGGGCCATAGCAAGTTTGTACTGGACAAAACAGCACCCAAGGTGAATGTCACCTTCAGTGACCCAATTCTGAAAAACATACAATAAACTCAGTGAAAGGGTGTTCCCCTCCCCCATGCTTCGCATCCAGGCTGTCACCCATATCACAAACCCCTTACAATGGCCCTGGCTACAAGCTCTTTTTCTCTGATTTATCAAACCTGAATACAATTTATGATTATCTTTGAATACAATATATATCTCTGGCAACAAAATAATGAATTAGAAGATGAAAAGAAAACCAAAACGTTTTACAATTTATATAGTTTTGTTTAACATATACCATAAAACAGTTATATACAGTAAAAACCTTTTCCATCCCTTGAATAACTTGCTAGACTGACATAAACCATTTTTTATGCAACCTTGAAAACTTGAAACAACTGAAAACCGGAAAAAAATAATTTGTTCCAACACCACTTTTAACTTCTGGGCTAATACCATATAATAAAATGAGACAGACGTCCAGGATTTCTAATCAGTCAAATGGAGATCTCTTCTTCTGAAGGCATGGAGGCTCGAAAAACATTGACTGACAGGTACAAATTTACTACCTACCAATCAAGTTCAATTTTCTGGCAGAGAAGATTAGTTATGTTGCAATTAAATAACCTTTGACACAAGGTTGGTCTATGTCAGTAGCTTCACCTTGATTCATTAAATGAAACTGCTCACCTGTAAAACCTCTCTCTGCCAAGGTCCCTGAATAATAAACTAACTTTCAGCATATGTAATTTTTATGAAATAAACTCATAACATGCAAGTGTGCACAAAAATAAGTGCATAACCTTCAACCTTGATTGTTAGAGTGATTGTTACCTTTCGAGACACTGGATGTAAAAGAATTGGCTGTGAAAAGCAAATTTGTATTTCTTTTTTCTAAATTCATTTATGTGGGTGTGTGCATGTGTGTGTGTGCATGTGTGTGTGTGTGCGTGTGTGTGTGTGTGTGTGTGATTGGATTTTTAACATAGCTTTAAAACTTTTTCAGTCATATCACTAGAATGTCTGCAATGTGGCAATTTATAATGATGTCTAGCACTGGAGTATCATGCCGCAGTCCTGGTAGCATCATGTCCCACCAAGTCACATTGTCCTAACACCAGGCCAACCAGTCCTAGTGCTAACCTCTTAATGCTGAGCATCTAGCGAGGCAGCTGACATTACCATTTTTAAACATCTCTGATATGACTCAGACAGGGTTCAAACCCACAACCTCCGCACCTAAGGACAATGCTCTAAAACTTAGGCTACAAGAGCGGTCTTATATATTTTTGATGCGGGCATATAATCTTATCGATGTCCATTCCTCCATTTCCCTCATGTCCTGTCACTCAACAAACTGTTTTGTGCTTTGCAAGAACTTCTGAAGGATTTAATGAATCCAAATGAAATTTGGTAAGAGACTTTACATTAAGGAGACATAAATCAAATCCAATTTTCACCATATTTCGTGGAAAAATTAAATGATGTTTAAGGACCCCTGTTTGATTTAAAATTATGCCTTTCAATTTTGATTCTACTGGAAAACTTTTGAAGGAAATTCCAAGAATTAATTCAATTTAGATATGATGTTTTGCATTTTCAGCTTACATTCCAGACAATTTGTTTACAGTTATTGCCCAGTGTTTGATTTTTATGCTATTAGATTTCCATTTATTAACTTTCCAAGAACTTCATTGACTTAATCCATAACTGATTTGAAGCTTTATATAACAACATGTGGATCAGGTTTGGTTTTTAATGTTTTCTGGTTATACTGTATGGAGTTATATCCCACATTTGATTTTAATTGCATCACACTAATGGGGACATCTGTGGCGCATGGGCAAAAATATTTCAAGTCCTCCACATAAAGGATACACAGTAATACAAAAACAAGCTGAGTGGTAACAGGAGAGTTTTAATTAACAGACTACACTGTAAAAGTATGATTAAAAATTCTGCACAAATAAAAGTGTGCACTTCTCTTAAATTCAGGTATTAAATCCCAAGCAATGCACTCATAAAATGCAGTTGTTACTCATCTAATGGCACAGATGTAGACTTTCAGGCACTTAATTCACATTCTGCAGAATTTGTTCACATGACATTTAATCTTTAGTTGCAGTGATGCATGTATTCAGTGCTTTGATCTAACAAATGCCAACTGCCCAAAAAGTTTGTTCTATTCCCTTACACAAATATCTGTTTGGATCTTGTTGTACAGAAATATCTGTTTGGATCTTATTGTACAGTAGCAATATGACTATATATGTCAAAATAAAGAACAATAATGCCTGTCTTGGTTATCCATGGATCCTCACACCATTCAATTCTACATCAATGGGGAGCACAAACCAATGTGCAATGCCAGCGAAGATGACCAAACTCATGTTTCCAAAAACTTGACCAGTTTTTCTCTTTTAGTACAGTATGTTTGGTAAACAGAGCTTTGTCATGTTTCATAGATACCCATTTTCTTCCATTGTGGAAGGCTGTTCATTGATAACTATTTTCTTCCACTATGGAAGGCTGTTCATTGATACCCACTTTCTTCCACTGTGGAAGGCTGTTCATAGATACCTATTTTCTTCCACTATGGAAGGCTGTTCATTAATACATATTTTTTGCAGTATGGAAGGCCTTTCACTGATACCTATTTTTTCCAATAAAGAAAGGCCTTTCATTGATACCTATTTTCTTTCATTATATAAGGTCTTTCATTGTTTCCAATTTTCTTTCTTTCATTGATATATATTTTCTTCCACTATGGAAGACTTGTCATTGATACTCATTTTCTTCCATCGCAGAGGAACTTTCATTGATACAAAAAAAATCCACAAAATATTTCTAATATGGAATATCTCTCATCGATACATATTTTCCTCCATTGTAGAAGGCCTTTCATTGATACCTATTTTCTTCCACTATGGAAGGCTTTTCAATGATGCCTGCTTTCTTTCATTATCTAAGACCTACATTGATACCAATTTTCTTAAATTATTGAAAGTCTCTCATTGATACCGATTTAATGACAATTTGGAAGGCCTTTTGTTGATACTTATTTTCTTCCATTACAGAAGCAATTCTATACACAAATTGTACCCAGTGTGAAAAAATAACAATTAAACTTGAGCATGGTAAAATGAATTGGCACGTATTGTTCCACAAAAGGAGTGTTGACCTGCCCTTTATATTGCTAATACAAGACTGACCATCAACAAAAGAACCTTGAACAGCAATAACTGTTAATGCTTGGTCTCCAAAGAAATGTCAAGCACAAGGAAATATCTCACTTCATAAAAACAATCTATGTATCTTGTGTGGTGCCATGTTTTGAAGACAATCTCTTGTGTGCTGCCCCTACTGGACTGGTAGAGTCACTACATTCCACATAAATGAAAGAAATCTGACCTGACTAGAGTGTTTGTTGAGGACAATGCTAAGAAAATGTTCATTCTGATCCCTGTCCACTCCATGTGTCACCAACACAATTTATATACAAACAAAAGTCATTAGTACCAGGATCTTATCCATGACCCCCATAGCCAAAGAAATGTATCATTTTCATGAATAGGAGGGATAAACAATGTTAATAGATGTTTATTCTGTGCAACTTTTCCCACGTTGAGATATATAAAGTACATGGTTATTCAGTGCAACATTTCCTATAATGACATAAATACAGTACCGGTACTTATATTAATTAACAAAAATTTCTCACTTGAAAACTCCAAAACTGGCAAATCACTTATCAGGATTGCAAATCAAAACTGTGTTTCAGAATCTTAGTTGTTCTAAATTTCAAAAAGAAAGACCTCATAAACATACATATTTTCCTGCCTCAAAATGAATCTAAGCATGGCGTTTCAGTTTGGATGATGTTGAAGCATGTCAAACAACCATCTTTGACTCCAACATTTGACTTCTAAGCACCTCCTTCCTCTGTGCAACCACTATGTGCTACAGCTGACAACAGTCCATGCAATTGAAAAGAAGATATACCTACAACAGGCTGTTCCAACATATTCAATACCACGAGCCCACATGGACCAAAAATATAAGATTTATATATATATGCCTGTAGTTGGACCACTCTGAGCTATAAAGTACATCTCTCAAACAATTACCTCCAGACCTGAACAATAATTCATATTTTAACTTGGATCTTCAATCCCTCTACCCATCACTGCCACGGAAGTACCATGTAAATGCACAAATCTAGTTCAAAACTTGATGCCAATCCAAAGAAGCATATTTTCTTTTTCCACCTGATCACTGTGAACTTGACCTTTGACTTTTTGACCTCTATATCAATAATTATACAGCATATCATGCGGCAGCCATTTTTAAAACTCAGTTATGTCCTATTACAATTCATCCAGTGCAATACTATTTAGTATTGCCAAACCCATACACTTTAACCACTGACCACCAACCTAATATTTCAAAAGTGTTCCTAATGTCCTTGACCTCTGCCCTTCTTGGCCTTCAATATCTCTGATTGTTCTTCCATATATACTTGTTTTGCCAATATTTTTCAATTTAAAAACCCTTTATCTAAACTGTTGATCCTGGCAGACAGACAGATGGACATAGGAAGAGACATTAGACTCCTTCGTCTCCCATTTTTAACATTCGTTGCAGATGACACAATTAAAGGCATGAGAAGTTGTTCTGAGATATATGGAAGATGTCTGGCTCTGTACTAAAATCCATGTACTGATTGAATTAATCAATCCGTGATTGAAAATTAGATAATACAAAGAATATTTACCTGTTTTGTATCATATTTGGAGGATAATGCATTGGATCTGACAAAATCTGGACTCCCTATGCCAAGAGCAACATTTATACACATACTAATGTGGTGACAAAATCTGGACTCCCAATGCCAAGAGCAACATTTATACACATACTAATGTGGTGACAAAATCTGGACTCCCTATGCCAAGAGCAACATTTATACACATACTAATGTGGTGACAAAATAATCGGTATTAAGCATATTTAATTCTACTGAGTTCTAGCCAAAAATAATTCTTTTTAGGGGTCTTTGCATATCATGTATTCAAAAAAAAAGATCACAGTCCATTTTTTTTCTCATGAGAAAGGAACTTTCTAACAGATGGAACAAGTGTCTATTGTATTGTCAACATGTAAATATTGGCGAAGTTTGAGATTAACCATGTGTACTAATTCCCTACATTGTTAACATCTTGTCCAAAGTACTTGACAAATTGACTTTTTAAGAAGCAATGAAGGCAAATTGACTTTTAACAAAAGACTATTACATGGATGTCATTTACAATTGCCATCTGTGACCACTTAGTAATGTCCCCCCATATCTGAGAATGGTAATATTTTATACTTGAACCAAGCAGAAAACACCAAAGGAGTTTTGGACAAAGCATTTCTAGTGAAGTCCTTAGATAAAATCAACCCAATTATATTTCTCTGTGAATTGACCTCACAAGCAGACAGCCTACTGGAATCAATTGGGCACTATGGACTACTTGCAGTAGAAACTCAGCTAACATTACCAAAAACTATGTTGAAGTCTATGCATGCCTGACTGCTAATGAACTTAATTATTAACAACAAACACCTTAATTATTGGTTCAGTCAATTGGTAATTCACTGAAAATGACAACCTTTCTTTGAGCAGTCATAAATCAAGTGTGACAAATTAACAACTGTCTTTATTTCTAAAGTAATCTGTGTTAATCAATCCCCAATGTGGACCCACACACTGGACCTCTGCCAATGTAAACTTCCATACACACAATGGACTACCTCCAATGTAAAACTTCCCCACAACAAACTGGACCTCCTCTGATGTGAACTTTTGCCACACATACCGGAACCTCCTCCAATGTAAAACTTCCCCACAACAAACTGGACCTCCTCTGATGTGAACTTCTGCCACACATACTGGAACCTCCTCCAATGTAAAACTTCCCCACAACAAACTGGACCTCCTCTGATGTGAACTTCTGCCACACACACTGGAACCTCCTCCAATGTAAATGTCCCCAAATTCGACTTTGTCCAGATACACTTCAAGATCAACATTCTTCTCAAAAATGTCTCCAAAAGTGATGGACACTGTTTATGTTAAGATTTCATTAAACAGATGAAAGACTGTTTTAATGATTACAGCACAAATCACATAGTAATTACATAGAAAAAAAACTACCACTGTAGAAAGGAAGATACTTTAAATTTCAGGGACTATTTCCAGGTACAACATCCCAAAATCCAAATGTCCTACCAAACATTCCTACAAAGTCTGATCAAAACTGGCTTTGCTGTTCAGTTCTGGGCATAAGCTGAAAATAGGATTTTCCACTTGGTAGTTAAGGAAGCCAAACAAGCCAAACCAATTCTAAGGAAGCCAACTCCAACAATATTTTGAGAGAGTGTATCCTGATAAACAATTATACAAAGTTGGATGATCAAAACTGGCTTTTAGCAATGCAGTGGAAGTCATACCATTGTCAGGACAGTCAACCAGAAAAGCATTACTGAAGTATGTTCTACGACACATTCCTACAAAAGTTGATAAGAACTGGTTCCTATGTTCTAGCAATGGCATTCAAGACTGCTTTTAAACCAGGCTGCCAAGGAAGCCACACTTCTTCATAGGACCCCAAGCATTGCTAAGAGAGTCACCTAGGATGAAATTTCAACACACCTAGCTCAAAGAAAGATTCCTACAATGTTTGATTAAAACTGGCTTAACTGTAATGAAGAAAAAATTGAAAAAAGGTTTTCTATATAGTTTTTATGGATGCTGCACCATTTGTTGGGGAAGTCATCATCAACAAAATAAAAAAGCACTCCAACCAAAATTGTCCAAAACTGCCAGAGTCATTCAAGAAAAGAAGCTGAAAATAGGTTTCCCACCTGGTTGTCATTAAAGCAAAACCATTGCTGGGGTGGCCTGGAAACAATTTTGAATGACTGTGACCTAAAAAAGACTGCAACCATGTTTGATTAAAAATGGCTCAGCCAATCTGGAGAAGAATCAAAAATACAACTCCCAGATACTTCACAGTATCTAGATAGTAAAATACCAACAGTCGGCTAGGAAGCAGAGCTAGCTACCAGTAGCATTAGATAAATGGGTTAAATTCAAGTACATGTAGAATACCTCAAATACAACTATTTTGAATTGTACCAAGAAGTTTAGACAATGTTTTCCAAAACTGTCATACAGACAAAGGCTATGTATTTTATACTTTGGGCATCAGTGTGTCAAAAATGACATTCAGATGTGAAAAATGTATGTGTGAATTTATGGCCGGGGGAGAGGGGGGCATAAGCTTCTTTTGCTATGAGCATCTATTGACTTTTCTGCACAAATGAATATGCTCTTGTTTTGATATATGTATTATACCTTTTAATGAATTTTTATATTGGATATGTTGATGTGGCATCGAATTTGTACATAAAAACTGAACAAGCACTCAGAAACCTATATAACTGTGTGTATCTACATCAATGCTGCTTTTTTCTAATCTGAATTTTTATTTTTATAAATCTGGATTTGAACTGAATATCTTTCACAAAATCCCAATTGGCCACCCTGTTGGCATACATGACATCTGTCAAATATATGAATAAAAGCTCATGAATATAATTATATTTACAAATACATCTGTTTTATAAAAGAACAGGAATAACATGTATTATTTTGTCATGCAAAATCAAAACATGATCTTCATAGCATTAAATTTGTAAAAAAATTACTTTTAAATTTCTGTACAATTCTTACTGACTTAAACTATTGTGGTCCCAGTACCATGAAAAAGTACTGTGGTACATGCCACTGGAAAAAGTGGTAAACTGGTCAAAGTACTGTGGTACATACCACTGGGAAAAGTGGTAAACTGGTCAAAGTACTGTGGTACATACCACTGGGAAAAGTGGGATACTGATCAAAGTACTGTGGTACATACCACTGGGTAAACTGGTAATGTGGTCAAAGTACTGTGGTACATACCACTGGAAAAAGTGGTAAAGTGGTCAAAGTAGTGTGGTACATACCACTGGGAAAAGTGGGATACTTGTCAAAGTACTGTGGTACATACCATTGGGTAAAGTGGTAATGTGGTCAAAGTACTGTGGTACATACCACTGGAAAAAGTGGTAAAGTGGTCAAAGTACTGTGGTACATACCACTGGGAAAAGTGGGATACTTGTCAAAGTACTGTGGTACATACAACTGGGTAAAGTGGTAATGTGGTCAAAGTACTGTGGTACATACCACTGGGTAAAGTGGTAATGTGGTCAAAGTACTGTGGTACATACCACTGGGTAAAGTGGTAATGTGGTCAAAGTACTGTGGTACATACCACTGGGAAAAGTGGTAAACTGGTATACCAGCAATGCCATTTGCCTCTGGTTATTACCTTATCAGCCACTATAGCTGAAATGCATGCAGACCACTGTTCTAATACCTACTCATGTATACACATGCACACTATATAGTTAACATGTTGGAGTGACCAATCACATTATACCAGTATAATGTAAAGCCATTAATATGGAAATTTTAGCATTTAATAGAAACGTTATTACTTTTAAGTGCAGTGGTCAGAAAGGTTCTTATGTTTAGGTTAGGATCTATATAGGATGGAAAATTCTGTGGTTAACATCTGAACACAAATACTTGACCGCTCTGTGTGTGTGTGTGTGTGTGTGCGTGCGTGCATGCGTGCGCGCACTTGCGCATGTGCGTGCATGCGTGTGTGTGTGTGCGTATGTGTGTTAATGTAGCTTTAACAATTTTTCAGTCAAACCACTATGATGTCCGTAGTTTGGCTGTTTATAGTGACATCTAGCTCTGGGGCATCATGCCGCAGACATGTAGCATCATGTCCCACCCAGTCACATTATTCTAACACCAGGGTGACCAATCCTAACACTAACCTCATAATGCTGAGTACCTAACGAGGCAGCTGTTAGTACCATTTTTATAACTCTTTGGTATGACTTGGTCCAGGTTTGACCCTGCAACCTCCCAGATCCGAGGCAGACACTCGAACCACTAGGCTTTATATAGTTAGTAAAGCATATATAAAGTCTATGTCAAAATGTTTTTCTTTGGTTTTATAGATTTACTTCAAACAGAGACGCATTCAACTATTATGTTTTTTATTATTCTAACAAAGAACTATAAAATGCAAAATTTTAATAAAGTGACTAAAGCATAAAATATAGGTCACAGAGACCAGTTTTTGCAACGTGAGTGAAATACTATCAAAATGCATCCTCTCACAAAGTTTCATCAGTCTAGATAGGATACAATGCATACAACATGCCAAAACCTATTTGGGCTGTTATGGGGGGGGTATGTTTTTGCATTTAGCTAAAACCACATGAGTTTTTACATTTATATACATACTGTTTTATCTTGAATTATGGAACTTCATGAGTGGGTGCATCTTGATGTATTCTATAGCAATTAATATCTGGGTCCTGATCTATAATTTCACTTTAGTGACTTGGACTGAATTTGTGTTTTATCTTTATTGCTCTTCTGAATTATTAAACTGGATGGTTGTATGCATGTCTTAGTACCATGCCCATACAAAAAAAGGTGTGTGTGTGTGTGTGTGTTTGTGTGTGTGTGATTTGGATTTTTAACATAGCTTTAACAATTTTGCATTCGTATTGCAACAATGTCTGCAGTGTGGCAGTTTACAGTGATGTCTAACACTAGGTCATCATGCCACAGACATGTAGCATGATGTCTCTTCCAGTCACATTATCCTGACACCAGGCCAGCCAGTCCTGACACAAATTTTGATATATTTTACATCAAACAAAACAAATGTAAATTGCTGTAAGAAAATTGTATTCAGTAAGCTACAGGAAAAGGATCAACCATTTGACTTGAAAGTTTTAATCTTGATACCGGCTCAGACACTACACTATTGATATACAAGATGTCAATATGTGATATGGCATGCACATTATGTTGAAAATAGGAGACAGGTTTATGAGATAAATTGATATAAAAGACTGATACCTTTATCAGAACACATCGTTTGCTTTTGTGCCAAAAACCTGAAGGGTGAAATGGCATTAAGTAGGTATACAAATTAAAGATAGGAATCATGTGGAATGATTCCAATAATGTTATCATAATGTTCCATAAGAATTCCAATTATCTCTGCTTTCTGCAGCTCTTCCTTGGACTATCTTCTGGACAAATAACATTTATCTGGGTTTCAAATTTTAACGCAATAGCCTTCAGACAATTCACTACATAAGTATTCACCAAGCCAGATTTGAAAACTTTAAATCAACTGACATCGTATTAGATAACGAACTATACAGTAGTGTTTGATTGCCATCACCTAGTTGGTATCAACTCCATTTTCTACAAAAGTGAGATTTTATTACTCCATGCTCTGGAAAAGTGAGTAAGCAATGGAAAAATATCAGAAAAACTATTTCTAGAATTTGAAACCATTTTTTGTTTCCTAACCCACTGAAATCAAGGTCCTTCTTTTAACCTCTCTTTTAACAAGTGGTAGTGGAAGTTAGATGTCTGGATGAAAAGAAAGAAAAGTAAAACTGCTCTAACATGGACTATTGTCAATTCAATGTACTGGAACAAACGTACCATACATGGTACATTAACGCCTGTCATGTGGTAAACAACAAAACTAAACCATTTTTGATTGGACATATACTGGACCATTTTTATGTAAAACCTGTTTGATTGGACAGACACTTTATCATTTTTATGTAAAACCTCTGATTGGACAGATACTTCACCCTCCTTATGTAAGACCTCAATGATTGGACAGATACTTGACCCTTTTTATGTAGAACTCCTTGATTGGGCAGATACTTGACCCTTTTTATGCAGAACTCCTTGATTGGACAGATACTTGACCCTTTTTATGTAGAACTCCTTGATTGGACAGATACTTAACCCTTTTATGTAAAACCTTTTCGATTGGACAGATACTTTATCCTTTTTAATTAAAGTCAGTTTGATTGGACTGACACTATACCCTTTTTAAGTAAAACTTCTTGATTGGGCAGAAACATTACCCTTTTTATGTAAAACTGGTCTGATTGGAAGGATACTTGTTCCTTTTCTGTCAAAAAACTCTTTGACTGGACAAAGATACTTGACTCTTTCTTTGCAAAACTGCTTAGATTGGACAGATACTTAACTCAATTGGAATCTTCTTTGTTTTAAATGCAAACCATCCACAAAATTTGTTTAATGTAAAAGACAAATGTATTCAACTACAACCATACTAAGGTATCCATTCTGTGTACAACCCAAATGCACTTGTTTTTTCTTTTCTTTTGTGTGCTAAAGTGTATGATATTTCACTTACTGTGTTAATTTTATTCCACTGCCTTTAATTCATGACCAACTCAAATTTTGTATGGGACAAACATGTGCTGTGCAGTAAACATTATACAATTTTCTACTGACAATATGTATGGCAAAGAGTAATGAATTCAGAACCAATATGCTGCAATACTTAACTGAAATACTGGGCAGCTTCCAGAGGCAACTCAGGATACCAAGCATACCATACATTGGATCAATACTAAATATAAATACTGGGCAGCTTCCAGAGGCAACTCAGGATACCAAGCATACCGTACATTGGATCAATGCTATATAGAACTACTGGGCAGCTTAAAGGGATAACTCAATATAACAAACATACTGTACATTGGATCAATACTAAATAGAACTACTGGGCAGCTTAAAGGGATAACTCAAGATACCAAACATACTGTACATTGGATCAATACTAAATGAAAATACTGGGCAGCTGAAAGAGATAACTCAAGATACCAAGCATCCATTACATTGGATCAATACTAAATAGAAATACTGGACAGCTGAAAGAGATAACTCAGGATATCAAGCTTACAGTACATTGGATAATTACTAAATAGAAATACCGTACAGCTTAAAAAGATAACTCAAGATACCAAGCATCCATTACATTGGATCAATACTAAATAGAAATACTGGACAGCTTAAAAAAATAACTCAGGATATCAAGCTTACAGTACACTGGATCAATACTAAATAGAAATACCATACAGCTTAAAGAGATAACTCAAGATACCAAGCATCCATTACATTGGATCAATACTAAATAGAATACTGGACAGCTTTAAAAGATAACTCAGGATATCAAGCACACCATGCATTGGATCTGAAAAATGTTATGTAGAAAGTACAACATATTAGTTTTAAAGATGTTTATTTTTAGAAGAGTAAACTGTAATGAAGTTTATACATGAAGAGAAACCTTATGTTTTTGCCTAGAGGGCAGCACTAGCACAACCTACCTGCCAACTCAATGAAAATGTGAACACCTTAAGGAATTTTGATGAGGACGGCAGACATAAGTATCAATGATTTAAAAGAAATAAATGATGGAGGTAATAAATGTCACTCTAGACTCTGTGTGTGTGTGTGTGTGTGTAACAAGGAACAATCTGACCCCTGTACCACAACTCTAAAAGGGACAAATAAGTCTTTTCATTATAAATAATGGACAATTTGTGGAAAATGAGGACAAAACTTGTGAGAAAGTGCCAATCCCCACTCAAAGTGTAACACTGCACTTCTTAAGTGCTTGATTTTTTGTTCATGAGCTAGAAAACATGGGCCTACAATATGATCGATATAAACTAGTTAATACTAAAAGAGGTTTAGACTCACGTCAAATCACCTGTGTGACACTTTCATGCAATCATTCATTCAGGAGGAGGCATTCATAAAATTCAGCCAAAATCTGCCCTGTCCCACTTCCAAGGGAAAGCCCCAGAGATACAATAGCAAAACTGTGGAACAAGTGCAAACTAAGAAATTCATGCAAAACAGTATGAGTGTAACATCCAAGTCTTCCAAGAGCTTTTTAGAAATATGCAAGATCAACTGCTACTACCTGACAAGATGGAAGCTTGGACCAGGCCTTGACAGGTACAAGATTATGAATGTTCTGCATGGATAATGATAACATGACACTTAGGTGATGTAACTAACCTTTTCTATGCACCTCTAACTTATGTAACATTTGTACAATGATTGTGAAACAGCATGTAACATCTGTGCAATGACTGTGACACAACATGCAACATCTGTATAATGATTGTGACATTATGGTGATTCAAAAACAAGACATGCAGTGAGAAACAAAAAGTGATTAAATAATTAATAAAAGACAAATACATTTCTCTAGCAAAGAACAAATATATAGATGAGATGTGTCATTAGTGTATTTCACACATGATATGGGAAGACACAACATGCTTTATCAATAAACAGATGAGCATGTTAGAAGAACAGGTGAAGATAGGTCAACTTCACTAGAATTCAAACACAACCAAAAATCCAGACTGACCAGCATTACCAGCATTACATTCTGCTACTTCATCGCCGCCATCTTGACAGTCACGCACACCATTGCAGATCTGTGACCTTGTAATACATCCAGAACCATCTGTACAAGCTATCTTTCCTTCTGAACAGATGCTACCCAAATCTGAGATATATAAATTGTGCAGAACAGTCATTATGAATCTATGATGGAAATAGTGAAGTAAAAAAAATAAAATGGATGATTCACTCTCTTGTTTGAGCATAGTGAGACTTCCCTGAACTGGCCCATCTGTAACCCAACCCCCTCTGCAGACTGGCTACATTATTATTGCTCCTAATAGAGTAGTGTTAATACCAATTAAACCTCAACAAAGTGACAGCATTCATAAAATGCCAAAATTCTTAATCCTAACTGAGTCTAGTTTAGGGAAGTTTCACTATAATTTGAGTAACTTCAATGCTTCAGTTCTTTCTATCTGTAAAAATAATTAATAAATATGAATAAGGACTGTGATGTTTTAATGTCTTCATGTTGCATAGCCTAGATATTTCCGTTTCCAAAAAGTGACGAGGCTTTGAAATGAGGAATAAATCTTTATGCACACACAGTTGGTTCCAGCATCTTGATCACATTTACATCAAAGTACTTAAGGTACTGATTATAAATTTGTATATAAAAAATAATTTAAAGAAATATTGACCAAATTTGTTTCCATTTTTTTAATATAATTTCTACAAAATATTTGTTAATAATGACAAAAATAAACCAAAATGAAAATTGCACACAACTTTAACCATGTAAAAGCGAGAGTTTAACTGCATACACTGCACACAGAAAAACAGGACTGTAGTATATCACATGCACCAATACATTTTAGAGTCCTCTACAATCCATGTCCTATTTGTGTCCCATGGCTGATGCCAAAATCGGACTAAAAAGAACTTATATGGGAAAGAAATTAGAAAATTACTTGCACATTTATTTGCAGGATGTATTTAAATTTTTATGGCACATAGCTTCAAGTGTCCAAATAATTATGCTGCTATATAAACTACAAGATCATATTAAAATAATAAAACTAAAAACACTGAAAATAAAGACTGCATCATTTGATATCAAGTTTGTTTTGAATTTTGAAAAAGTCATTAACATCTTAAAGCTGCACAATAGTTTAGAAGAACCATATTTACAGGTATATTAAGTTCTTTGGATTCCACCTGGACAAGTAAAATATGCACAGTTGATGGAAAGGCATAAAATGCTGAATGCCAATTATAAGACAATGGAATACAAAGATCTATAAATTGTGCATCAATCTTGAATGTATATTTTAAAACAACAAGTACAAGTTGACAAATATAACTGTGTATACTGAGCATAATCCAGACATTCAAACATGCAAAAGGTTGGAATTTATCAGCAGGCATATGGCTTTATTAAACAAAAAATATTCAACTTTTAGTTTTGGATCCCAAACAAGATGTATATGATTGGTCAATTTTGAATCAGAGATCTCAAACAAGATGTATATGATTGGTCAGCATATGAATTTTCAATCCCAAACAAGATGTATATGATTGGTCAACTTTGAATTTTAGATCCCAAACAAGATGTATATGATTGGTCAACTTTTGAATTTTAGATCCCAAACAAGATGTATATGATTGGTGAACTTTTGAATTTTAGATCCCAAACAAGATGTATATGATTGGTGAACTTTTGAATTTTAGATCCCAAACAAGATGTATATGATTGGTCAACTCTGAATTTTCAATCCCAAACAAGATGTATATGATTGGTCAACTCTGAAATTAAGATCCCAAACAAAATGTATATGATTGGTCAACTTTTTATATCCCAAACAAGATGTATATGATTGGTCAACTCTGAATTTAAGATCCCAAACAAAATGTATGATTGGTCAACTTTTCAATTTAAGATCCGAAACAATATATGATTGGTCAACTTTTAAATTATATTCCAAACAAGATGCATATGACTTTATTTTCTTCTAATGAATCCTAACTTATAACAAGTACACAAAATGAAAGTTCATGTGTGACCCTAAAAAAAGAGTTTGGAAATTTGTATACATCTTGAAAATGATGACAAATAGCTGACATGGCAGCTAATTATTTTTGATTTCCTTTCAACCTGCTCATAAACTCCTTTTGATAGAAGGGCATGAGGTAAATAAACAAAGGTAGACAATGATACCAGATAATGATTTATGTACATGTTCAACAGTGAACTACTAATCAGACTGCCAACAGTGAACCAGACTGCAAACATTGAGCCAGACTGCAAACAGCACTTTCTGTGCAAGTAACATTTTTAAGCTAGCATTGAAACTTGAACGAAAATTTAGTCTCTATTAGACCAAACAATTGGCTTTTACAAGCATCTATTAGAATGACTTCAGGAAACAAAGTTACTTCATTTCATAATACTTTTATCATCATCAGCCGCAGCAGCAGCATTGCTGTTATTATTTTTAATACTATTTTAGGTTAGAATACTGAAGCAATTTCATGCCAAGGAATTACATTAATTTATTTCTGGTACTATATAGGGACTACTGCCTTAATTCTTCATCACATTTAGTACGTAGTAATAGCTAGTATTCCCATATTCTACTACTATCAAAAGAACACTGTTATTGGCTGATTGCTCTGTTTTATGAATGGGTTGATATTATTCAGCTGTTATTATTCAGGTATTATTATAATGCACAAATGTAAAACAAGTACCTATAGTCACCTACGTTTTCATTGCTCTATTACAAGAAAGAATTAAAAAAAAAACGAAGCTGGTTTTGCAGCATTCAGCACATTTTTTTTTCCACTTCCATGAGACTAATTAACCAGTAAAAATCTGCAATATTTGTTTTAGTTCAATAATGGTATCAATAGATATTGTGGAAAACCGAGGAACATTTTATTGCTAGTATAGAATGCGCAAGAGTCACGAATCATCACAACTCAATTATGTCTTACAAACTCAGGTCAGATCTGACATGCCCAACAAGCTTGCTCATTTCTAGGTATATATATATATATATATATATATATATATATATATATATATATATATATATATATATATATATATATATATATATATTATTAGCATAGTCCTGAAACAGGCACTGCATTTATGCTTATATTTCACAAAGACATGAAGGTAACAGAATACAGATTATCACTTGATGAATTTTTGCATTACCTATAAATACTTGTTTTTTAGCAGATAGATTAGTAAGAAATGGTAATAATTAAGGTCCAACATATTTCTTATTTACATGCATATGTGTTTTAGAAACCTCATAATCAAAACAGATGTATGATACATTTTCAGCAATGAAATTTGTCCCTCACAATCCAGTTAAGTCAAATTCTATTACATCATAGCCCTGAAGACATCGTTTATGATTTTCTCATTGCAAGAAACTGTTTGCATGCTTTCTGAGTCTAAAGCAGCTTGTTATACACGGTTTATAATATCGATGTTCAAAAATCCACTCATTGACTCATATCATGAACATCTAACTATGAGTAATGTCTTCCATCCTGCAAAAAGAGTCAAGATTTCTTATAACACTCATAGCCTGATCAAGATTGAGCCTTGTATCAAAGAATTTTATTTTTCAACAGCTTCAGGACTGATATTTCCTTCTTATATTTCTGTTGTCAATTACATGGGCCCTTATTTAAGGCCACCAAATCTGTAATGAATCAAGGTGAAGAGAGGACAAATATAAAAAATTGTACCAATGATTAATGCAAGTCATGCCTTGTTCTTTTTGTGAGAGGAGCCTCGTAAAGGGAATAACTGAATTTAAAACCTCGATGAGCACAACTCACAGTCCTGAATTTCTATCCCATATCCAGTTCTAGTTATAACTACTATTCATCAAACGAACTAGCTATAAGTTATAAAGTACATACATATATATATAAATATATATATAGACATATACAGAGACTAAGGTTTAGAGTGCTACAGTGGTTCCAAGATTCTGCGCATGCTCACTCACCACAGTCCTCATCAGAAAAATCAGGACAATCAGGGTAGCCATCGCAGCGCTGCACATGCGTTATGCATGTACCATCCCCACACCGGAATTCGCAAGCACGCCCTATCCACATGGGAGAGAAGAATAACATGCCGATGAATGCAAAGCATTCGGTGAATTTGCATGAAATAGATTGTAAATATAATGTGCTATGGATCCCAGATAAGTCAAGACTAAATACATTTACCATCCCAGATCAGTCAAGACTTAATACATTTACCATCAACGCTGACACCCTGTTAATCTGGACATGGTTGAATTAACAAATTATAATTAAAGAATATTCATATTATGTTCCAATAAAGTCTCATTCTGACTTTGAGATACATGGGTACATCCAGTCCAGGTTTATTGTGGTTTCAGCGTAGATAGATCTAGACTGATTACTCAGTCTATTTACTGCTGCTAATAGGACAATGGTAACAACCCAGAGTCCAGTTAATAACATGCAACATATTCCCCAGCACCTGCTGACACCATCACCAGAAATAAATAAATTATTAGCATATACTGCTATGGAAAATAAACTCCTTTTGATGAAACAAAAATAAGAAACAGAAAACCCAGAAGCAAATGATTTAAAAGATGAGGAACTTTTAACAGACATACATTACGTAGGTGCAAATATAACATTATGCTAAAAATGCATATCTTGCATCAAACTCTTTTTATTTCAACCAAGTTCTTACTTACAACAAAAAACAAAAAACTAAATGATAAGAAACGTTCTTGTAAAGGAATTATAATAATAACTGATACTGCAAAATTCATGTACAACTAGTTCAAGTGTGCCAGTCAATGGGGAAATGTCACTTCTGCAAAGTGTACATGTCAAAATGAAGGCTAGTAACTCAGAATACCACACATCAAAGCCAAAGATTGGCAGATATTAAAAAACAAGACCCACCCACACAAAAAAATTAAAAAATGATTGATGGAAGCAAACACCATTCAACACAAAGCTTTTACTCTGCCAAAGCATTCATAATTTGAAGTAAAAGAATGTCCACATGAATTTAGTTAATCACATCAAAGGTTTTGCAACAGTCTAAAAGGGCAGCTGGTTCTATACTGTGAAATCTTAATTAATACAGCATGAAACAGAGATTTTCCAGATTTTAAAAATTATTAGTCTCTTTGAAAAAGAGAAAAGATCATAAATTGTACAGCTGCTTCTACACATGGTATGAAATGATGAAGTTTTATAAACATGGTGGGAAATAATGATGTTTTATAAACATGGTGGGAAATAATGATGTTTTATAAACATGGTGGGAAATAATGACCTTTTATAAACATGATTGAAAATAATGAAATTTTATAAACCTCACACACTGCAAAGCAGTTTCAAAAGGAAAATAATAACAATTAAAACAACCAATGGCGATTTACATATTGTAACTGTTTTGATACAGCTTTCCAAGCATTTCAACTCCCACCAAATTTAGTGTAGCTGAAATGACAAGATGTGAAACACACTGAACCTGAAAGCTTAACTTGAGTTTCTGAATGTAACTTGTTATGGAAAAGAGATGATAACTTTTCTTGGATGGAATACAAAAATATGCACGGTCTAAGATTAATGCTGATTATTTAGAACTGACAGCTGAGCTTATGAAACTTTCCTGAAAATGTTGCTTTCATTATTGTATTATTCCATGTGCATAGAAACTATCACCTGATAGGTCAATTAAATAATTCTTTTTCTCTTTCTTCAAGGCAATTGATGATCACTTGTATCTTGACATCATACAAACTCTATTTGTATTATGTTCCCTCTTTTTCTCTCTATCTTTCTAATAATAACTGCTACCAGTAGTAAGTACATCTGTCTCCATGATCTGCATTTGTTTATTCTTTATAGCGTTGTTTGGACTTTGTACCTGATGTATTTCTGAATCAAATTTGTATCTACGTTGTATCTGGGTAGTTTTTGATCAGTTAAATACTGTTATCTGAGCAACAATTAATTACATTTTGAGAAAAATTAAGGTTTTATTTTTGTCGAAGAAAAATTAAGGTTTTATTTTTGTCGAAGGAAAATTAAGGTTTTATTTTGGTCGAAGGAAAATTAAGGTTTTATTTTGGTCGAAGAACACTATCAATACTCCACAGTATAAAAAATGATTTATTTCAGTTGTGTGAGCATCAGAGAGAGAGAGAGAGAGGGTATCAGATGTTGACACCCATCCTACCCTAACATACCCACACTAGCCTTTTGATGACCAACATCCAGCAAGACCATATTTGAGAGATAAGACATGAACAGACAGAAACCTTACTTGATAATTACTCTTGTTACAAGTTGCGCTGTAATTAAATTATCAGTTATAGGAGTAACAAGATTTACCCACCCACAACAGAAGACAGAAAAAACATGTCATAATAATGTCATTATCACAAAAGAAATGGGAATTACACTGACTTGAAAACATGTCATAATAATGATTACATTATCGCAAAAGAAATGGGAATTATGCTGACTTGAAAACATGTCATAATAATGATCACATTGCCTCAAAATAACTGGGAATATTCCGACTTGAAATACGGCATAACAATTATCACACTGTCACAAAATGATTATGCTTATTTGCAAACAAAAAAAACCTTCAAATCAGTTAACCATTGATATAATTTATTTTATGATTAAATAGAAAAGGGGACCAGGTTGCTGTCTTGTATAAGAATACAGGACTTAGTGCTAGGATGCACAATTTCTGAAAGAGAACAGCATTAAGGTACGCAATTTTAATTTTCTACGTGATCTTCTATTTATTGCTCCTGTGGCCTAGTGGTTAGAGCATCCACCTTGGATGTGGGAGGTCGTGGGTTCAAGTCAAACCAAAGACTTACAAAAATGGTGCCAACAGCTGTCTTACTTGGCATTCAGCATTAAGAGATTAGTGTTAGGACTGGTCAGCCTGGTGTCAGGATAATGTGACTGGGTGGGGCATGATGCTACATGTCTGCAGCATGATGCCCTAGTGCTAGACATCACTATAAACTGCCACACTGCTGACAGTATAATGATATGACTGAAAAATTGTTAAAGCTATGTTAAAAATCCAAATCACACACACACACACACACATGATCTTCTATTTTTACTATTTATTTTGTGTAAATGTGTTTGATATGACTAGGATCCATATGTATCGTTTATTCAATTTCATGGAAATCTGTTAATGCTAGAGCTGTTATGCAATTTATCTCTTTAATTTTACAGTTACTAGTTCATTGGTAGTATTGATGATTGCATGCTATCCAAATTTTCAAATGTGTAGGATTTCATAGGGTTATATGAAATAATTTCCTTTGTCTGTTAGGATGATACTGATTATCATGATTTAACAATACTCGCCTATTTATATCTGATTTTGTAATGTTTAAAAAATCTTGTAAGTTAGAGATTGCTGTGAGCTAGAATTTTGTGAATTTTATGCAATAGTAATCGAGCATATGGTAGCGTAGATAAAGAGAAATAGTAATATTAGACATACTGCTCACATGTTAATTTTTGGCTGGTCACTGTGAAGTGAGGGTGATGTTCTATTGGATTAGTTCAGAATTTATGCAGTGTTCGGTTATATATTTATGCTTCTGTGTAATGTGAGTTAATTTTATGTACATGTAGAAAGTGGTACATATAGAGATTTAAGGAACAGCTTTCTGGGGAGAGAAGGGACAGTCCGAAGACGAAAGTCAAAAAAAAAGAAGTGACAACTCAGAATAAAAGACTAGGAAGTCCAGGAAGGGATGAGGCATTCAGAATAGGAAGACTCAAGGGAATAGGAACACACTGACACACAGTCAAGGGAGGAAGGTGAAGCATTCAGTCGTGGACATCGCGTTCTTTTCTCAACTCATTATTATGATGAAATAAAGCCAAATTAAACACTACTATTAAATTCTGTTGATATAACTTAAGATGAATTGGAATCGCTGCTATTAATTTGTTTTGATTAAATTTGTTATTTTTCTTGTCTAAAGGGGCTCGTATTGCATTATTTCTTCCCAATAGTCTTGCTCAGTTCTCTGTTGAAATTCTATCTTTCCACTCCCACCGGGCTATAATATTGAGGGAGGTCATCCTCTAGATAATGACAGCTAAATCCAATTAACCAACCCTCTTACTAGGAGGGCAACGTTACAATACGCTTGCCACTAGCTTCCCATTTGGTCAGTGGCTCATCCTTGTTCTTCCACCACCAAATATACTGACAACAATGTCAAGCTAGCTGATCATAGGCAGAAAAAATGCATTTGGCCTAACAAAATCTAACCACAGACCCAAATTAAGGTGACATTTCACCAACAAAACTTTAGCACTGTCCTGTGGGTTAAGTAGAATGTGCCAATCAAACCCAGCCAGTGAAGTAATAGCTACAATTTGTGGTTAAATCATTTATCAGTCCAATTACAGCGTAACATTTGTGTGACAGTGAATAAGTTCACTAAACGGGAGCTAAAGCTGGTAAAGATACAAAAAACGCTTCTATCTACCAACCCAAACTTTTTCTATGTACAGAACAAAGCTTCTTTGTTAAAGAAAATATGAAATAAAAGTGTGAAGGTGGTAGCTTAAATATTAAATTTCTAAACGTACCATCTTTAAACCATCTTTAAACCGTGTGTTTATTTAACACATGTGCAAGAATAAGATATCATCAACCTACAAGTCTATCTCTTAGGAAGGCTTCAATGTAGTTTAGCTTCTTTGTAAACTAACTGAGCCACCCTTGTTAAAAAATGATATTATTTATTATATTATTATTATTAATTGTTCATGTTGCCATTGCCACTGTTTTTTTTTTTATTATTATTATTATTCTAACTTTCTTTGTTATTATTGTTGTTGTTGTTGCCATTGGTATTATTATTGTTGATATTATAAAATTTTCACAATCCTTATTACTATTATCATTATTATTATTATCATTATTATTAAGAAAACTGAACTGTATGCTGTTTGAATCCACATCAGATGAATCATTACTCCAATAAGATTCTCACTATCTCAACTACATTTCAATGAGTCTTGTGTTATTTTGGGATTAATGTCATTTCTCAGCTCAAGCTAGGCTATACATGGTGGGTGGCAAGTATAACTAACTGGGGGAGGAAGAACCCAGGGTAAGATCCACCCACCCCTGGGAAGCTACTGGCAAGCTTTCTCACATTTCCACACTGGCTGAGCCTGAGACTGGAACCAAGCAGAGAGAGGTGAGATGGCAGTGATCAGGAAAAGCAAGCATATTAGACAACTTGGCCACCCCCGCATAGCACCTCATTCCAGTGGAAAAAAATAAAAAAAGATCAAAACAAAGCCAATATAATGTCTGTTTTTCTTACATTTGATATATGGATGAATATACTGGTAACAAAATGAATGCATGAAAAATACATGTATTCTGGATATACATTATTCATCTACTGTTCATTTCTCTCTGGAATAAAACTTTTGGTACTGGAAATTCCAAGTCTATTAATAAATGAGAGTTATCAGCACTCGATGTTGTCAATTTGTAACTAAAATGTCGGAACTGGTAAGTGAAAATGCCCAAGTCTTCTGCAACGTTCAAATCAAAATGCAGTAGCTAGAAAATGGTATCAATACATTATAATAACCAGTATGCAAATCAACCATAAAACATGGCAGATGCAATTTTATTAACAGCATAATCCCTTTTCAACCATAAGACTGTCAGTTCCTAAAGCAGTTGCCATGTTTATGTGCAGCTGACTGGTCTCAGGCCTAAAGAAAATTTAAAATGAATAGTTTAGTACATGACTTTTGCAGTCAACTTCGTTTTATGGTAATGAAACAGAATAATGTAAACATAGAAACATATATGGAATACTTAGCTTTAAAATTACTCTCAGTTCAACCACCTGTAATGTAGATATTATTGTAAGTTCAACCACCATAAAGGCAGATATCATTAATGCTTTTTTATTATAAACTATCATCTGAAGAATTTCAGTTAGTTTTGAATCCAGGCAATATGGGGATGTGGCCCGAGGAGCTATTTTCTTCAGCCCACAATGAAACCCAAATTTTTTTTAAAATTGATAATGCCAGTTAATTTTTTCTAACAGGTGGCCAGTTTGGATAAAAGTGTGAATGTTACATCATTTACTTCTTGTTTCCAACATGTGAACTGGCTACCTTTTTTGCTGCAAGAAAAGGTTTCAGTTATGTGTCCCTTGGGTTAATGCACTAGCCTTCATGTGGCCCTCATGGTGATTGAGTTAGAAATACCTGTACCAATACATTTAGCATATGTCATCTTTCACTATTGATTCCCCCACTCAACCAATTCCTACTCTCAACCTTACAGGTGAGCAAATTATTTGGGATTGGAGACTCAGAATTGTAAGTGACCAGTATGATTTTAAAATAAGCTAATAAAAGTTTGATAGGTACGCAGAAAGCAGGTTATGTTAAAGAATTGGCTTGAAGAAGTAATATATATATATATATATATATATATAAGTGTTGGTATAAAGCAAATTGATATACCAGTACTATTGGTATATTAAATTGTAATCTGTCCATAGTGCAATAATATGAATATATAAACATTCTTTCAACTGCAGGCCTATAGATCAATGATGAATTTCTACTCATTCATTAACCATAAATGACATGAAATACCAATAAAAAGTATTAATAGTGCATGTTTTCTAAATGAAATTAAAATGGTGCACAATTTCATCTCAGAATCCTTTCCTTTTTTCTCCATTCCCTCTCCCCTCTCGTGCATAAGGGACAAAAAAAAAGCAAACATCCGCAGTGAGGGAGAAAAACATTACGCTGGATGAAAACATTAACTTGTATCAAGTAACCTACAGTAATCTGGTTCATCGCAACAGTATGTTTACGCTTTCCTTGGGATCTATCTACAGTGTTCATAACATCAATGATACATAGTTGCAATCACCAGTCGACACTAGGACTACATGTTAAATTTGTCGCTTACGAAGCACACATACTGTAGAGTATTTAATGCTTTGTTGTCTTTGTTTCACCTAGTATAACATTCTAAAATTCAATTATTAATTATTAAATATAAATTGTCCAAATTGTCACCCCCGTCACCCCTCCCCTCTTCTCTCTCTCTCTGGATTATCGTAGCTAGATACGGGCGCAAATTCATGAAAATACAAGCATTTGGGAATTTCGCTTGTGTCATACGACGATGCCTCTGGACCTACGAATGATGGTAAAATTTAGTCAAACTGTCCAAGAGAGAGAGAGAGACAGACAGACAGAGAGAATTGTATAATCTTTAGAAATGTTAATTTAGCATAATAATGACTTGGGTGAACTGTCAATATATTAAAATATTTTCATTACCCCTTGTTGGTTCATCATTTCACTTAGTTTCTATTCAAAGCTAATTTCCATACACCAGTACATGAATGCCTGACAGTTCAGGTTCAGAGTACAAGAGGCTAACCATGTTTGTAGTGCACTACTTTCTTCCCAAATCCCATATTTCATGTTTAAATCATGAGTGTGGCTTATACTGATTTAATAATAAATTTAAATAAAAATAGATACTCAAAAAGAAAACAGTCAACTTATCAATTTGCATATGTGATTGTGAACAACAAGAAAAATCGTAGAACTACATTTTGTAGCAGATACATTCACAGGTATATATATATATATATATATATATATATATATATATATATATATATATATATATATATATATATATTACAGGTTGATCAAGAATCCACTATTAGAGCTTTATTTCATTTAATACTTTACAAATATTTAATATTATATATAACATTTAAATTCTTGATTGATAATGTACAAAATTGGTTCACTGCAGATATGAAAATCTTTTAATATATCTTTTGGAAATAAAGTAATTTACAATGTACAGGTATGATACAAAGAATTTTGGTGCCGCTGAGTTGGTTCTAAAGAGATTTTTTCCACAGTACTGTAAACAATGATTTGGCTTCAAGTCTAATAGGCTGGTTCCTTTCAACATTCATTCCTTTATCATGACCTACAGATAGTTAAATAAGGCTGTGAAGCAAACTTCCATGAATCTTTTCATTTACACTGGTTTTAACAGCCTGTCTCTGATAACAGGTGTGTGAAAACCAGTCCATTCTCACCAAAGATTTGACTGTGCTAGACTGTGCACCATTAACAAACAGTTATAGATCACCAAACTGCCACTCTGATCTGATTGCCAGCATAAAACCCAGTCTGTTCCCAAAGTACAAGATCTCCACACACTATGAATCAAGTAAGGAATAATTGGCTGATAAGCATTACAGGTTTATGAATGAATTACCAACAAGCTGGCTTCAAGATAACAGCCTATCTTACAAATTATCCTCAATCAATTGGGACATAAATGAATTGACTTGTATTGACACAAGGCACTTGGGCACAAATAAACCCACCTTTTTGGGGGGAAAGAAACTGTTGGTTTTTTAAAATAAATTATCAGTGCCAAACAAATGATTTTATATTCACTATAAAGAATTTTTTAATTATAACCCTTATAAATCATAGCAAATATACAAAATAAAATCTTAATGAATGGACAACCTATCCTTCATTTTTATAAGACTGTTGAGTGCCTTTTGACGAAATGGGGGGGGGGGACACAAATTCAACCTGATGATAAACAGAAGGAAATATAAAGCAAACAGAAATAAAGTGATTTATTTTTAAGCCTAGATCATATTCCAAACTTCCCCTAACCGATAAATTCTGTCACTATTGATAGCAGCCATTAAATGTCAACTTGATAAACTACTATTCTGGAAGAACACCTGACATTTAAAGCATTCTAATCTATTTATTCCTGCACTTTTGAAACATAGGCAGAGATTATGTCATTTTGCTCATCTGAAATTCTGTCTGATTGTTCAGCGTGTTAGTCTGTCCGTCCATTAGCACTGATGTGTACCTCTTAGCACACCTCCTTGGATACAACCTTGAAACTTTGGCATGTGATTGGGGAGTACGTATGTTTTTGATTTCATATCCTGATGTCAATAACATTGTAAGAAATCCAACCCTCCCCCGCCCACATACACATGCACACACACAATTTAATTATGGGGTCCCTCTCCCAATAAATGTTGGGCCACAATGGGTCTGCTCCCCCGCCTCCACACACAGTTGTGGTGGTTGCTTTGGCGGTGGCTAGGCCACTGCCTCATATCCTTCAAACATGTATATGTTTATTGGGTGGGCTTCTCAGCAGTTTCCAAACTATAACCAGAGGCAGCACTAGGACAAAGTTAAAGTTCGTAATTGTAAACCCATTACATATGTTCTATTTGGATTCCTGATGATACTACATACAACTTTTAAGTCTCCACCTACAACATATAACAAATTGAGTTAGGTTTTTTTAAAGTTATAACCCCACTCTGAGGGGGTATATTAAAATGATGAAATTATTATGCATATCTAAAGACCGCCCTGCACTTATATCCCTAAAATTCAAGACTGTATCTTCAATTGTATGGTAGGATATGCACTTCATTAATGATGGACAAACTGATGGACGGACAGGCGGATGAATGGATGGAAGTGAAGCTGTGCAGTGTGTCATAATTCCTGCCTTTTTATCAACAAGTGTTGGGGTATCTTGCTTATAACTTGAGTCCAACTGCAAACTGCACAAAACCTAGAACTGCCATTGCACAATGCACTGGCAGATCATGGTCTATGCAGTCTGTTAAGAGTAATCAGTATAATAAACAACACTGACCCTGATCTGCAGGCACATTGGGCAATAGCATATTAGAGTATATGTTGCTTGCAGATGGACTCTGCTTATAAGCAAGTATAATTGGTACATATGAACCTGGATTCCAGTGACAGGTGGTCATCCAAAATCATGATCTCTCAGGTCAGGTTTTGAGGTATGTCGTGATAACGAGAGCATTTTTCAATTTAACAAAACAATTAAATATCTGGAAGATAATCTTGATTTTCAAAAGAGTAAAATAATTTTTTTTAATTGTCACACACCCTATATAACAGATTCCCTCTCAAATACCGTGTCTTATTTCCTTCCACAAAGAATTTTTATCCAGTACCTGAAATCACAGACCATACTATCTGATACAATCATTCTTTGTATACATAACTCTCTCAAGTTCCATGCCAGAATGGTTGTTTCTTTCTTTTTTTCTAAATAAAAGTGGAGGTGAAGAAGTTCTACCATCACCAATATTTTTCTATGCTGCAGATGTAAATTCTCAAAACAAAAAGTCTTGTATTTAAGTAGATCTTCAATTTACCTTCAAGAATTTATATAATTTATCTAAAACTCAAAATCAGAAAAAAGGAAAGAGACTTTGTCTTTTTCGTCAGCACTTATTGTCTATCATATTTTACGGCTTTATCAAAGGATTTTATGGTGTGCAAATTATTTTTACAGACCATTAAGTTCTCAGTATGCAACTTCTAACTGTGACAGAGATCATCCCACATGAATTTACAATGATTGCAGAGATGATTGGTTTTAAGTTTTGGTACTTTGTATATTAAAAAAACAGACAGGCATAATCTAGCAAGCCCCTGCAGACAAACTTACCGTATACTTGCTTATAAGACAAGTCCATCTGCAAACTGCATATACCCAGATATGTTGTCACATAATGCACCAACAGATCTGGGTCTGTGCATTTTGTTGGGAGTAATCAGAAAAACAAATGACATAGACCCTAATCTGCTGGTGCATCATGCTAAAGTCGATGAGGATCTTAGTTTTTTTGCAGTTTGACTCCTCTTATAAGCGAGTACAGATGGTATCTGATAAGAATACAACACTGCATATTAATCAGAAAAAACATTAATGTCAATAGACAGCAAGTCTGTCAGTATATAGCTGTGGTTCCCAGGTTACAACACAAATCAGGGTCACTAGGGCATTCAACAGAACTGAATGGCAAATTTTCTCAAAATACTGAAGCGGGGGTTGTGAGGCTCAGAAAAACTTGTTTTTTTTCTGAATACCGATTGAAGAAAGGTTGGGAACTACTGGTATACACTGCCAGTATGTACAATGCATCTTTATTATATGCCCCTTCCTTATAACGCAGCTATGGTCAAAGATCGATTTCATTTAAAGTAGCACAAGTAATTATATTTATATGAACATCATTATATGAGAGTATATTACATTCTACGGTTCTCTCGTGTATGACTCGGGTCTAACAGAAAACAACAAAGACCCTGATCTGCCACCAGCAGATGTCGTTTGTTCAACTCAATTATCAGGACAAACTGCATAGACTTTGATCTGCTGGAACATAAGGCAGGAAAATGCAAGAAAATGCAGATGATAATACTATAAATATTATTTCCATGGGTAGCGGTTCAAACTAAAGTATATATGAAAAACTACAAAAATATGGTCATTACCAAAAAAATCCAGACATGCATGGTATTATGTCATATCTTTGTCAATCAAAAATATTTACGAACTCCAACTTTTCCAACTCTCATCCCAAGCTTCCTCTTTTTCCGTCAAGTCTATTTCATCCTATTGCATCGGCACTAACAAAATCTTTCACGTCTCAATATACCACCAAATGCAATTCAGTGTACATCCTACTAAACATTTTTTTAAAGATGAAATTTATTTAATTTACTCATTTTGCAAAATACCGCCAGCCCCAATTCGGTATTTTAAATTTCATTCACATTACACAATGATCTGCTGTTACCACTTTTGAACATTTCTGACAATATTTTCGCCAAATATCACTGCTTTGTGCCTTACGCTTGCTTTCTATCAAGGTATGACTATATTTTTTTTTATTCAAGTGGGCCTGCCCCCCCCCCCATCTGATGACATGCTTACCATCTATAACCATCCATACTCGTTTATAAGTCAAACTGCAAACAACAATGATCCTCATATGCCAAAGCATAATGTGCCTGCATATCAGTGTCTATGTTGTTTGTTCTACTGTTTACTCCTAAGAAACTGCACAGACCCATATCTACCGGTGCATTATACAAATGCAGATCTGAATCTGTGCAGTTTGCAGTTGGGACTCATCCTATGAGCAAGTATCAATGGTATATACTGTCTGCAGGTAAAATGCAAATTTGGAGTTGCAAATTCCACACCTAGCATATCTATTCATCAACTGGATAAATCTATGTCACATAAATGACTGGACTTTGACACTTGTTTATTTTTCTACCTAAAGCATAGGTAAGGCTTCAAATCAAATTGAATACTCAAGTGCACACACTGGCCACATTATGGAAAATTTTGGATCATGACAGTGGTTGCAATGAAATGTTTCCCGGTTTGTACATGGCAGATTTTACCTGCATTACTACTGAAGCTAAATGCCAACATGTCACAGCATGACAGCTGTGCATACCTCCTGTACATCTCCATGTCTTAAGCAACTTGAACACCTGTAGGGATCCTATTCAAATATGACCCCTTACAAGCAAGCAATGTTAAAAATAAATCCTCAATTAGTAATTAGGATTGAAAAGTGGCAAGAGTGTGGTTTATCTTTCCATTCCAAGGTGTCCAACTGTAGTTACTTAACAGAAATCGCTGCACCCTCAATCGATCTGCAACTAAAACTGCATGGGTTGGACTGCTTAAAAACAAGTGGCCCTCAAAATTTGAAAGTCAAGCAACAAAAATGGGTGGCAAAACAAATCCTAGAGACTGGGCTAAAACATATATTGCAGAATTGACAAGAATGCTGGAGAATTTCTCCCCACCATCAAGTTTCATTGACGATTAGTTTTTAATCCTAAGCCTTATACATGTAATATACTGGCTCCTAGGCATACTGTGCTCCTTGCAGAAATGACAGAGAGTGCAGTACCATTTATAATCGCTTACAAGTCAAGGCAAACTGCAAACAACAAAAATCCTGATATGCTCTAGCATAATGCACATGCAGACCAGGCAATGAACTATTTTGTTCGACTAATTACTCCAAACAAGCTGGACAGGCCTGGATCTGCTGGCATATAATACGACAGTACACCTGGATATGTGCAGTTTGCAGTTGGACTTGACTTGTAAACAAGTATATATGTTATTTGTACCACTTCCAGGAGTGCTAGAAATGCCCTTAAATTAAGAAGGCTAAAATGAGGGAATCTTCAGCAGGTGCTCTAAAGATATAATATGTGTACTCAATTAAGGTCTTACAGGACACAGTCATTACAACATGTATTATGGACCGCTCTGTTGTCCTAGTGATTAGACTGTCCACTTTGGATGTGGTAGGTCATGGGTTTGAACCCTGGCTGTGTCATACCAAAGACATAAAAATGGTATTAGCAGCTGCCTCTCTAGGCGCTCAGCATTATAAGGTCAGTGTTTAGGACTGGTCATCCTGGTGTCAGGTTAATGTGACTGGGTGGGACATCACACTACATGTCTGCGACATGATGTCTTAATGCTAGACATCACTATAAACTGCCACACTGCAGACATTGTAGCGATATGACTGAGAAATTGTTAAAGCTACAGTAAAAATACAACTCACATACATAAACATGTATTATGGTCATACACGTTCAAATGGGCAGAGTAAAAACTGTACTCGGTAATTAATTCTCACTGCTAGTATCATTACAGTAGCTACTAATACTCTAAGTGGGCTTATTTAATAAAGTGTCAAAGCACAAATAATTTTTTGGGACTACTCTATATAACGTTGACAAAATATCCACTTTCATGTTCACTTATAAAGTTTATGTTACTTATGACTGAATACCTGACCACGGTGATTTAATGCTATCTGTGCCTGTGCTTTCCTGTACATTATATAGGTAAAATATTCCTAATAGCTTTGAAATCAATTGAGAAACCAAAAAAAAATTTGTTTGTTCGATGTTTTTTTACCCTTTTAAACAAGTACCGAAATGTGATCGAGATGCTACCTGAAATTAGAATTATTTCCCATTTTCAACATAATAATCACTCTCTGTACCTCACAAATCTGTATTTGAACAGATTCCATCAGGCCAACAGGAATATTAATTACTGCACAACTACAATGTAAATAGTGTTCCCATTACATGTTGCCGATGTTCATCCTTTGAGTTCGAAGATTAGCATGACACCACTAACTGGTTTGGTTTCTGAGGCCTATCAGATCAATTTATGCTCAAATCTGTGTGAGGCACACTGCACAGGATATGCCACCTGGGGAACTGCACAGGATATGCCACTTGGGGAACTGCACAAGATATGCCACTTGGGGAACTGCACAGGATATGCCACTTGGGGATTCTTGATCAAGAAAGGATGCGCTGCAGTTCTGATATTTTTAGTGCTTGCACCTCTACACTGCCTCTGCAATTCTCCTCAGTTCCAGGTCTGAAGAAAGTCCAGACGAGACTGTGCCACATGAAATGTTGTGTAGGCCAATAGGTTTTAGTTCTGTTCCTGGCATTTCTCTTGAATTTGACAAAGCTGAAAACAACATGCCCCTCATCCTTTCCAGAAGTCACATTAACTCTGAGGCAGAAACATGTGTCTGATGTGATGCACAAAATTCTGACCATGATTTTGCCAACAGCAAGGAGATGTCCTGATGGTTGTCATAGGATTGCCTGCAATGATTCCACTTCAACAAGTGGGCAATGGTTGTACCCTTGTACTCCTGCAACATAACTCATCTTGTCCACATTGACTGGAAGAGTTCAGTTCCTTTCTGTGCCATGTGCAAACTTTTGGCTTTGTCGACTTTTACTGGTAGAACACCTGGCCCAAGCCGTTTGCCATTTGCCAGCAGGTCAATTGACAAACTATGGGCCACAGGCATCAGGAACATTTCCAATACCGAGAGCTAACAGCACCACGCTGTTCACTGAGAACTAAAAATACTAGAAAGACCGGCTGAATACTTCAACAGCATCTGCAGTCTACAATCATCTATCAGTAAGAAGACAAGCAATTGTCCCAGTAGGACACCAACACAACACTTTCTTATCCTTCTGAGCTAACAAAAGTGAGAAAGCAGCTGACTTGCTGTAAAATAGCAAAACCACCTGGAGTGGATGCTATACTAACAGTACATACATACATACATACATACATACATACATACATACATACATACATATATATCAGAGGAGTTAGCTCTCCTTGTTTATCTTGGAAACTCTCCACTCTGGAGATGCAGTCTCTCTATCTCCCAATATGATCATGCCCAATACAACAAATTTAAGCTACAAGATGTTCGTTTTTTATAGACTGGTTTATCCTATGAAGGTAAATGATGATACCCCATGCATGCATGTTGGTAGGGTATGTGATGTTCTAGGTGGATGTTAGCCACAGTTTCCCTCCAAAATAAGGCATGTTCAGAATTAGAAAATGGTTCTTTTAGTATCTGTATGCAACAGCTCCCAGTGACACAAAATAGTGTAAATTGTTCATTATTTTTAGATTTAACTTGATCATGCAGGATATGCTCTCATTATGTGTATCAAAATGAAAGTACTCAGCAAAAACTATGTTGGCAACAAGACATTCAAGTCTTTCCAATCACAAGAATTTGTTTACCTCCCATGTTCAGTTGCCAATACCCCTCCAGGCAAGTACTGAACAAATACCATGTTATAACAATAGTTTTTAGCTATCATATGATCAGCAATATATTTATGTACCCCACCATCAGCACTGATGCTTAAAAATCGAAAAGTAACTCCTAGATTTTACAACTTCAAGGTCAGTCGAATTCGAATATGGCATTGCCAATATCAAACATATTTGGTAATATGAAGATAATATTAATGGGAATATTAAATGATATTAATACCAATATAAAATGATATTAATGGCAATATAAAATGATATTAATGGCAATATAAAATTACATTAATACCAATATATTATGATATTAATGGCAATATAAAATGACATTAATACCAATATAAAATGATATTAATGGCAATATAAAATGATATTAATGGCAATATAAAATTACATTAATACCAATATATTATGATATTAATGGCAATATAAAATGACATTAATACCAATATAAAATGATATTAATGACAATATAATATGATATTAATGGCAAATTAAAAACATAACAGTACAGTCATTTGAATGCACATATTTTAGCTGTCATTCCCTTGTAACAGACAGTGTCAAAATCTTAACCAATTCTATGAAACAATGTTCAATGGACTGATCATTAAAATCAAAGAAGAAAAATTTGTTACTCGGTTCAAATATCAACAGCCATAGCTTGAACTTTTTGGTCCAAGTGAGCACATGTTTCTCCCATTAGGAGCCTCTTGTATCACGCTACAAGATTCTCACTAGGTTAGGCTGGGTCACAGTTTATTACATTAGAATCTGCCTCTCCCTTCTATCTAAAATGATAGACTGGTTCAACAGGTACATAGGTCTCCAATTCAAGTCAATGAATGGCAATGCTCATATAGGTATTCATACTGCTTTGGTTGGATAAAAATGATATGTAAATATTTAAAGGTTGCAAAAAAGGAGTCAGTCTAGAGAAAAATATATTAAGCCATGAGAATAAGACACCAGTCTACAATGGAATCAAGCAGAATTACTGATTCACCTGTTGATCTGTCAGGTAAAACAAGTCAGACTGTCAACACTTATATTATCACTACCATACTTGAAACCAATATCCTCTCCATCTGGGAGAAGTTCAGTGGTGTTCGGTACTTATGAGTGTGAATTCATTTTGTGTTCCATCATTTAATAAAGAACCAGACAAAAGAATCTTGCAAATTTAACTAGCTTAGCTTATTTTCTTTATAAAAAAAAACAAAAACAATAATAACAAAATTCTTCCCTAACCACAAGTACTCATGAAAGAAAAAAAGAACAATTAGACCTTGGTCTACAGCAGTACTGAAGACAAATATTTTGTTGCAATGATAAAATGAATTTTTTTTTTTAAAGCAAAGCATTAGAGGTATAAAGACAAGAAGTGATTTCAAAATAGTTTGTGTTGATATACTACACTGATTCCTGTCCTGCTGTGTCGCTTTATTGGAATTGTAGCGTTTTGCATTGCAAGTGTAATACTACACTGATGTAGAAGAGTGTTAGCAAAAATGTATCCCCATAATGTATCAATAAAAAATGAAAATGAATTAGAACTGAAGCACTTTATGTCTCTTTAAAAAAAAGTATTTAATATTTTGGCCCTCTTCTTGTGGGTATTATAATCTACCAGCAAGACCATATCAGACTGGTTACCCATCTTGTCCTGGGTATTATAATCTACCAGCAAGACCATATCAGACTGGTTCCCCATCTTGTCCTGGGTATTATAATCAACCAGCAAGACCATATCAGACTGGTTCCCCATCTCGACAAGATGAACCAACATTCTTAATGACAGAACATCAGTTTTTGTTCAGATTTTGTAAAATGATGAATCATGTAACAGGTTTAAAGATAATTTGTGGATTTAATGTCAAGATGAAAAACATTATGATCCCGTAATACTTTTCTATAAAAAAACGCAAATCCTAAATACAAATCCATCAGATGGATTTAAGCACATTTGAATGACAAAAATTTAAAAAAATGAAATACCAATATCTATTCCATACTTATAGCATAGATGGTATAATATTTAGACGGTTAAAACAATCAAGAAGTTGAAAAAACACAACAAACTTCTGTGATTTATGGCTCCAATCCCAAAATATTTTTTTTCAGTGTCCAATAACTACAAAGGCATGGTACACTTTATAAAAAAACCAAACACAGAATTTATTAATGAACCATGAGAATTCAGGTAATACTAGTCACTTTGTTACATGCTTACAATTCCAATAAAGTAACACAGACATTATATGTATGTAATGTATCCTAACAAATGTATCTCAATTTGTACTGTATCACTTTCTAAGTGTATGACACACATTGTAATATGTACTGTATCACCATCAAAATATCATGCTTTTGTATTGTATCCTAACACCTCTATCTCAATGTGTATTGCATCAGCTGCTGAATGTATGATACAGATTGTGGCACTGTACGATACATATTGTGGTATGCACTGTATCACCTACCAAGTAATATGATACATGTTGCATCACGCTAAAGCAGGCAATGCACAGCTTTATAAACAAATGAATGTCATTTTTGTCATGAGACCTTGGATCCTCAACTCCAATGACTGGAATGTCTTTAGCTGGGAGAACAGATTTTCTTTACTAATTATTCTTTTCAGTAATTTAATAATCCAGATTCTTCACTGAACCATGTAAAAAAAAATAGAAAAAATGTCTCGATAAATGAATTTTCTACTGTACTGGAAACCTTATTATCTTTTAAAGATCATTTTCAATTGCATTGAGAAACTGAAATTTTTTAACATTTATTAATAATGGCTAGACTTACATCAACAGCTAAAAGCCTGTTTAGTTCATTCCCATACACTAGATATTAGACTGGTGCCAAACATATTCAATGATTTAGAAGGTGCTGCCCGAAGGAATGTGGAGGCGTTCCTTCCCACCTGGTGTTGTGTAATCAAGGTAAGTCCCTGACCAGTTTGGTTATCCTTGTAACTCATCAGATGGAAAAGTTATGGTTGACACATTTGTTGTACTGATCATGATATATTGACAGTACATGGGTTATTCACCCCCTAGCAAACAGTGGAGCCAACACAGCCACCTTTTTGGTCAGGTTACTTAGACACTGCTGTGGGTAACATGGAAACATATTAAAAACCAAAGCTTTGTTGCTGGTGCACCTCGGGTCAAATATTATCTTTAATGCAAGCAGAATTTGACTGTCATTATAATGATGAAAACTTTCCAAAATCATCATAAATTTTTGTCAGGCAGATGTGATTGATCAACTCTAATTATTTACTGAATATTAAAGTATTTTTATTATGTTATCGACTTATTGGCAGTGCCAGATTACCAAATTGACAGAATAGACACCGGCCTATGAGCCCCATGCCTTTTAGGGGCCCCACAACAACGAATCAAATTAATATTGATAAAAATAATTAGGAGATAATTTGCGAGGGGGGGGCAATATTTTGACTGCCTGAGGGCCTCCACAGGGTTTAATCTGGCACTAATTATTGGTATGATGCTGTTAATATGTCAAATGAGTGACAACATTTAAATTGATCTGTTTTGCAAAGTGACGAGCATGGCTTCTCCACGAGATTAAAAAATTTCAGCTGATTTGACCTAGACATCTAGTATTGATAAGCTCCATGCCACTACTAAGAGTCTGATATTGAACGCCATTTGTTTTGAAACAAAGGTATCTTTCTTAATGCGGATGTACATGAAGTGTTCCTTCATTTTCACTTGAAATTCCCATTTGGTCCCACCCATTATTTGCCACATGTACATCAGGTGAGGAAAAAATGTTATTACAGTATTTGGAACAAAGATTTATTGATTTGAAATATGTCTGAGGTTTGTATAAGTTCTTTTACAGATTTTTGGATTTTTACATTTTAATGTAAATAGTGCAAGCTATATTGCAGTTCAGTATTTTATTTGTGAGGGATTTACACATGAAACTTCCTTGTCTTTTAAAGGTTATTTACTCTCTTGCACCTGTGGTTAGAGGTCATGATGGTAAGTTATTTCCAGGTTACACAAAAGACCTGTTCCACCCCTGGCTCAAAATGTGGGCAATTTCTAAAACTTTGGTGTAAATTGATCTTATGATCTCTCATTAATTTCCCTTTAAGAGGGAGTCAAGTTATCTTTTGTAACTTGAAACACTGAAAATCTTCCAAGTGTCTCTGTAGCGCTTTACCTTTTTTGGTCACTAACCGGCTTGTCAGATCTTAGTGACATCTCCTCTAATGACACTTTTAAGTTCAAGTCAGCTAGATGCAAGTGCTGATGCACTCACCGAAAGACTCTGGATACACCAATAACGTACTCTGTAATCTGGATAAACGTCAAGGTCAATCTTTAAGTTGCAGTGCAAGTATTATATTTTAATTACTCATTATTTTCCTCCCATGCAATCCCACATGCCTAGGCCCCACTGTCATTTTCTGGAATTTAAAAAACTCTTGGAGAAGCGATGCTAGTTCCATAACAAACCTCACTTCGCTATACTGATCAATTACCGTCATCTCGCTCCTTTTAAGTTACTTCTGTGATGCCAAAATTTCACGCCTCCAGTCTGTTTTTTTTTTTTAATTTGGCACTACTGTCAGTTATTTGGTTCATTTTTTATCATTGTTATTATTTAACAGTTTCTACTGGATGCTCCATTTCTGCAGAAGACTCCATTATCAAAAATATTGCAAAAATAACATCCCACAAATATAACCTGTTTTACATTAGTAACAGCAAATGCAGGTACATGAATGTCTCATTAATCGAATCCCAATCTACATCTCTCATATTACCCTCCATTAGGCATATTATATAATGATGGAACTGATTTACTGAGGGTGTTTCAGAATCTAATCTATACTTAAGTAAATCTAGACTTATCCCACAATCTGAAGGGGAACATTTGATGTCACTAATGAAATTAGAGAAAATTGAGAACTCACTGGTTTGTTATTGTAGTAAGAATGGTGATCACCATATGTGTTATCTGGTGGGTTGAACCCGGTTCATTCAGTGTGGTCTCATTTTCTGCACAATCAACAGGAGCAACTTTAAATCAGTGCTATCTTCTGCACCACACACATGCAAGACACCACATGTACCTCTAAGGTCTTGGAAGCCCAATGGTGGTTTTGCACTCATGCTGTGTATGCAATTTTTGTTTTTTTAGGGCAAATACTCTTGTGAAAGGCTTTAATGACATATTGTTCTCCATCCAAATTAAGGGATTGGTTATTTTCACCTGATCAAAATTAAATCATCAGTCAGCAAATGGTGACTTCCCAAATTATCACACAAAGGCCATAGCTCCATGGTGACTTCCCAAATTATCACACAAAGACCATAGCTCCATGAAACAAGAGTCCCTTGAAGAGACCGATGCTCTACTGGAAAAAAAGAAGTTCCAGGAATTCAACAAAAGATAAGACCATTTCTTCTTTTTAACTAACAAGTATTGAAAACAATCTTCAGTGATAACATGACTTTCAAATTAGATGATGTGTTGCACATACCAGATGTCAGCATGGCACCATTTGCTCTAGGACAAGAAATAATTTTTCAGATGAAGACCCCATGTAAAAATAAAACCAAACTCAAGATTTTCAAGAAGGCCACATATTGGCTGTCTGATAAAAAAACATAATTTTCATTTAGGATCAGCAAAATATTATGAGAAGTATTTTAGTGAAAACCGCATGCTAGTGCATGCATTCATTCAGAAGCTGTGATAACAAAATTTTCAAATTCAAACAATCAGGAGGAGCAATGATTAATCAATTGTTAAGATTCTGCCAGGGGGCCATGTTGAGCATTATATCAGCACCGTTTTCACTTAGGACCATTTAGGCATCAGAAGAAGTCTTCTAGTGAAAACCCCATGCTGATATGACCAGCAGTTTAGGAAAAGTGGTGATGACAAGATTTTCAATATGACTGTCGTAGCCATTGTACTTAGTGTGTAAGCAACACTGTTCATCTATTAACATCCACACCATCTGGTGAATGTGTGTCTAGTTTCATGAAAATCCATGAAGTAGTTTAGGAGGAGTAGAGATAACAAACTTGTATTAATGGACTGATGGATGATGGACAAGAGAATACCCCATAAGCTCTTCTAGTCTATGACCTGTAATACAGAAATCAGATTTATAAGCTGGTGATTAAATTCTATCTGATATTTAATGATGTATGAGTTACTTACAAAACAAACTGCAACACAATCTGATGGAACAGAATCAATCATGAAATAACAAATGAACATGCAAATTGCTCCACAGATATGTACACACACACACACACACACACACACACACACACACACACACATACATATATATATATATATATATATATATATATATATATATATATATATATATATATATATATATATATATATATATACACACACACACACACACACACAACCTGGCATCTAAATAACCTCTTTATGTAGCTATACAAAGAAAACTATAAAACATCAAACCAAACAATACCAACTGGATCCTTTCCTTTACAACCAGCTGAAACAAAGACAGCTGTTCTTAAAGGTGAGAGAAAAGAAATCTCAAGTTTGCCTGACTGAGGTATCCACTCTGAGGTGATGAAAGGGATTTCCTGAATTTCCAACCAATCTGGCCTCAACAGCAGGCAAAAATCCCTAACCTAACACTAACCTTACAATCATAAAAACCAGTTTGTTTTTTTGCCAACATATGCACATACTGTACCCAGTAAATATCTGGGGAAAGGGGAATATAAAAACACATGATTAATCCCAATCTAAGGTGAATAAGTCAGTAGAATCCTTTAAAAGAAATCTGTACTAATTACAAACTGAAATGAGGTAAATGAGGTCTAAAGAAAGTGTAAATTATAATGCACCCTTTAGGTCACATGGCTGGCATGCTTAGCACTGCAACACCAATGCACCCTACCGCATTATTTGCCTATACAGCAAATGGGAGGGTAGTCTGTGCCTCTTCTATATTCCTAAGTCAGCAAAACATATTTATGTGAGTTTGGTTTGTCTGCACAACACACGTTATATGTAGTCTATCTGCTGGCAGCTGCATTCTCCAGCATGATGCTCACAATGTAAACTGTTAGCAAAAATCACGTTTATATCTTTATATGATTTAAACATATCATACAAGCTGATCAAGTCTGAATAAGCAATGCAAATATTGCACAAAAAATTCATTGTAGATTTTCATAGCTGTACGTCAATTCTACAGCCACAATAGCTCAGATGGTAGAATGTTAGAGTCATAATCCAAGAATCACAGGTTTGATGCCCACCAAGCCCAGCCCAGGTTGCCTCCCTCTGCACGTCCTTGGCAATAACACAAAGCACAAATTTCTTTGGCATGATACAGCCTGCAGTTTTAAAAGTGCAAGAGCAGCAAACCCCCCCCCCCCTTTCTTTTTCCTCCTTTTGCCTTGGCTATATCTTTCTTAGAGGGTAAGGTCATTTTAAAGTGGGTCATCAGATATTTTCATGGTTAAGTTCTGGAATTAATGGTTCATCTGCACCAGATTACTGTATCAGGTGCTGGAATGAACTGATAAAACTTTGGTACATTCATACTGGGAATATAAATAGAGAGGTTCCAATTTCTCACAGCAATGATTATATCATGGCAATGGTTTATCACAGCATTGGTTTATAATAAAAGCACACTACTGGTTATTGGAGAGGAGTGCTGAAAACCACCTAACAAAGCAGAAAAGTTTGTCAAATTCAACTAGTCAAAGATTATATTGTTATCCCAAACAACCAACTGGAATTAATTTGTTACCATTTTTTTTTAAACAAACATTTACATTTAGCCAAGATTCAATTTCAAGGATCTCTGGCTGTATAAAGTATCAGATTCTTTTAAAATTTCTTTACATTGTTCTCCAGTTCAGCAGAATTTAGCCCATCAACCCCTGGAGATTTTTGTCATTTTCACCCAAAATAAGACTTATAAAAATGATACTAGTATCTGCCGTGCTCAGCACTCAGGATTAAGAGGTTAGGGTTAGGACTGGTCGGCCTGACACAATGTGACCAGGTGAGACATGATGCTACATGTATGTGACAATGTGACTGGGTGAGACATGATACTACATGTCTGGCATGATCCCTGCAAGGGTGCAAATTCTGTTGATCTATAAAGAGCACATTAATTTGGGCAAGAGAACAATTAATTAGATTTATGGGGACAGGTGCTTGTTAAATCACTATGCTGCAATGATTTCTAATGTCTGTGTAGAGAGAGGAAGTGACTCTTAATTAAGCCTTCGTTTATTTAACAGTCAGACAGACTGGAAGGAAAATGTTAACTTGATCCTTGTATCGAAAATGTCAGAGTTGATATTGTCCAGAATCAGTTATCTGAAAATCTAGAAGTCAGGCTGACTGCAATTTTGGTGCCTAGTTATAAAAGGCGGTGTATATATATATTTAATCCTGATTGGTTTCGCTAAATAAGGGGCATGTTTCCCACATGAAATCTCTTGGTTTTAATATGCCCTACCTCCAAATTTAGTCAGTCTACATTTTCCTGCAAGAGAAAAAAATATAGGAGACTCCGAGATTGAATTTAGAAGAAATTCTCTTGTAAAACATTTATCTGAGGGACCGGATGTCTGGAAACTCGGCGAGCACATATCTGGTCATAACAGCAAGCAAAGCTTGAAAGCACAAGGTATTTGTGTCAATCTCATGTAATTCTTTGATACCAATATATAACGATTTGCATGAATTTATTTGTTTAATCTGTAGATCAATTTTCTTGATATGATTTACGAGAATCCTTGTGAGTTCTCTGATCCTAGATGATTTCACGTATGATAAAGACTTGAGTGCATATTGACTGAAATTAATGTTACAAGCCACAAAGTGAGATTTCATGTATGCTAAAGACTTGAATGCCTGTATTCACTGAAAATAATGTAGTTAAGACATCTAATGAATTTCAATCATTCATTTGTGTAACTGATATGAGAACGGAACTGTTATGTCATGTTAATGCGAGTCTGTGATGAAATAGCCATTAAGAAGTACATTAATCTTATGAAGTTAGGTTTGTTAATGGTCTGCCATGTTTGGCTTGACCAGATAGCCTTTGGTATCTGTTTGAATTCCAATAGGATGATATTTGCAATAACGAGAGTGGAGTAATGATCTATTCCCAGTAGGATATCTGACAGAAGATTTAGGTTGCTTCTCCGTTTATTGTGAAAGGGAAAAGAACTCCACCGACATATCGATGTCACTACTTATCCAAGTATCTGCGTACTTACATATCCACCTACCTACACAAAGTCTGAGGGCTAAAAAAGGTGAGACAATAGAGAGTCTGGAGAAGAAAAAAGTGAAAGGACCAAGAAGAACAGCTACAGTGAAGTTGGAGTGAACCAGAAATAAGCAGGTTATGAAGTTGTACAAGGCAATGACTTCGATTGTTCACTCGATTCTATGATGAACCAATTCTATCATTTAAAACAGATTCACTATTTATATAAGTATATTTGTGTTTGAAATTCAGTGAGTGATTTACTTAAAAAGAGAAGTGTATCTTGCTAATGTAAGGTATTATCAAAGTTGTTTATGTAATTGATTAACCTGTTGTTATTTCATGTACGGGGCTCATGCATTCTGTTCTATATATCTACTCAGATCTCTATTTATTCCAGCTATAAGTTTCACACTTTATATTAATATTTACTCGATCTGGGCAACAACACCCAGTGCGATCACCCTCTAGATAACAGAAACCAAATAAAGCAGAGACCTTGTAAGAAGGTACAATCCGCCATTTAACCCTACCAACATCTCCAGCCCCACAATGCCCCATTGCCAGACATCACTATAAACTGCAACAGTGCAGACATCATAGTGATATTACTGAAAAATTGTTAAAGCTACGTTAAAATTGCACATACACTCGCGCATGTGATGAATGCTATAGGTTGGTGTTTTTATTTTTTGGCTTATTGCACCCATCATTTTTGTGTCATGGCCACTTTTTACTCCACATCTCAAATTTATCCAAAAAGCCTAAAAATTCCAGACACTAAGTCTGGTTCCAAGAACCGGGGAAGTTTTGGTTTAAAATTTTTTGAAAATCATGTTTTTCCTTCGGTATTTTGTAATGCAAGTTAGAAAGTACAGATTATTTGTTATCACTGTATAGCTACATCTGTTTATTTTCAGTAACACCATCCAGTTTTGTGTATCTTAAATGAACTTAACAAATGAGCTTGGAAGAAGGTTACCACCTTATGAAGGGTTAATGAGTTAGTGGATCAACTATTCAATTTTCCAAGGGATCAGATTGGGGTGTTTACTGGAACTATGATTTTTCTCTTTTTTTTTTCCCTGTAGACATTTGTTTCCGAATAATTTAAAAACTATAATTCTTTTTTTTTCAGATTTCACAGCAAGAATATTTTTATCAAGCTATCTGAGGGACAAAATTTTTTTTTATGAAATTCCATACGAGACACATACACAAAAATTAAATGGACTGTCCCCACCTGCTCAAAATAGCTCTGAGAATCTAGCTTGCCAACTAGCCGTAGTTTAATGGGTACCACTGGACATGGATTGCTCAAGTGGTAGAGTGCCTGAGGTCAGACTGAAGTTTACCTTGTTACACCTGGCACTCTCATGCACAAAGGGGTCTCAAAAAAGCAGTGAAAATGTAACATGTAGGACTGGACACATTGGCTTGTAAAGCTCAAGTGGTAGAGTCTGTCAAAGCGTTAGGAAAGGTAGACTTGCATTTCTCCCTTTTACATTTGGCACTCGCATAAACAGGGACATTTCTCAAAAAGGCAGAGAAAGTGTAGGACTGTGCACATTGGTTCACATAGCTCAAGTGTGAGAGTGCCTGTGAGGAGTTTGGTAGGTACCAGGCTTGAACCCAGTCTGGTCATGCATTTTTCCATGCGGGGCCCCGAGTGGCCGAGTGGTCTAAAGCGCTCTTCGTTACGGATCACTGCCATCTCACCTCTGTCTGCAGCGGTTCGAGTCTAAGATTCAGCCAATGTGGGCATGTGAGAAAGCTTGCCAGTAGCTTCTCGTGGGTCGGTGGTTCTTTCTGGGGTTTTCCGGGTTCTTCCTCCACAATTAATACTGGCCGCCATGTATAGCCTATCATGCTGAAAAATGGCGTTAAACCCCACAACAACAACAACAACAACAATTTTTCCATGCTATATTTAGTATCCTCAAATAGGATTCCAGTCTGCACCTCCAACAAGCTAGGTAGGTTGCAGTTAAGTGGAGATGTTGAGATGCATTGACCTGTGTCAAAAAGGCAGGAAGAAAGTGTAATGGGTAGAAAGGTCATGCCAGATTGGTCAGCTCAAGTGGTAGAGGACCTGTCTTGAGTTAGGGTGGTTCCAGTTTCAAACCTCAGACTGCCAGTGCATTTTTCCCTGTGACAATAGTGTCATACAGTGATTCTTTATCTTGGATTCATTAAAGTATTGCTGCTATTATGATGCATGTAGTATTTAATGACACATCAGCACAATACTGGTTATAAAGTGCCAATTAAAATTAACATTTTAAAAATGTAAATAAAAAGAATTAAAAGAGGGTAAATGATAAATGAGAAATGGATTAACGTTCTGTAAAAAATACATAAAATAAAATATAAAGGTGAAATGTACACAATCCGTAAAATATAAAGTCAATGTTGTTTAGTGTTTTTATATGCTAATATGCAACTGCATACATGCATGTCTTAAAAATGTACATAGGGAGCACGCTAATTGATATCACTGTCAAATCTGTGCATACGCTTCTTCATCAGAACAGCTATGCTATAACAACAGTTAGTAAAATTGTGGTGTGTCACAAAGTCAAGCAGGTGAAGAACCATGATGTCTCAGTAGATAGCACACTAAACTCGCACATAAAAGGGTTTAGATCCATCCTACAATCACATCAGCTGTGTGTCCTCGGGTAAGGAACATTTCTCCAACTGCCTCAGCACTGAATAACTACCTGAGTGCAAAAAAACAGCAAACATAATAGGAACTTTTTCAAGGACAATAAATTTGGTCCATACAAGTCAAGATTGTCAAAAAAGAGTAATTAGATTCATTTGCAATTAGTACTAAATGACTTTTTTTTCTTCCTGATGATGAACAATTTCAGGGCGGGGATTGGGTGCCAAAGCCAAATAAAAACACATCTGCTTAAAGAGATATTCTGGGAAAATCATTATATATTACTTATGTTCTGCCTTTACTCAGTGTCTGTGGAATGTGGCTCAACTCTAGCAATTTCCCCTTTATCTTCACAATATCTGCAGATTCTGCACATTCTGCCCAAGTCGTGCAAGACACGGTAATGTACTTTAAATTAGAACGCAAATAAAACTTGCTTTATTGCCAACTTTGCGAGGTTTATGTGTTTGCCATGCCAGTCTCAAAGAAAAAGATAAGCGTCTGCTTGATTAAGAACATTGTATTCACCACAGCACATTCTTTTAGGCTTGTATCAGCTAAAAAGATATTCCAAATGAATTTCAACCAATCAAGAAAAAGATAAGCGTCTGCTTGATTAAGAACATTGTATTCACCACAGCACATTCTTTTAGGCTTGTATCAGCTAAAAAGATATTCCAAATGAATTTCAACCAATCAAGAAAAAGATAAGCGTCTGCTTGATTAAGAACATTGTATTCACCACAGCACATTCTTTTAAGCTTGTATCAGCTAAAAAGATATTCCAAATGAATTTCAACCAATCAAGGAAAAGACAGCAGGCTGTTTGACATACTGCAGTAGTTACCATATTTGATTTCCAAATTTACCTGTAACAAAAATATTTCTATTTATGTAATTAATTTTGCAATTTGTATCATTTTATATTATAAATATGCATAACCTATATCCAATTGGCAAAATCATTTGATTTCCTCAGATCTTAACAGCAGTCTTGAATTAAAATTCCAATCTCATTCATTTCCCATTTAAATTCAACAAGTATACCAAAGTGGGAAAATAATTGTTTTCTTGCTTTTCACAACTAGAATCTCCATCCCCACCCCCAAAACACAAATGTGACCAGCAGTATAGATTCCAAATTATAATGTCAATAAAAAAATAAAATGATCCATAAGGATAAATACCATCAACCATCTCTTCAAATATATTTATTTCTGATTAGTCACCAAATTGTCTAAGAAAAGAGTCATTACTAATCTGTCTGAGAATAGTCATCACTAATCTGTCTGAGAATAGTCATCACCAATATGAGAATACAGTCATCAATAATTTGTCTGAAAATATAGTCATCACTAATCTGAGAATATAGTTATTTCAAAATGATGATCAATGTACATATTATATTCATATGATAACCAGAAAATATAAGAGAAATCTAGTATAAATAAATGTGAGACTATATGAAGGCAGATTCAGTCTCAAAGTGATGCATTCTGCTTTCAAGTCAACAAGGATAACAACTCCAACAGATATTGCAAGAGCATAGTGTTTTCAGATAAACACCATAATATGCAAAATCCATAACTGCATCCAAGGAGAATAACTCTAACCCAGTTTTCCATTTCTTCTCAAAAATCCACAAAAGTCTAGCAAGGTTTTAATAGCACAATAGTTTGTTAAAGGTATGTAACAAAATAAGAAATTTTTGAGTATTTTTCACTCACTAACCAAAAATTGTAAACATCTTGCCTCTGTTTGCACAAGTTTTAGTCTTGGCTGAAGCAACATCGGTACATGAAAAATCTTGCCAGTAGCTTCCCATGGGTCAATGCTTCTTCTTGGGGTCTATCTGGGTTCTTCTTCCATGAAAATGTACTGGTCATCATGCATAGCCTATCATGCACCTAAAGATGGTATTAAACCCCACAAAATCAAAAAAATCACTGATATCTTGATTGTTAAGAAGCATTACTTGTAAACTGGGTTGAGGTCTACTCTTTTACACAGCCAAATTTGACCTCACAGTGTAGACACATAACCACCATTTACACTGGCCACCATGCAAAGCCTATCTTGTGCTGAAAAATAGCATTAAACCCTACAACAACACATGCATCATATTTAGTTTGGTTAGTTTTGTGCTTTTGGGCACAACAACACAAGTAGGTTATTTTGTGCTGACCAACAATAACAAGACTTGTGATGGCTTCATTTTAATAAGTAAATTTTAACAAAACTTGACAAAATAAGTTTTCTTCAGGTTCAAATGGACTTCAATGTACACACAAAAATGGTCTAACTTCAAGTATGGCAAACAAGTGATAATGATAGCAAGAGAAGTTGTAAATCTTGAGAAGAGTGAGTTAGTTTGGCCACATGAAAAGAAATCTCTCTCTACGGTGATAAAATGTGCATGCCTTTGAACCAGTGCAGCTCCACAACAAGCAGTCTACATTCCAACCTCTCCCCTCACAACCGCCAGGATATTGACCCAGAACAGTCAAACCAGACAGCAATACAACCTTGATAGCTTAATATGACAATATCAAAATATTGCATGGTTTTAATAGCATTTACATGCAAAGTGATAGAAAAGTTAATTTGAGTCACAAGCAGACAGACCCCAAATGAGCTGTGAGATACTGTGCCCTCTCCTCCATCTAGCAAGGGACCAACCATTTAAATGTCCATGGGGTGGGACATTATTTTTTCAACTAATGTAATTCATTAGTTCCTTCTTTTTTGAGCAAGAATAATTTTGTCTACCTATTTGAGAGCTAAAATATTCGAGGGGGAGGCTCAGAAAATTAAATGGCTGGTCTCAAAGATGACTAATGGAGGCAACCATCTTGCCCTGGAATGCTACCCATCATAAGGTCTTGGAAATTTTATTTTTTAAATTGTGTGTTTCATATCAAAACTATGACACTGTAGCCTGTCTCTTTGTTTTCTATGCCTTTTGATGAATTCCTAACCATATGCAGAACTATTCCTCTTGGACAGTGCTGATGTGCCATTAAACCTTATTAACACGTACAAGCCAATGTCCACATTCACAGGTTCTATTGCATAAACTATCAATATAGTAATTGACTTTTGCAATTCTTTACATTTACATTTTTAGAACATAACATTTCATTGACAGCATATTGGCATTATTTTTGGGACATCATGTACTGTTAATTGTTGCTTCCCATATAAGTATGGCCTCGTTTGATTTACCCTTAATACGCCACTGATTTTAAGATATGCTCAAGCAAATGGTAGCATTAGAATGTTGAGTGGGCCAAGAAATGCAAGTCAATGTACTTGTTTTTCATACTTTAGATGGTAAAAGCTGTGCAGTGCCTGCAACACTCCCCCAAATCTGAGTTCATTTAGATAACTGAGATTGTTCATAAAGGTCAAGAACGACTGAAATCCATGGAGTTATTCTTGCAAGTTTTAATGAATGGATACAAGATCAGTTTTAATCATACTGAGGAAATAACATATGCTAGACTGATTTGTTGGGCAAAAAATTATATTGCTCAGCGAACTGCAATTTATGGAGAAAACACTGACTTGACCATTTTTGTGTGCACAAGATATATTTTTATACAAATCAAATGCACAATCAGGAATTGGGGTCTTAATCAGAAATGGGAGTATATCAAAACTTAAAAACAAACACAAATTACATGCGCTTATTGATGACCTTAAACCCTTAAACTTTTTTTGAGATAGCATCCAAGAACAAAACTGCTCTACTTCATTTGCAACTCCAAGAAAGGAAAATAAAAGATGAATATGTAACAAGATAACCGGGTGGGATATTTCGGATTGACAACAGAACACGTTTTGACGACATATATATATATATGGTTTAATGTGGTGATTTATATGAGCAGTAGATTATGGAGGTGTGTGCGTATTTATAATCCAAATATTGGATTTATTTAACATAAAACGCACAGATTCAAAGATAAAAATAAAAATATGAATAAATTAGTTCAGTAACACAAAAAAAAAACCACAGGATAAATGATTCACAAATGATTCAATAATGGAAAGATGAATATAGTTCACTCAAATAGTAAACGATGTAAGCTTTTTACTCATAGTAAAAATGTATTCGCTCAGGTAGCAAAATTATGTTGCTAAACACAAGAACGGATATACCATCTATCTTTCCAGTCCTGAATGGTACACTGGGTCTTACTAACCCAAAATTAGCATACAGCTAATAAAATACATGTATGGAGATACACTCCGTTACCCGTGCACCATATCCGCTCCACAGCTCCTACGAATCAATTTCACAACTGCCACAGACTCCGGACCCTCGGAATACTATGATCACTCGGAACATTAGACCCTCCTGACACTCCAAATATTAGACCCTCCGGACACCCTGGTCCTTTGACGGCTCTACAACTGGGTCACCTTAGTCACTCTTGACATTAGACACTCCGGACACTAGATATTAGACACTCCGGCACCTTAAACGCTCCGGACAAATGGACGTTTCTACACTCAGACAACACCGGACACTGCGGATATTCCTACACTCAGGCAACACCGGACACCCTGGATATTCCTACCTTCAGACAACACCGGACACCTTGGATATTCCTACCCTCCGACAAACACCGGGCACCCCGGATATTCCTACCCTCAGACAGCCTTACAGCTGGAGTTGTGCGAATCCTTTAAACAGGCCGCTTGCTGACAAAACCATTAGTACTGTAAAGACCCTTTACATACAGTAAAGTATTTATACGTTTAGACTTTTCGTTTTGCCATATCGAAAGCACCTTGCACGAGTGGCATAGGACGAATCGTACTCACGATTTCGAAATACAACAGACCATATACATAATCACCATCGGGTATCGTTGTACAGCGAAAAAAAGAAACCTGAGTACATGTATTTAATGAATAACATTTACACCATTCCGTGACAGAATAACCTGGTAATAATGAAGATGAGACAGATCCACTGGAAGCTGGAAACTTAATTAACTCATAAATGATGATCACCCAGACAGCTTGAGCCACAGCTCATAAGTGATGATCACCCAGACAGCTTGAGCCACAGCTCATAAGGGAAGATCACCCAGGCAGCTTGAGCCACAGTTCATAAGTGATGATCACCCAGACAGCTTGAGCCACAGCTTATAAGGGATGATCACCCAGGCAGCTTGAACCACAGTTCATAAGCGATGATCACCTAGACAGCTTGAGCCACAGCTCATAAGTGATGATCACCCAGACAGCTTAAGCCACAGCTCATAAGTGATGATCACCCAGACAGCTTGAGCCACAGCTCATAAGTGATGATCACCTAGACAGCTTGAGCCACAGTTCATAAGGGATGATCATCCAGACAGCTTGAGCCACAGCTCATAAGGGATGATCATCCAGACAGCTTGAGCCACAGCTCATAAGGGATGATCACCCAGACAGTTTGAGCCACAGCTACTTGTCCCTCGGTGAAAAACATTTAAAATGAAAAGGATTTAAAATGAACAATATCCTAAACTTTCCACTGGTTGGAACAGAAATTCTGATTGGCTTATTCGACAGCATGAAAGGTTATAAAGGTCAACCTTCCAAAAAAATGATACTCTGGCTGCAACAATTGGGGTTTTTAATAGTCGACCATTTAAAACATTAATAGCCGACAAATGTACATAAGCATTCAATAAATGCAACATAACTAGATAATTACAATAAAACTACCAAGAAACAGTCATACTGATGACCCATTTAACTTAAATTTTGAAATATGCTGTCTCCGGCTCATTTGGTTATCACCATTTTGACCTAATTTAACGCAACTCTCCTGGAAGACAGAATTAAACCATGCAAAAGTCTGATAGGGGTATCTAAGTTATTCCTCTTTGATACATGCTGTCCATTTCTTTTTTCTGTTCTTGCCTTTTTTATCCAACAGATACACTATCTATGTTTTATAAGCACTATATGTATATAAGTGTTAACTGTGAATATTTTTATAATGTACTACTTTAGAGGTGTTACCATTGTGAATAATGGCAATACATATCCCTTTTACGTACCCAGTGGGCACAACAATTTGAAATATTTTCATGCTGAAGTGAAAGTGGTTGATCCAGAACAAAAATAGATATGAAAATTGTATTCATGTGATCCAATGTTTATTAAGAAAACTGATTAACCTGTCAAATTTATCAGATTATTGGTAAGCCTTCTGTTACCATTATTTGCAAAGTTTTCTGTTGTTGTTGTTGCTCCTGATGGCAATTTTAACATATTATTAGCTATATCATTATGCAAAGGAAACGAGAGAGGTCATCCTAGGGAAACAATGAGGCAGCCAACCCAGGCTGGCCAGGGCTGGTAATGGATTCACAACCCTTGGATTAGGAGCTGGATGCTCTTCCAACTAGTTAACGCAGCTCCTCATTTGTATGCTGTACATGAATGCTGGTCCTTTTTTTAAAGAAATAACACGAGAAATTGTTAGATGAAAGTTTTGTTGGATGCCTTCTTAGTGACAGTTGGATTAAGGTAATACATCACAGCACATATGGTAACCAGTCCACAAGTAGGACATTTTCCATTGACACAGTTGGAATAGGTTTATACATCAGCACATCTGGTAACCAATCTACAAATCAGGCATTTTCGGTTGACACAGTTTGAATTGGGTTATACATCAGCACATCTGGTAACCAATCTACAAATCAGGCATTTTCAATTGACATAGTTTGGGTCTGCATTATACATCACAGATATAATGTAACAAGTCTGCAAAAATATCAGGCATTTTCCACTGACACAGTTGGATCAGGGAAATCAGCATAATGTAAGAAGTCAGGCATTTCCAATGACACATTCAGGTTAGGGATGCAGGATTAAGGTTACCATATATACTCACTTATAAGTCAAAGTGCAAACAACAGATCCTGATCTGGCATAGCATAATGCACCCTGCAGGTCAGGGTCTATTTGTTTCTTCTGATTATTCCTTCCAAATTGAACAGACCCAGAAGCTACTGGTGCATAATGCACTGGCAGATCTGGGTCTTGTGCAGTTTGTAGTTGGACACCTATTATACATGAGTATATAAGGTATACATCAGCACATATGGTAGTAAGTTTACCAATCAGGTATGTTCTAGTATCTCAGACAGTTTAGTATAATACATCACTACATATGGGAGACAGAAATGCTGACAGTTTCATAGGATGCTGACACTGCATTTATGATATAACCTACAGAAGTTGTACATTTCAATCTGTCCAAAGAAAGCAAATGTGCATAAAGAATTAATCAGGGTGCCTTTTTAAAGAAGCGATTGCATCATGCTTGCTTTTAGACTCTACATGGATCAAATAGAATGGGTCTGTAAATTTTAACTTCTTTTAACGTTTTAGTTTTGCCCGTCACCCCTGCCAGGGTATAGGCCGCCCACAAAAGATTGCCAGAGGCTTCTGTCCTGTGCCATCCCTTCAAGCTGACTCTCTTAACATGGGGCAAGCATTATTGTTTGTTCTCAAGAAGTTCAATTTAAATAATAACATAAGATTCTGAAAAGTATGCATATAAATTTTGCCTAATCCAATGGCATTATTCAAGGGTCAGTAACATTACCTAAGGAGATATTGTAAATGACTGGAGCAGGGGCATGAAATTTTATTTACATATTAGATAAGCTAGTCTTTGTGCATTAATTAAACGCTTCACAAATTTTGATTGATAAAAGCCACTGGTTCAGACCAACCATGGCTGGTGGGGTTTAACACTTTAAAGGAGTGATTCAAAATACCAAATGAATAGGAAAACTTGTTTATCATGACTGATCACTTCATGGACAGTGTTAAAATAAAATAAAAATATAAATTGTTACCAATCCAAAGAAAGTACATGCCGCTCATACTGACTCACATTTTATAAAAAATTTCTTTATCATAATAGTGTCATGCCGGGATTCCATAAGCTGCATTTAAAAGGAGTTTAAGAATGGAGTCAACTTAGTGTAATTATGTTACAGTACCGTATATATTCGCTTATGAGTCCAAATGCAATCTGCACAGACTGAGATCTGCCATCACTTAAAGTATCAGCAGATCTGGGTCTGTACAGCTTGTTAGGAGTTATCAGTAGAACAAATAACATAACCCTGATCTGCAGGTGCATTATGAGACAGCAGATATGGATCTTTGTTGTTTGTAGTTTAATTTGACTTGTACACTAGAATATATTGTATCTATCAAAACTGATCTTGTGTGGAACTACGAGAACCTAATACCTCTAGTGTCCATGGTTCTTGGACATAAAGTTGTAAATCCTTATGGAATTAGGCTTTGTAATTGAACAGACAAGGCATGACTGCTGCTATTAGATTTTGAGACCTCTAGTACCAAGTCTGGCATGATTACCACTTAAAATTAAGTTCCCACTAAATATTTCCATTCATAGCCAAATTACTTCATCATTTGAATTATTGAACAATTCTAATAATTAATTTTGCCTCAACAAATAATTACATGAAAAAACTAAATTACAATTATCTTTACAACCTGTGAACAGTAATTATATTAAAGAAATTAGTGTTTACAACCCTCGAGTGGTCTTAGAAAATGCAATCTGGCCCTTGGCCAAAAATGGTTTTGCACCCCTGTCATAGAGAAATAGGATGACATAAAATGTGCCCCCCCCCCCCCCTTACAGCTCAACTACGGTGCAATACTGCCAGCTGGGCAACTAAGGCAAATCCCTCCCACATTTCATGATACACTGCAGCAAATGGGAATTTTTTTCTCATTATTAAGGGAACAACTTAATCGTGAGGGGTGATGTGCTGACACAAAATATGAATAGAATCTGCACAATCACCAAAAACTTAATTAATTTAATGTCTATCAATGCAATTCTGTGCACATTACAATGTACTTATGCTTAAATAGTTCTCCATCCCCCACCGTCAATGTGCTCTATCTCCCCAGCTTGTCTTCCTTTAAAGACCAAATGAGACAACAGGACAACTATGTAAGTATTTATTTAGTTTAAGTAAGCAAGTAAACAAGTTGAGCAAACACAAATCATATCACACTTTTGCATTTTAGAGTTCATCCTTGATTTAACAGGCAAAATTAACCACGCTGAGAATAAACTAATCAAATTACATTATACAAGAAACAGTGGTATCACAAGATGGTTTGTTCCACTGGATTTTTTTTTTGTATGATGTAATTTGATCTAAAAGTAAAGGAAGTGCATCCATCAGATTAGTTTTGTGCCAAGAAAACCTGGTTTTACAAAGGGTGGTGGTCTTTTATTTACTGGTCATGAAAACTGTACAAAGATAATGTGTTCTGAACCTGATAAAAGCTGTAACCTTTATCCTCATCCTAGGTTACAAAATATTATAGTACTGTTTAATTTGTGGCTGCTTTTTGTACCACATGATAAATCATATCTATATTATTGTACCACATGATAAAACATATCTATTTTAAAGTAGTAAAGAAAACATCGGTAACCCTTACTTTTTTACCTCAGTATCAGGTACTTTGACCAATCAGGCAATGCACCTTTCTGCCTCCTATTATCAGCATCATAATGAACTAGTAATATGCATGTATGCCAGAGTTGTCGGGCAAATGCCCAAATTTTCCGGAACAGTTGCATTCACCCTAGTACAACCAGTGAATCTGGATAATTATCAACTTTATGGGACAGTTTTTACGTATTATTTTGAAGAATCCTTATTTAGCTAATGCGAAAATATATATTCACACCCTGAGCAAACATATATTTTTCTTAATGAGAACCACTTAGTTGTACGTGAAAATCAGTGAAGTCAGGACAAAGATGGTGACTGCCTTTCTAGCATCTTTGCTTCAGTACATAACTACAAATAAACATTACGTCTCCCTTATGTCCTACATGAATCCCATGTCCATTCAACTCCCATGTGTCCTATACAACTCCCGTGTACTACTTGACTCCCATGTGTCCAGTAAGGGTTCCATTTTTTGAGACTGATGGTTTATTTTGACAAAAATTTACATTTTGCTATGTTTTAAAATGATATTTGACTAAAAAGGGACAATATGACTACCTACACTGAACCCTTCTAACTTTACGACCGAGAATGCAGGAATTAAATGCATTTACATAACACAGCAGTTGTTATATCGATGTACGATATATATTCACTTATAGGTCAAATCCATTTTCGACCGCTCCAGTGGCCTAGTGGTTAGAGCATCTGCCTCGGATGCGGGAGATCGTGGGTTCAATCCCTGGCCGAGTCATACCAAAGACTTACAAAAATGGTACTAACAGCTGCCTCACTTGGCACTCAGCATTAAGAGGTTAGTGTTAGGACTGGTCGGCCTGGTGTCAGGATAATGTGACTGGGTGGGACATCATGCTACATGTCTGCGGCATGATGCCCCAGTGCTAGACATCACTATAAACTGCCACACTGCATATATCGTAGCGATATGACTGAAACACTGTTAAAACTATGTTAAAAATCCAAATCACACACACACACACACAAATCAATTTTCAAACAACACAGACCCAAACATACCATCTCATAAAATGCCAGCAAATCAGGGTCTATGCTGTCTGTTCTTATTACTCCTAACAAAGTGCACAGATCCAGATCTGCCAGTACATTATATGATGGCAGATCTGGATCGATGCATATTGCAGTTGGACTCAACATTAAAGGAAGCGTGTGTATATTTGGTATTTTTATAGTCAGAACTGTACATCAGCCAATAAAGGGTCTCCATTTTATTTTTTTTCTGTTGCCAACTCTCCTCAACTTGAAAATAATTAGAAAACAGTTATCTCTTGAAAGAGTTAATTAATGTTTTACAGTCGCTAAGAAAAAGAATGCGAACAAACATGCTGTAGGTAGAACTAGTCACCAATGAAAAAATTACATGTGAACGTAAATGTCACACACAGAAGGTGGTGAGAATATTTTATGTACCAAGTTCAGATACCAGCTATTTAGGTGACAATGTGTATAAAATATTACAGCTAATTCATGGAAAAGTAGACAGAAGATAGAAACCTTACCTAAGGCACATCAAATTAATAACCAGTGGAATGTCTTGCCTAACTTGATCCATACCCCTTGACACAAGCGGTGTTACCTGACACTAACTACCTTTCTGACCATACATTTATTGCTGAATATATAATATAATATTTGTATTTCTGTCCCATCCTTGCCTTTTATACCAATGTGACTGACCGTCAACTATACAGTACACTTGTCTCAAGTTGTAAAAAATTATAATGTTTCTGCAATATCTGGGATATTAACAGGTTGTCAGATTTAAGATTCGTCAAGACTTTTAATATGGAAAGGGAACTGGAAAAGAATTTTTTTAAAGAAATTTATATGTGGCTCAAAGCTTTCAGAATGGCTGAAATTTCTGCAGTAAAAAATGAATTTTTCTACAGTAACTGCCTTGACATGGTGTCATTGGGTGTTGAAACAGCAGCTCCAACGTGTCTATTTCTTTCAAACTTCCTGTATACTGGGATGTATGACTATGGTAGGAGGCTCTAATTTCCATTAATTTAATCCAAAAAACAGAAGAAAAAAACTCTTGATGACATTTTGAATTCACAAAGGTCAAATTATTAATGTTATTATGGGAGGTTTTAATGACCAAGGTAGAGATTTGGGAACAAAGACTTGTGCAATATTTTCAACACAGATATTTGCTGTTTTTTAATACAGGATGATTTTGTATGCCAAATAATGGAATGAAGTTTAGACATGTGGGGGTTGGTATTTGGGACTAAAACACAACATCATAGTTTGTTGGATTGTTACCATAATGAATATTCAATTTGATTCACCTGCAACAAAGTGATGGTTCATTTGTCTCAACCTTGAGACTTTCTGATGGACATTCTTAAAATAAAATGTACACAAAGTACAAGTGCCTGAATTGGATCAAGCATTGCAAGCATATCCATACACAAAGTACAAGTGCCTGAATTAGATCAAGCACTGCTAGCATATCCATACACAAAGTACAAGTGCCTGAATTAGATCAAGCATTGCAAGCTGATCCATACACAAAGTACAAGTGCCTGAATTGGATCAAGTATTGCAAGCTGATCCATACACAAAGTACAAGTGCCTGAATTAGATCAAGCATTGCAAGCTGATCCATACACAAAGTACAAGTGCCTAAATTAGATCAAGCATTGCAAGCTGATCCATGCACAAAGTACAAGTGCCTGAATTAGATCAAGCACTGCAAGCATATCCATACACAAAGTACAAGTGCCTGAATTAGATCAAGCATTGCAAGCTGATCCATACACAAAGTACAAGTGCCTGAATTAGATCAAGCACTGCAAGCATATCCATACACAAAGTACAAGTGCCTGAATTAGATCAAGCATTGCAAGCTGATCCATACACAAAGTACAAGTGCTTGAATTAGATCAAGCATTGCAAGCATATCCATACACAAAGTACAAGTGCCTGAATTAGATCAAGCACTGCTAGCATATCCATACACAAAGTACAAGTGCCTGAATTAGATCAAGCATTGCAAGCTGATCCATACACAAAGTACAAGTGCCTGAATTAGATCAAGCACTGCAAGCATATCCATACACAAAGTACAAGTGCCTGAATTGGATCAAGCACTGCAAGCTGATTCATACACAAAGTACAAGTGCCTGAATTGGATCAAGCACTGCAAGCATATCCATACACAAAGTACAAGTGCCTGAATTAGATCAAGCATTGCAAGCTGATCCATACACAAAGTACAAGTGCCTGAATTAGATCAAGCATTGCAAGCTGATCCATACACGAAAGAAACAGCAAAAATGTGATCTTTCTAATTAATGAGCTGTATAACTGGAACATGACCTTGCAATCTGCTTTACAATCTGTGTTTGCCATGACTCATATTAAATCCAGGGCTTTTTGACAACTGTCTTTGAAGTATCTAATATGTGGACGAAACACATGTATTAGTTTACTGTCGATAACAAGTCTTACAAATTTGGTCTCCTCAACAACAGGAACAGACAACTGTTAGGATAGAGTTTTCGATCATAATGAACACAATTTAACTTGCTGAAGTGCATATAAAGTTAGTTTTTTTTAAATTTAAAAGCTTTGAACCCATTTTCTTCTGCCTATATATCAACTCTGTTTAAGCTTATCTATTGTTGACATTCACTACTTATATACACTTGATCTACAGCAGATCAAAAAGTTCTCCAAAGAAAATGGGCAGTCATTTAAAAATGGAGCGAGCACAGGATGAACCGACACAGCTTTAAATGTGGATTGTTTTGTAGATGAAAATTTATATGTATTTTTGAGACAAGTGCATCTGACCACCATGGATCCACTTGGCCCAAAATTTATCCAAACATAAGATAAATTGAGCACTTGTTTCAAGCTAGGCTCCTCCTTTCCTGTTACACTCACAATTTCTTCTTCCGCCATTAAATTGAAAAACTTCTAATGAAAAAGCTGGCCTGTCTATTCACAACCTGACCATACTGTGGTCAAAAATTTCTACTTGACTGATCACTTAGCTCCCCTGACAGATCTGGAGTGGACATTTAAGTGGCATACATTTCTCCCTCAATATCTGGAGGTTAAGATCACTTTACCATACCACTTAAGATGCCACCCTTTTTATGCCAAAGAACCTCACTGGCAAAATGAAGAGATCAGCAGTAGTTGCATGTACTATTATAAATCTTGTCAAAAAAGTGAAATCTAAATTTGTCTTAATTCACAAATGAGGATAATATGTACATATAAAACTTACTATACTTGGTTCTCACATCTTTTTTATGAATTTAAATAAAAACAATTCTTCTTCCCTCAAAAGTCATATCTGCTTTCTAAACACACAAAAAATCTGAATTACACCTATAAAAAATGACTGATCATTACAGGGCGAAACTGACATTTTGAAATTGACATTTACTGTCAGTGCTTAATTAAATTATTCAAATGTCACTGAAATACTTCAAAATATTTACAGTTGTTAATTATTTCATGGTAATAGTTCACCCAAGCAGTTTCAAAGTTAATTTATAAACCATTGACTTTGAAACATTGATCCTAGTAAAGAGCTACTGTGATAATATATGCCCCAGTACTGTTAACAAGCTTCTTTGTTGATGGCTGCTCTTCACGTTAAGAGAAAATTTTCAGTCTTTTTGGGTACCAGAAGATAGGATTGATGAAGTCCTGTCACCATGAAGACTGCTACTCTTCCATTTAAGAAAATATGTTTTTTTTTGTCAGTTTAAAAAAAAGAGTTCCATCCTGATTGGCTACCAAAAAGTACCCAATTAAGGAAGTCTGTCACTATGAAGATTGCTACTCTTCAGTTTAAAAGAAATTTTTTTTGGTCAGTTTAAGAATATAATTCTAGTCTGACAAGGTACCAAAAGGTACAATTCAGGAAGTCATTTCACTATGAAGATAGCTAATCTTCAGTTTAAGAAAACAGTTTCTGTTTGCATAGAGACCACATGATATGACTCGGGAACTGGTGTCATTCTGATGATAGCTCTTCAGTTTAAGAAAACAGTTTTAGTGTGTTTAGGAGGTATGACTGTGGACACTGTTTAACAATGATGGTAGATAATCTTCAGTGCAAGCTCTAGGTACCAAAAGGAAGTACTGAGGAAGTTTGCCACTAGGAAGATAGCTACTCTTCAGTTTTAGAAATCAGTTATAGTCTGTTTAGGTAAAAGAAGGAAGTACCCAGGCAGTCTGTCACTCTGAAGATACCTACTATTCAGTTTAAGAAAACATTTGGAGTCCATTTAGGTACCAGAAGGTGATAACCATGGAAGTTTGTTAAAGATAGCTACTCTGTCACGAAGATGGTGAGATGTGTGATCTCCCACCTCTTAAGGCATTTGGTTATCATTATCTAGGAGATAATTGTCTAAAGTTAACAGTGTTATTGTACTAATCAAGTAAACAATAAAAAAAGTTGAAATTAATGGATGGAATAAAAGAGATACAGAATAGAAAAACACAAGCCCCAATATTTAAAATATAATTTAAACAAATACATAAATAAATTGAAATTGAACAAGACATTTTACTGATTCACTTTTTCCTTAGTATTAAAAAATTTATGCGAAATGCAATCAGCAGTTCCGTTATACCGATAAAACAAATTTCATCATTGACTCAAGTGCCTGATCAAACTCAAGTTTCTAGCATATCAGGATAACCTGGTGCTTTCCAGTCATTTCCAAGTTTCAAATATTTATAATCAATTATCAAGCCTCATAGAATGATTGTTCATGTGTCTATTCCAACCATCCAACCAATCTTTGATTATTTTTATTAATTCTCACAACTGCTATATTGGCTGGACAGGCATATTTGTTGTTTACTAGTATGTTAAAATGAACTCCAAAAGAACTCGTGACCTCTCTGGTGGCCTAGTGGTTAGAGCATCCACCTCAGATGCAGGAGGTTTTGGGTTCGATCCCCGGTCGAGTCATACCAACTAACAGCTGCCTCGCTTGGCGCTGAGCATTAAGAGGTTAGTTTTAGGACTGGTCGGCCTGGTGTCAGGATAATGTGACTGGGTGGGACATCATGCTACATGTCTGCGGCATGATGCCCCAGTACTAGACATCACTATAAACTGTCAAAGTGCAGACATCATAGCGATATGACTGAAACATTGTTAAAGCTACATTAAAATTCCAAATCACATACACACATACGCCAAAAGAAGTCAAATAATGTGGCACCTACACTGTTAAATTTTCCATGCTTAGTAATAATGTATTCACTACATCAACAATGATACATGTCATACAGCAACAGAAACAGAGCCATATATGGCATCACAAAATGTGCTGGCAGATCTGGGTCTTTGCAGTTTGTTGGACGAAATCAAATGAACAAACAACACAGACCCTGATCTGCTAGCACATTATGCAACAACAGATCTGGCTCTAGCTTTTTGCAGTTGGATCCATTATCAATCTGATCTCTGATCAATCTTGAATAATATATACCCAATGGATAATTAGCACGGGGTTGCCTATCCAAGTCAGTGCTTTTCTAAAGGTTATGAACTTCTTGCATTTCAAACATCTCAAAGACCATTCATCCAAGCAATGGAGATAATTTTAGTATTTGATATAAACTGCTGTGCAGTGAATTAATTCAGTCTGTTGGGTATTGTTTTTCATGGTTTTGTCAAAAATGACATTTTTATCATAGTTAATATTTTATGTTGGTAAAGTATAATTGCTTCCTTACTATTCTCTGGCATCTTTTAGAGTTGTACCCCTATCTAGACCTGACTAAATACAAGCATGTTATTGCAAAAGACTGGATTAAAATGATTTTCTTATTTTCAGTATTTTAAATTTTCAAACCAAATTTTCACACCCTAAAAATAGTCATTGCCATTCTGCTTTTATGAGTTTCTCATCTATGATTCACCATGCTACAAAAATAGCCTCATTCAGCATCCCAGCATGCAACTGGATGAATCTTGTCATCATCACCTGGAGGTGTATTGCAGGTTCCAACCCTATGACACTTGACTAACATTAGAAACACCTATCACTTCAAAATGAAAATGGAAATGAGCGTTCACACAAAATACAAATGGTGGTTTTGAAAATCTAAAATATTTATGTGAATAATTTTCGTCTTATTTTTTGCAATATTGTATTTTCACCTGCATCGAAATATGGGGTACAAATCCACTATAGTCCCGGATAAAACTTTCAAATTGTGGTTTGCAGCGTCAAAATCTATTAAAAAACTGATATTCTATGAAAACTAGTAAATATTCCATTCCTGTTTTACAACTGATATTCTATGGCACAAAGAAAGTTTAAATTTTTGAACATGTGCTTAACTGCATGCAGTAACTTTGTGAGAAAAGCCAGTCTAATTAAAATTCATGGACACAAAATGGGTCATCCATCATAAGGCATGAATATGTATGCAGCAACACATGATGCTTAAAAAGATAAATTGCCAATACACAAGACCAAAATTAAGTGAACCTTGACTTTACTGAACAAAATCCAAGATTTTATAGAAAAACATTGGTCCTATATCCTTTTAACATCTCTGTGATTTGCATGTTCCACATACAGTGACACAGACAAAACTTTAAGTTAACACCTCTGTGATTTGCATCTTCCACATACAGTGACACAGACAAAGCTTTAAGTTAACATCTCTGTGATTTGCATGTTCCACATACAGTGACACAGACAAAACTTTAAAGATCAAAACAGGACTAAACTTGTCCATGCATTCAGCAATGACATACCAATAATTAGATCACTAAAATAAACACATTAACATCCGCCTTGTTTTTAAGAGACCCATCAAACAAATGACACCAATGCAAAAGGTATGTGTGGCAAGTATGTGAACTGGGGCATTATAAAAAATAAGGTCAGACAACCAGCTATAGGCAAATATTTACATGTATATGGTCCAACACAGCAGGACTATCTCACCTGATAAAACTATTTATTTGAAGTTCCTCACCCATGTTATAATGGACACTTTGTAAGATATCAGTTTTTCTTCTATTAACAAAGGACAGAAGTCTAGTAGATCAAGTCACCTAATCAAAACAGTTGGTCCTGATTTTATCTATTGACCTCTGGTTAATCAATCACAGGTCTGCTCAGTGTTAATCAACTGGACCAAGTAAATACAAGTTATGCGCACTTATAAGTTACGTCAAACTGCAAACAACAAAGATCCTTATCTGTCAAAGCATAATGCACCTGCTGATCAGGGTCTATGTTGTCTGTTATACTGATTACTCCTAACACACTGCAAAGACCCAGATCTGTTCTTGCATAATGCACTGGTAGATCTGGGTCTGTGCAGTTTGCAATTAGACTTGTCTTAAAAGCGAGCATGTACGGTAAGCCATATTCTCCTTATAAAAAAAATAAGGCAAGTCACCATCTTTCTCTACAAATTTTTTATTTAATACAAAAAGGGACCAAATTAAAATGCTACCAATGGAGCTGATCTTACTACTGCACCTACCATAGATGCACCTACACCATCGACACTACGTAAAGCGCCTCTGCTATCTGGTGATTCACTGTATAATTCTGTACAATATCCCCACACAATCGACACTATGTAAAGTGCCTCTGCTATCTGGTAATGCACTATATAATTTTGTACAATATCTCCACACCAACAAACTCAGCAAACAGAGTCACATTTTAAGAGTCCAATAAAATAGGTCACACCCTTGATCCCTTAACATTGTCGTTTTTGTAATGACTTACCTATGCCATACTTAAACTTATCTTGAATATAACGAAAACTGAATTTTTTTCATAAACAGTAAAATTGCCCTGGCTCACTGGAGCAATTGCATTGTCAAATGCAAGTATTTTAGAGGTAACCAGGTTAATTCTTCAGTTCCACAGTTAAGTACCGGTAGTCCTTGCAAGCAGTCTGCAATCTCATAATATAGTCAGCAATCTCATAATTCCTAAAAAAAAAGTGATCGATGTAAACCCTGAGAAGTTTTGGGAGGTTTCTATGTGTGTGTCATCGATCAACAGATGCATCAAAAACAAAATCAAGTAACTTGTCATATTTCACATACTCTTTCATTCCAATTTTTTCTACAGTAAATTTTTTATCATATTTTATTCAGACTTAACTTACGTACCATATATACTAGCTTACAAGTCATGTCACACAGCAAAACAACAATAACTATAACCAGCCATAGCATAACGTGCTTGCAAATCAGGTTACTTGTCGTTCTAATGATTACTCCTAAAAAGCTTGAAAGACCCAGGGCTGCCAGAAAATTATGTGACAGCAGATCTGGGGTCTGTGCAATCTGCAGTTGGACTCGACTTATAAGTGAGTATATATGGTAACAGCCTCTAATTACAGTTTTAATGGAGTACTTCAATCATGTGATGGATCTTCTGTGTAAAGACTGATGCCATAAAAACGGTACTGATAAAATCAGCCCCACATCATTGACTTAGGAAAGAAATAGAGAGTATCTTTAGGTAAGTTACACCCCGATATATGTCCTAGAATTATTTATCACCAATTTAAAGGTTAATGTTAATTTCTTTTAGGTATTTTAAGGCACATCATCACTCTGAAGGTTATGTCCTGCCAAGACATATAGAGTAAATTACTTAGATTAAAGATACCTATTAGATGTCAGATCTAGAACTAACCAGACATCATAAGATGTCTTTCAGTGAAACCCCATGTTGATTGTCCACCCAATCAGGAAAGTAACAACATACAAGATTTTCAAGATGTCTCCTGTGGTTGCCATATTGGATCTCAGATCAGCATGACATTCAATGAAGTCTTTCAATGAAAACCCCATGCTGATAACACCATCCATTCAGAAGTAGTGATAATATTTTCAAGATAAATGTCATGGTGGCCATATTGAATGTCTGAGCATCCTCATTTTCATGTGGGTCCAACTAAACCATGGAATGAATGTGTTTGTAGAGTTCCACTGCAATCCTCTAAGTAGTTCTGGAGAATTGGCAATAACATAATTGTGCTAACAAATACAATAAATGACTGTGCCTCTATTGCAGGAGTTTGTAGTTTCTAACCCCAACCAAGTCATACCAAAGACTTATAAAAATGGTACCAACAACTGCCTCGCTTTGAGCTCAGAAATGAGAGGTTAGTGTTAGGACTGGTTTATCTGGTGTCAGGTTAATGTGACTGGGTTGGATATGATGCTATACGTCTGCAGTATGATGCCCCAGTGTTAGACATCACAATAAACTGCCAAACTGCAGACATCATTGTGATATGACTAATATTATTAAAGCTATATAAAAAATTCAAAACAAACACAAAGACAGGCGACAGACACCAGATCTTTCTTATAAGCTCTTCTGGTCTGTGACCAGCAGTAAGTCTAAAATCTACTTAAGTAACCACACCCACCATCTAATTACATTGTCTACATATGCATAGAAATATGTCTACCAAATCTGTTTATCTACTCGTGTGGATTTATATTCCTGCTACCAATTATTTCAGCAAAATATATGCTTAAAAACATGTCTCCCATATTCAACTGGCTCCGTACAACCAAATTTAACAAAGTGTTCACCCATAACAGTCATACTACATATTTGTTAAATAAAATAAATAATTTATCATACTTCATTAAAACCTTGTCAGGTAATCTACAAAGACATAAAAAAATGAACCTTGCAAATTTCATCAATCTTCATCAAGTAGTTCTCTGCCATCAATACACTCAGGACAGCTCCAAGGACACAAAGATATATGGGCAGATGTACAAACAGAAATAAACAAATCAAGATGTCCCTCTGCAAGCAGCAGGGGGAGGGGATGGCACAACACATATATGCAACAAAATGGAAATACTGTGCTCAAAACTTTGAGATTTTCTTAATTCAAGTAAAGCATATAAACAATGAAGATATCACTGCAATAATTATTCACAACCTCACGAATGCATAGCTGTGTTTACCAAATATAGAAAATGCTGTACTTTCTGGAGCTGATAATAAACACTTGTGACTGTTCAGGTTATCTAGGGCACCTCTTTTCCCTCCTATCAAAACAAACTTGTCTCTGTCAGCATTCCTGTAAAGTGAACACAAAACTGTACATGTCTCGACCTCCTTACCACCCTCAGCAACCAATGGTCATGTTCCGCTTCTCAGTCATTAACTCTGAGGGACAGAGATCTAATAATGAGTGGCGGTTGTGGTAAAAAAATGCCCTACCATGACTACTTTTCCCATTGGTAAAACAAAAACAACTCTCTGAGGACTTCATTTTCCAAAGTATAACTGTTTACATTATATAATGTTATATTTTCATTTATGTTTTACCATATGTCAAGTTTACTGTAAATGTCAGTACCTAAACTGTAAATTGGAAAAATTCTGCTGTATGTAACCAATATGATAAAGTACCAGATCTGAATGAGTGTAAAGAACTAATAAAATGATACAATACCAGATCTGAATTAATGAAAGGACCAATACAATGATACAATACCAGATCTGAATTAATGAAAGGACCAATACAATGATACAATACCAGATCTGAATGAGTGTAAAGAACCAATAAAATGATACAATACCAGATCTGAATTAATGAAAGGACCAATACAATGATACAATACCAGATCTGAATGAGTGTAAAGAACCAATAAAATGATACAGTATCAGAGCTGAATGAATGTAAGGAACCAATAAAATAATACCAAATCTGAAGTACTCTGCAAACACTGGTGCTATTTCTAAGAGTTTTTATAGTCTAGAGTGTTTTGGTTACATTTATAAATGTGTGAACTGCATAAATGAACAGAAGCCTTAAACCTTCAAGCCACTTACACAGAACAAATAGGGTGCAAGTTTCACTTGTCCAGAATTCACATTTCTTTTGTCCTGGACAAGTGAATAGGTCATAATGTCCATCTGACAAAGCTGATATTTAGTTTGAAATCCTCATACAAACAGCACCCACATCCCTGAATTCTGGCCAAAATCCAAGTGCCACTACATTCCTAATACTGGTATACAGATGTAGAACAAGGAAGCAAATTCCAAGACTGGTTTGCTGCCCCATCAACTTCAATAATGCATACCATACAATAAGTAAGACACTTGTGTTAATGGTTCTAATTATTTGTTTATGCAGTTGCTTTAATTGCATCCAATTAAAGCTTTTACATATCATGCCATGTCAGACATGCATCTGCATGTCAACAGCTGCACATTCCAATGCAAGCATAACTGGAATAAATGGCAGAGATTTCATGAACATTGTTGCTAACATTGATTTGTTTTAACATTATCCAACAAGTCTGTCAAAAAATCCATATATACCTTTTATAGCAAAAAAAAACCACCTGTCCATTCAGCTCATTTTACAACAGAATATTTTTGTTGGTTTTATTGGCATTTTCAACATATTACTGTATTCACATAATCATGTTGTGAAAACAGGAACTAAGTACCTTTCCCAAGATGAGAACAAGGGAGCGAACCCAGGCCGGTCTATGTAGCTATCAGGCCCAGGAACCTTGTAATACAAGTACCATGCTCTACCAACCTTGCTGCCACAGTTAACTTTATAATAATTTTTGGAAAAGGTTTGTTAAATGGAGCACAATATATTCCGGACCAATTAAGAGTAATTTGTAAAAGCAAGTACAAAACATGAAGAACAAATCTCAAATCATTCAGACTTTGACACATATTTTGTTTACCGTCTCTTTTTTCATCTCTGATTTGTCAAATGTCAAACTCTACTGACAAAAAATCATCTGTCCTTGTGTCAAACATGATTTTGTCCAACTCTGCAACTACAACTGTTGTTTTGCATTCAATTTGTCTTTTTCAGACAGTGCCAAAGTGAACTGCAACTTTCTGTGACCAAACAATGTCTCACATAATCATAAAATATAAGCAATGACAGGTGACTGGTAGACATTTTCAAGACTTAGCAACACTATAGTCTGTTTACAAATTTACTCATAACTGACTTCTGAGATGTAAATGATATTCTCAGCTAACACTCATGCGCATTTAAGAAGGGTAGAAATGATAGTACTAAAAACAAAATTTTACCCTTCACCTTCATAATTCAATTATGGACATTGAACACTGGAATTAAAGCAAGTCATCTTTATGTCAAGCAATAAGTCATTGCCTAAAACAGACTACATAAGGCCTACACTGGGCAATGGATTCTGGTCAGTGTCTTAAAACAGGCTATATCTGACCTACACTGAACAATGGGATTCTGTCAGTACCTTAAAACAGACTTTATCAGGCCTACACTGAGCAATGCAATTCAGTCGACATCTAAAAACAGACAACATCAGGCCTACACTGAGCAATGGGATTCAGTCAGCATCTAAAAACAGACTATATCAGGCCTACACTGAGCAATGCAATTCAGTCGACATCTAAAAACAGACAACATCAGGCCTACACTGAGCAATGCAATTCAGTCAGCATCTAAAAACAGACTATATCAGGCATACACTGAGCAATGCAATTCAGTCAGCATCTAAAAACAGACTATATCAGGCCTACACTGAGCAATGGGATTCAGTCAGCATCTAAAAACAGACTATATCAGGCATACACTGAGCAATGCAATTCAGTCGACATCTAAAAACAGACATCAGGCCTACACTGAGCAATGGGATTCAGTCAGCATCTAAAAACAGACTATATCAGGCATACACTGAGCAATGCAATTCAGTCAGCATCTAAAAATAGACTATATCAGGCATACACTGAGCAATGCAATTCAGTCAGCATCTAAAAACAGACTATATCAGGCCTACACTGAGCAATGGGATTCAGTCAGCATCTAAAAACAGACTATATCAGGCATACACTGAGCAATGCAATTCAGTCAGCATCTGAAAACAGACTATATCAGGCCTACACTGAGCAATGGGATTATGTCAATAGCAAACATCTTTAAACATACACTGCAGAATGCACTGCTTCTTCATAGCATATTATCTTTGGCTGTAATGCGTACATGTATTTCATGTTTACATAAATTACCTTTAGATGTAATTCATGTATTCCTTGTTCCATGCAAGTTCTATAAACCTTTGATGACCTTGTGGCTTTAAATCTTCGGACAATGGAATTCGCTCTTACCTCTCATGATATTCGGAATGGGCATGAACCTGGATGTGCTTGTCATGTCTGGATTGCAGCGGGGTGGGAGTGGGTTGGGGTGCATGGAGGGGGAGGATGAATTAGGAACAAGCATTTAAGCACTGATATGTTTCAATAATCAATTACATTTTCTCCTACTGACTTCGGTCTTAATTCAGTTTAATGCCATTTCCAAATTTTCAGACTCATGACTATTTTTAAAACAACCAAGTTTTGGCATGACCTTATGTGTACAAATTAACTGATTCATAATGTATAATGAATCAGTTAGACAGTCCTACATTACATGTCTATCACTAAAAAGAATGGAAAAGTTCGCTGATAAGATAATGTTTTCTGCTAAGATAATTTTTTCATTTAAATTTTTTTTAAATTCTTTTTAAAAATAAATTTCTGTATAATGCAATAAAATGTTTTGAAACAGCACCTTGTTTTGATAGACCACCTCTTCTGCCAACACAAAAAAAATCTCTCCAGACAGGCAGTCTCTCAAATAAGGACATCACAATGCATGTACAACTTAGTATTTTGTGCATTGAGAATCTTGCCTGGATTTCACAAACATATCTTAATCTCAACTGAAATTTAAGACTTGAATTCAACAATTTGATTGGCTGAAGTACAGATCTGACTTAAAACTGACCAAATCAAATATCTGAAGCTTTTACATAACCTCAAGAGTTATGAAATTGGAACCTGGTCTCTCAAGACATGTGGTATCTCAAGACACATGGTCTCTCAAGACAGGTGGTATCTCAAGACATGTGGTCTCTCAAGACAGGTGGTCCTTAAAGTTAAGTTATACTGTCTTTTATATTTTACTTTTAGAGCCACCTCACATCTTCTGAACTATTTTAAGCGATTAATAAATGTGATAATTTCTGATTTCCCTGGAAACTCCTGTTTTATTAATAACTGTTTATGTGGCATATTTTTTTGAAATAAATTGACTTATGTTTAAGCTTTGCCATCTCTCTCTTTGACCGTCAAATTATTAAAAATTTCTCTATAATTATCAACTACATGGAAATCTAAAGGTGGAAAATAATGAGAATAAAAAATTATTTTATATCAACTTTTATGCTTTGTGGCAGCAATATTTTTTTAAAAAGTGGCACCCCATGAGGAAATATATCAAAAACTGGGTCAAGTGCTGATTTGTAATGTTGATAGTCAAGTGGCTAACAAGTTTTAATGGTTTTCCCAACTTGAAGAAATGGTTATCACAGTTAACAAGCTGTATTAGAAAGATGCAATCTTGCATGTAAACATAATATAAGTAATAAAGAAAAACAGTGAGCAATTCTATATGTATGACACCCCCCCCCCTTTCTAATATTTGTGTCTCTCTTAAATATTGTTAAAATGTTGTTTTGAAGGGACAGGAAGGACATGAAAAGTAAGACGTTGCAGACAAGCACCTGTCATCTAGGCAACATCTTACGTAAGTGTCTATCGGGAGAAAAGTCTACACTTACATATCTATATCACACAATGTCGGAGCATGATAACATTTTCAAATATACAGTACTGTAAACAAGCATATATATTCACACCATAAATTTGCAAACAAAACATATATTTGCACCAAACAAAGTATATATTTGCAACATACATTTGCAAACAAAGCATATATTTGCACCATACATTTGCAAACAACTTACCTTCACTATAGTGTGCATCATATATTCATTGTATACATTATCTATAATATTTTCAACACTTTAGCTTTCTTACAAAATTTGCAACAAAGTTATGCTTTACCAGCTTTTGTTTAATTTATCCTAACTAGGGTTTGAAGTTAGCAGTAGTTCACTAGTCCAGAGCTAGTAAATTTCCTGAAAGACTAGTAGTTTTCATGATTTCAATAGCCAAATGACTAGCAAATTTTCAATTACTGCCAATTAGCATGCAAAGGACTAGTGTAGATTGAGTAGAACTAGTAAATTTCTCAGTCTACTAGTCCTTATTTCTGCATTATAAGAAATGTATGTTAAATTCTAGGCCTGCTATATCCCCCCGTTAAACTTCTGTCATAGTTCAAGTCCAAACATTGCATTTCAAATATAATAGCATCATCATTCAGATTTTACTCTAGGTGGCAGAATCACATAATGAACAAAACAATATTATTGTCTAAATTACATAATGAACAAAACAATATTATTGTCTAAATTACATAATGAACAAAACAATATTATTGTCTAAATTACATAATGAACAAAACAATATTATTGTCTAAATTACATAATGAACAAAACAATATTATTGTCTAAACTACATAATGAACAAAACAATATTATTGTCTAAATTACATAATGAACAAAACAATATTATTGTCTAAATTACATAATGAACAAAACAATATTATTGTCTAAATTACATAATGAACAAAACAATATTATTGTCTAAATTATATAATGAACAAAACAATATTATTGTCTAAATTTATGTACTTCAATGAAATTTTATTTTCCTCTAATTCTCTGAAAAAATGTTCCTCTAATGGTTTTGAAACAATGCCAAAACATTCTGTTTTGACAGCATGACAAATTTAAAGATATGTGAAAATGTGCTCAGTTATTACATTATTGGGATTAACTCATCATGGAAGTTCTCAGATATACTCTAGGTCTATCATGAAAACCCTAGTACCAGGAAAAAAAACTCCATTAACCTTTTGTTGCTTACATTCCCATGAATATTTTTTAATATTAGAAATCATGATTCATATGTAGCAAAGAATAAGGACTGCTTGCTTAAGTTTAAATGCAATTGTAAGTACATAACAACAACACAATATTTCTTCTAAGGGCAACTAATGTGATTTAACTGTTTCCAGTTTCTGGTCTTCAACACTGATTACAATCCATATTTCAAGAAACTGGCTGCATGTGCAGCCGAAAACACACAACCAGTAACTTTACAGAATGCTCATCTCAACCTGCCCAATGGACACAATTCCTTCGTCTCTAAGAATGAGCTCTGGTCTGTGTAGTAGAGAAAACAACAGGCATGTTGTGTTTACATAAATTAATTAAGGGGCTATTTACAGTATTTTGCATAAAATTAAGATGTTGAAAATGCTGACGATTTTAGAGACAAGATATTATGTTTGTGTGATTTGTATTTTTAACACACCTTTAATAATTTTTCAGTCATATCGCTATGATGCCTGCAGTGTGGCACTTAAGTCTTTGGTATGACTCAGTCAGGGTTCAAACCTGTGACCTCCAGCATCCGAGGTGGATGCTCTAACTACTAGGCCACAGGAGCGGGAGACAAGATAGTAGATTAGGTGGCTCTAATTAATAAAAGTAACTTGTATAAAGTTTTAAAGGAAATAGTTTTAATTTTGTTAATCTTTGCCAAGCGTCTACACCTGAAGCACGTTTAACATTTATATTTTGCTGCAGAGGTGAAAAGTGAGTGTGATCAGAGATGTAGTAATCTTTTACATGTCAACAAAACAACTTCTAAACAAATCAAAAGATTTAGTTTAATATAGGAAACACAGATTTGCATATCAGAAATACTCAATACAGTTAGAGAAATATATCAGGATATCTTCTGTGAATCCTACTAGCATGACATATATATATATATATATATATATATATATATATATATATATATATATATATATATATATATAAAGGTCAGCAGCAGTTATCAAGAGTTTTAAATTTGTTGAATTTCATGTAGTGAATGCAACCATTTAATGCAAAGCCTAGAAGTTTGTTTGCTCTAAATGCTAATTTCTGCAATGTAGCTGCCACCACCACCACAGCAGTATGAATAAATCCATGGTCACTGGAAGTTTTGTGCAGGTCAAAAAACATGTGGTACAATTAAACTGTCACAAGACTTTTGTATTTTAATTACACATCCAGCAGATGGTACTAATGCCTCAGAGACAATACATTAATTTTGCCTGGCCTAGATCCAGACACCTTACTTGTAACTTGTCCAATTCATGGTTAGTTTCAACATAGTGCAGTATAGAGCTCAGGTTAGGTAAACATGTACAGTGAACACTGACAAATTGTACAGTAATTTCCAGAACAAGAACGGGTGGAGGTTGGTAGAAGGAGCAGTATTTTTTTTAAACTGAAAAGAAATGGATACTGGTGAAGACACTGGGAAAATCAAAACATAAAAATCTGCTTCTAGACTGATGTTTTGACAAAACAAAGATTCTATATCAATTTCTTCATTTTGTGATTTAAAAAAAAAAAATTCGTTTCTAAAAAAAAAAGGTTTCTTTGGAAGTTAAGTCCATTAAATTCGATCAAACACTGGTATGATTTTGAACAACATATAAAAATGACCAGGCAACCATGTCATGATGTATGAAGGTACATTACTGTATTACGTACGGTACATTACTGTATTACGTACGGTACATTACTTTATTACGGTACATTAGTCAACAGTTGCAGTCGAGTCAGCTTTTCCAACATGACAGCATCATTTTCAGACATAAAATACATAAAAGTAATATATTTTGCGTGAATTTGATGCCACAGTTGAATGCAATGTAACATTTCAGTTGTGCAATTTTATGACAACAGTTACGTGCGAAGTCAATAGTTAAGTAATTTTTTCTACAGCTGAGAAGTAAAATAATGTTATACAGGCCAAAAGAAGGTGCAAGTCTGTCTAGATGTTATATCATGATTTATGGCATGCAGACAATAAAGGAGGGCAGCCATGTGAGTGGCAAGTAACTCTGTCATTTATAGCTCAGTCAGCTAATAACTTTGTCAATCTTGATTCAGCCTAAATTCCTTGCTTTTCAGATAACCGTGAGATCAAACTAGGAGTACAATATTAGGGGGCAAACCATTTAATTTTTGGAGGTGGGAGGGGATTGGGGTCTTTTAATATCTTTGGAACTATACTATTTTTTTATTTTACCTAATATAATGGTAATTACTTAATATGTTAATAAATCTAAACAAGAATATTCTCTAAAGCTATCCCCCTCCCCAACCCCATCTCCCAAAAAAATGTATATGGTCGGTTCCTAAGGTGCAAAAAGATGACTGTTGATTAGGGTGAGTGGACACATCTCCCCACCCACACATTCCAAGTTCTTAATGATAAGAATAGTGTGGATCAGCAGTTTTATGCTAAAGTCAGAACTTTGAAGGAACGTATTCATTCATTAACCAATAGTCATTCATTAACCAATTCGTTTTGGGGGTTAACTTAATATCTGCAAGGGTCATTCATTTACCAAAATAGAAACTGAATCACAAAATTTGTTTGGTTTTTGTTTGTTGGTCTACTCAACCCCTGGCGTCAGCTGTTGGCTCCCCAACATTATGTGAAAATCCATTGTGTAGTATATATATATATCCCTTTAATTCTGGATTTACACGCCATCCCAACACCCCCGGAAAAACTCCTATTGACGTCCATGAGTCTACTCATGTATCTTTCATTAGACTTTACATCTAATCCAACTGATCAGAATCACTTCTTCAGCAGTTTAGATTCGCATTTTCATTCATATCTAAAGAAGGAACTTCTATAGAAACCCTTCATATTTTAATTGCCCTTATGCTTAAAAAAAAATTTGACAAAACGGGAAATAATAAGATTTGTAAATGTCTCAAAACCGCCATTTAAATATATAGAGACCCGGCTTCGCTCGTTCCCATTCATAAGACTGTTTAATTATCTGCAGACATCTTCTCGAGATGTTTCCCCCTAACGTAACTACAGACGCCTTTATGCTCATTTTGCCTGGACGAAGAGCAGTCTAGCAGGCAAAATCAACTTATAAATTACAAATATAGATATCAGCAGAAAGCATGTTGTTGTGTTCCTTTTATGCGCATATGTTTTATAAATGTCTTGAGATTTGAGGAATTTATTTCGACTTCTAAACACTATGTAAAATCGACAATAAATCCTCCAGCATACCACAAATATGGCTGATGATGGCGTCATTCAGGAACTATCTGAAGTAATTTCAGCTATCAACCAATTTTCCGAGGTACTTGTCTATGCGAATTTGTTTCGCCATGCCGATTCTTGTAATAGCTTTGTACAGCCATTGTTAATCTGATTTACGAACGCGCGCAATTTTATCAAAATTATACCAGTTGAACGATTCCTCAGCACATCATCGCTCGGTCATTTCCGTGCAGTCCAATAATAACCTCGGGTGTAGTAAGAGAAATACACATACATTTGATAGGGTTGGTGATTTGTCGGAGTGAACCACATATGTTGCGACATAAAAGGCCGAAAAATACCGCTCCGGTGGCCTCGTGGTTAGAGCGTCCGCCTCGGATGCGGGAGGTCGTGGGTTCGATCCCGGCTGAGTCATACCAAAGACTTACAAAAATGGTACTAACAGCTGCCTCGCTTGGCGCTCAGCATTATGAGGTTAGTGTAAGGACTGGTCGGCCTGGTGTCAGGATAATGTGACTGGGTGGGATATCATGCTACATATCTGCGGCATGATGCCCCAGTGCTAGACATCACTATAAACTGCCACACTGCAGACATCGTAGCGATATGACTGGAAAATTGCTAAAGCTACGTTAAAAAAAAAAAAGGCCGAAAATACTCAGACTGTGGCATTGTTTCCTTCAAACATTCACTATATTGTACCCAGAGAACAAAAGACCGAATATAGTCCTCAATGGCAGCAAATTACATTCCAGGTTTATTTCTACGCCTATCAAAAATGGCCCTGTGATGTTCATTTTACTATATGTGTGGCGGCTGCATCACAACGTCTCTTGAATATGCTTATCTTGCAGACGGAACGACGATCCTTCCGCCATATTTTCTTTACAAATGTATTTCACAAGTTCAATAATATATAACCCCCTTTCGAACTTTTCTTATCATATCGAAATAATTTTCTTCTTAAAACCATAATAATGTCAAAATATTTTGCTTTATTGCTATGAATTTATCTTTTCTCATTGTAATGAACTCTGATAACAGTAACTTTAATTCCTTAATATTAATTTAACGTCGACCATTGTTGTGATGTTGTGTACGATTTTTCCTCACGCTCCTCACAGCTCATAATCTTTCAGATTATTTATTGCAGCCTGGCGGCTTTTTTTGACCCCTGGGTCATCTTAACCTTAGTCCATCCTCTCTCGTAATTGTACACTAGCACATGTGACTGGATCCTATTTCCTTCACTAAATACATACCAAAATTCCCTGGTACCCTGCCAAAATTGCAAGCGAATACCGTAAGCCGGGAAGTAGTAAAATCTGTGTACGACTGGTTTGTCAGTGACGTCATTCTTATAATGGCTAGTTTGGAACTTTATCTGAACTCCAGTGCCTGGATAATAGCCGTACATCCACAAGTTGCATCATAGTTTCGCACTCTTAGTGTACTAAATGAGATCAGTACACTTTTATAGACTGCAACAAGTCTAATGTAAGTTCCAGAATTAAGAAACGACTACGCCCTTCATACAAGAGCCAGTGTGTGTGTGTGTGTGTGTGTGTTTTGGATTTTTAAAGTGACAGTTTATATTGATGTCTAGCACCCAGTCACATTATCCTGACACCAGGCCGACCAGTCCTAACACTAACCTCTTAATGCTGAGCGCCAAGCGAGACAGCTGTCATTACTATTTTTTTAACGGTCATGGGTATGACTCGCCCGGGGTTCAAACCCGCGACCTTCCGCATCTGAGGCGAACGCTCTAACCACAAGGCCACAGGAGCGATGCTACGAGAGGTTACGAATTTTCTAGATTTAATGGAGAATGATCGTGCAATAATAAAAGAGTCTCAATAGGATTTCCTGCTTTTGAAAGAAGTCACAGCCATTTCAATGGAATGTAAGCTTTAATACTGTTGAGTGACCAGCAGCAGTGCGCTTCTCACTTGCATATAAAAGTTATTAGGTAGGCTCTGCTAACGGTCAACGCTTATTATGATGTTTCTTTGTATCAGTTTGTTTTTATTTGTATTATTTTGAAGTCTGAATATAAAGATAACAGCCATCTTGAAATAAATTATCTATACAAGAAACAATTCGCAACGCACACATCCTGTAAAGCTTTAAAATTCAACGTGCTTGAAATAGTGAACATTTTCCCATTGGATTAAGATTCGAATATGGCCGTACTGTATATAAACTTCATACAGCTCATGTAGGCGTTCAGTGTATACTAACTCAGTGATGGGTTTCATTTTTCAGAATTTGATTACACGTACCTTTAAATGCCCTTAATTCACTTCATTTAGATCATCATCATACATCCATATTCCTTTCGAAGACTATTATTTATACACCTCGAGAAAAGAAAACGGCAAAAAAAAAAAAAAAAATCAATGCAAGTACGTAGCCATATATTTGGATGAAGTCATCCTAAAGGTATGATCCACTTAGACCAAAAGTAGATCTCCTCTCTTTTTCTGACATTACTGGTAGCTACTTCTCAGTACCTGTTTATTGAAACAGCAGCTTCAATTGCCTTTTTCCTTTCCAAATATTTACGGTGGTTCAGTTTGAAAATATTGCCGACAGACAGACAATTCCTTTCTGAAAGATCCTTTAAGTATATATATATTTTCTTCTTTTTAAAAAAAAAAACTAAAGATTATTTTGGTTAAGAGACCGCTCCAGTGGCTTAATGGTTAGAGCATCCGCCGCAAATGATGGAGGTCGTGGGTTCGAACCCCGGCCGAGTCATACCAAAGACTTTTTAAAAAATTGTACTACCAGCTGCCTCGCTTGGTGCTCAGCATTAAGAGGGTAGTGTTAGGACTGGTCGGCCTGGTGTCAGGATGATATGATCGAGTGGGACATCATGCTATATGTCTGCAGCATGATGCCCCAGTGCTAGACATCATTATAAACTGCCACACTGCAGACATCGTAGCGATATGACTGAAAAATTGTTAAAGCTACGCTAAAAATCCTAATCACACACACACACATATTTTTGGTTAAGTCTATGTGGGTACGCTGCGTGTATCGTGTTGCCAAGATAACTCGGATCAAATGAAGTCCAATTAAAAAAAATGGCCATGACGTCATAATCGTCACACTTTCTCTGTTGAGTCATAATTAAGTACATGCGCAAAAACTACTCACTTGTTTTATTCTGAGTAGGCGGAAAGTGAACGAGCTTGATATGGCTTGGGGATATGAAAAGGATGTTCTCCCCCAACGGACCCATCGAGCTTCTGGCTATTTGACACAAAAATATGTACTTAACATTGTATCGGACGCCTGATCACGCTTGTAATGGGCATGTAATAAAATTAAATATTTAACCACGTGGTTATAAAAGACACTGTCTAGGATACCGGTTGTTAGTGTTGAAATTTCCCATTGTAGAGATCACTTGAGCAGTTTTCTTTTTGGCCCATTTTGTTTTGTCACACAACACAAGATAAATTTTTATTGAAAATTTAAATATCAAACAGAAAATACCCTCAGTATCAGATTTTACAAGCGATCTAAACAGAGGTCTTGTTTCTTCTTCGCAACCTGCAAATATGAACTTAGTTGCAAAAGAATGTTCACGACTTATCTCGGTAACAGTCATTATATTACTATATCCTTTTTGTTTGCCTACACCATGCTTAAAAATGCATTGTCAATAGTTATTCAACAAAAAAAATAATGAACTCGAGCCATATGATTTCCGATGTATGAGCCCTCATACTTGGAATTAGCAAACTGTGTGTACGTGTCAAAACATTACAGGTATGAAAATTGTTTTCTTGTGCAACTTTTATGCAGTTTTATGCAGTTTTCTACAAGTATAGACCCCAGTATTTAGCCTTAAAAATCCACTTACCGAGATGGTCAGTGCCAGATTAAGGCCTTCCAGGGCTCTAAGCACTGAAAATATTATGGTGCCCCACCCCCACCCCTCCTGCAAAATGTGAAACAAACAAAAAACAATATTAAAGCTAAAAAGGTGTAACAATACCAGTGTTGCCATCATTCCAAATCAAAATGCTCGTACATGCAAATGAAATGGTCATACATAATTTATTGAATTTTATCATCAACAATTTGAATTTTTTCCTGGTACCCCGGTTGGGCTGGTGTCCTAAGTACGTACTTGATGTGCTTAACTGGTAATCCAGCACTGGAGATGGTCGATTTTCGGAATTAAACAACAGTCTCCCGATGAGTTAGGCTAATCTGCATCGTACATACGGAAACTTCTTTTTCAGACAAAATTATGACAGAGAAAGGAAGTGAACCTATGCTACTTCATTACACAAAATACTAATAACTCAATAGAGACCTCCGTTCAAAGGACGACAGTTCATAAATGATGACTGTTGAAAAAAGAATGCATTTTGGTCGCACTATTTCTTTAATTTACTTATAATTTTAGCCACTATATTAAGGTCGCTCGCTTACAATCCTTGTTTATTGCTCAGGTAGAAATAATTTGATCAATACAGTGTTATCTCATCGCCATGACGTCACAATTTACTTCAGTGTCGCTGCTCAATAATTTCTTGGAGGGATCGGATGTAAGATGAAGTGATAGCGAGTTCAATCTATTACTGAATAAATTGTATATACTTTTATTAATCGCAATAATATTGTTAAGAAACAAAAACAATAAAGTCAATAAAAAAGAATACGACACCTTATGAAATAAGCAGCAATTCAAAACCTACCATAAATCAGCTCGCTGCTCTCTGTCTGGAAATTCCAACCAGAGCTCAATAGTTACATCGCACCGAAATCATTCACTCATCAACATACATTTTTTCTCTCAATGTATCTAATAAGGATAATCTGTAATCTGTAATATGTTCAGGAATTTGATAAAATCAAAGACGGTATACAAAATCTTAGTGAATATCTTAAACGGTTTACAACCTGCCACGCAGGCTCTTGGTCTCAGAAACTGTGCCATACTGAACAAATCACTCATCAAAATACCCTTTCCTTTGTGTATTTGATAATAGAAGTCACTAACCATCAACATGTGCAAATTTGATGATTTTTTAACAATCATTCAGCTTTTATTTTACGGATAAATAGTGACGGTATTTCCCCACACTCTTTCAATGTAATAAACCTGTGTATAAATATTTAAATGAAAGCAGGTCAAGAAAACGCGTATCAACTTATAAACCTTTAAGCAATTTCGAATTGTTTAGCTCTTAAGCTAAGTAAAACTAAAAATAAAAACCACAGCATTAAATACGTTAAAATTTTTCATAAGCTATCATCCTTAAATAATTAGAGTGCAAACATGGTGCAAACACCATGTTTGCAGATGCTATTATTTATGTAGCTCTTTAACCTTTTCGACCACAATCGGTCACCTGCTGAATAACAGACAAAACATACCTCGACATAAAAAAAAATTACTTTGCCAATGATAGGGGTGTGGCAGAGAAAACAGTTACGCAAAAACCTGTAATGCCAACTTGACACAAATTAAAGCAATAGCGGGTTCTTCGTAAAACAATTAGGACTTAAATGCTTTAAGATTTTGGACGGATTTGGCAGTCACCAGCATGCAATGATGACAGCCTTTCTTTATACCAAAACGTGAATAAAGCACACATTTATTTCATCATGTACCCTCGATATCATTTGGCTGAAATGTTTTCCTAATACATGTATTTGCAATTATTTAGCAATCCAGTACAATGTTTTCAAACAGTCAATTACACGCAACTGCAGATGAACTATTAATGACGAGTTAATTTTCACGAAATGAAACGAAGACTCGATTTTTTTTTAAATTAATGCATTAACTCCAGTACAGTTTCTTTGATTCTCAGTATAGCAGATCTTAAAACTTTCAAGCAGTGAGACTAACACCAGTTAAAATTCATCAACAAAAAATAATCGCACAGAAGTTGAGAATTGTGTGTATTTAATCAAACACCTCTAGCTCAACAACAATAAAACATATCTCGATCCAGACTTCATATAAACACCAGAACTACCTTTGTCACACCCAAATCACTGTATGTAAGTAATTTTGTTATCACCTGCTCAGTGATTACAGACTTGAATAAAAACAAGAAAAAGCCACAAACTCCTCCTTCTTGAAGAACAGAAAGTCGTAAGAAATAACGCTAGTATTCTAGTTTGGTTTGAGCATGAAAAACTGTCTTAATAAATCTTGAGAAATTCCTCCTTTGATCATAACAGTACTAATAGAATAATATGCTAATAGCCTGATAAACGTGCGATAAAACTTGCCCGATTCTGACAGGTATGCATATGTATGTACTGTACCTGTCTTACTTTCGTGATAACAATCAGCGATCCATGTATTGGGTTTATTTATAACCCGACGGCAAACTGCCTAGACCTACAACTCGCATCCCACAATGCTCCTGTTGATCACTTCACTGTCGTAGCTATCGTGTAGATTTCAACAAATTAAGGACCATTTCAGTCTCGCTATTTAAGATGTATTTCAAACAATATCACCGATCATACCCATGACATGATGGGATGGGGAGGCAGTTGACTGTGCCAAAGACGCTTTTTACTCCCCTAAACGGCACTCAGACCCACGGCTGATAGCATTTATGGGTGGAGATTTGAATTGTGTTTGGTTGGGGTTTGTTTGTTTGTCTTGTTGGGTTTTGTTTCATAATCAGAAGCATGTTTCAGAAAACATGCACGTAGATGGACTATATACGGTATCATTGCAGTCACGAGTGTGTACATATTAAACACAATCTTGGACTATATACGGTATCACTGCAGTCACGAGTGTGTACATATTAAATTCAATATTGGACTATATACGGTATCACTGCAGTCATGAGTGTGTACATATTAAACACAATCTTGGACTATATACGGTATCACTGCAGTCATGAGTGTGTACATACTAAAGATACTCTGGACTATATACGGTATCATTGCAGTCGCGAAAGTGTACATACTAAACATATTCTTAAGCCCACTAACGTATCAAAAGTGAATCCAAACGATGATTTGCAAGCATTTTGCATCCATGTATACGCTCCCCCCCCCAACAAAAAAAATCCCACAAAATGTACTCAATTCTCACAACAAATATTTTCTCCAATGCCAGAATCCATCACTTGAAAGGTGTCACAGGTAAGCACTGCTCACATTACACGTCGTATGTAAAACAAACCGCGTTTACCTGATCAGGCACTAAGTTGTGCAACCTCAAATCTGGGTGTATCATTCTATGTTATGTTTGCAGTTGTGCGCTGGAAATACATGGATAAATGTAATCCGATAAATCAACCCCACAAATCTGTATTGATATTGATGGACGACGTTGTGGGTATGATGTCACCTGTTCATTTAAATATGCAATTGTTCTGTATGCAAATCATTCTGGAACAAACCCGCGTACACTTTAGACACATACCGGTAACTGGTAACAGCCATATCAAGCGCTAAATTCAAAATGGCCACAGGACAGGTGGTTGTGCTATTCCAGGTGGATTTACAAGTCACCAAACAAATGATTTGCTCAAGAAATATAATCTACGTGTCACCAAAAGAAACCTTCAGCCGACGGTAGCTGCACAGCCACGAGAAATACCGGTAAGTGTTTAACATATACATCGATATGTGCAACCAAATTTGAATGCAGATAATTTCAGCTTTTAATGAATATGTGATATCAGCCCCTCACCAGAAAATCAATATCATCACGGGTGATGGGCTGATTTATCGGCTTAGGATAAACGGCGGTAAAGGCTACGTTTAATTTAGCTTTTTTCTGTGCCCTACCCGAATAAATGTCAGGCTGATCACATCACTGGAATCCCGTCTATGCCACAGCGGTGGCTCGTTAACCAAATTCAGGCCGCGTCGACCTTAAAGGGGTTCCACTTATCGTATAGTGGTGACCTATTAACCAACTTTTCTGACCTATATAGTCAAACTCACTGGCATGTCACCTACCCACCAAAAGTGACCTGTTAATCAAATTCTAACCAACTCAACCTCATTGGGATGCCACGTATCCTAGTGTTGACTTGTCAAATTCTGACCTAATCGACCTCATTGGGATTCCATGTATCCCAGCGTTGACTTCTCAAATTATGACCTAATCGACCTGCACGTTGTTCTCAGCCACTTTTACTGTAACCTAATAGCAACTAGGCTGGTATAGAGTGGTGTAGGGATCTCTCTCTCTCTCTCTCTCTCTTGCACACACATACACTTTTAAGGAGTATTTCAACAAACTCATGAATATTAATGTAGTATACTGACTTGAATTTTATTTTGTTTCAAAAATATTATTGCATATACAAGTAAAGACCAAAAAAGGAGCAAATGCTGGTGACGCTTCATTGTTGATTTCAGCAATGCAATATGACAAAATAAATCGGATATTGTTATAAAAAATATAATTGACCAGTATACAAAATTCTGGTAGTACTCAATAATATCAAATTATCCAACAAACAAATGAGCATACTAGCGCTCAAAAGTAATCTACTTCTCCAGTATACAAATGGTGCTAATGGTACTCCATGAAATATGTGTCCAGTATACAAATGATGTTAATGTTACTCCATTAAATATGTGTCCAGTATACAAATTATGCTAATATTATCCGGTATACAAACGAGTCTGGTAGTGCTCAAAGAAATCTAATTGTCCAGTATAAAAAGACCAATTATGCTTAACAAAAATCAATTTCTCCGGTGTACAAATCAAACAAATCCGATAGTACTCAAACAAATCCACATGTCCAGTTTGCTCGTCCTAATGAGTTGTTGGGTGGTTACGGACAAGGTAGCTTGTTTTCTAAACAAAAGCAAATATACTTGGCAGAAGTAACCTGATAGAGTCAGTCTTGGAAAATGAGTAGAAAATGTTAAAACACGTCGTAGCCTTTATCGATTGGCAAATATAGGTCATATGTTCTGTTCATCATTAAATATGAGGGTTCAGTCATAGGTCACATGGGTTCAAAGAGGTGTCATGTAATCAGAAGTCAAAATGATTTGTTTTAGAAGAGCGGCTCCTTTGTTGGCTTCAGCGAACTTCCAACAATGAGTGAAAAAAGACCATTAGAGGATGATCTCAATGGTGTAGATTTCCACAAATTGCAGAATTTTCTTCCATCTATTCATCTCTCTCTCTCTCTCTCTCTCTCTCATATTCTCATTTAATTTCAGGAAGGAAATTGGTGGGGTAAGGATGGCCAAAACTGCGAGAGCCCTGGTTGTGACAACCTTGAATTACAAACCAAAATCATAATACTCCCTAAAATATGTTCAATTTCAGGAGCACATTCATCGCTCCCTCATTATAAGGTCATTCATTACAACACGATTCCTGATATTAGGCGAATATGGTCATGGATCACATTTCGTTCTCCAGCAGTAAAATTAGATGCATCATGCACTTCCTTAAAAGGTACTATAGGGCGATATGCTTTATGGCTCATACAAAATTCTGGTAGTACTCAATAATAGTTGTAAGTGAAAGAGTACTGTAGTGATGTGTGTGTGTGTGTGTGTGATTTGGATTTTTAATGTAGCTTTAAAAATGGTTCAGTCATATCGCTACGATGTCTGCAGTGTGGCAGTTTACAGTGAGGTCTAGCACTGGGGCATCATGCCGCACACATGTAGCATGATGTCCAACCCAGTCACATTATCGTGACACCAAGTCGACCAGTCCTTACAAGAACCTCTTAATGCTGAGCGCCAAGCGAGGCAGCTGCAAGTACCATTTTTATAAGTCCTTGTTATGACTCAACCGGGGTTCGAACCCGCGACCTCCCGCATCCGAGACAGACGCTCTAACCACGAGGCCACGGAAGGGGTCGAAAAAGTAATGTATTTAAGAACTGTAAAGTTATGGTGAAAAATATACAGACCGACACTTGCATACAGAATGAGAATGTCCTGTTTATTCATTACTATTATGGCCCCCTTCACAGCGGGTGACTCACGGATGACTCTTTTCACACCCTCCCTCGCCCCTGGATAATCATGTGCTTGTAGTCCTAAATTGCTCAACTATATGCATTATTTTACAGTATACGCTGCTCATCTCAGTAATTTGATGTATGAAGCTAAATGCCTACAGGCAACTGTAACCTAATCTGGCATAAATAATTAGATCTAATTGGGCTGTATCTATGAAAATGCATTTTTGGGGGGACAAGAGATACAATTCCAGCTACGTAAAAATACCTGTACATAACAAGTGATTTGACTCTGAAACCTTCAACTAGCCAGGAAAACGGATGAAATAATCTAGGATCCGATGGGGATCAAGAGATAGCAATGCAAGCCTGCCAGCCACGGATTTTAGAGGTGGCAATAATTGGCCATCACAGTTGCTTGTCTAGTTTTAAAACTGTCGAAATAATGCTGCTGAACTTAACTGAATAAAGGAAAAGGGTTTTCCTAATGGTGAACCACTTTCATTTGATTTTTTTAAACCTAATACATCGGGGCACGAGTTCAAAAACTGGTCGATTGCTGGTCGGCGGTAGATACTTGTATGCTGCATAATAATTTAGACAGGCTGAGTAAGTGAAGTTGGCTATATGACAGTATCACACAAGGTGTCAGAAGAAAACAACTATTAATCAATCCCCTGTTGTAAAGAACACTTGGCGGGTGGTCAGTTACGTGATCAGTTTAGTCTGACAATCACCGAGTCTGGTATTTTCCGGTGTTCAACATCCTTTCAGTCCATGATTCCTCTACTAAAGCCAAATTCATACTAAACTATCCCCTTCCCCTCCCCCCCCCCCCCCCCCGTATAGAGCGACCTTCGCCTTTACGGTTTAACATTTTATAATACTTAATCCCTCAATACATTCAAAGTTACGTGTAATTTTTAACCAAGACTTAAACTGTAATTTACATAAATGTTAACTGCAAACCTACATTTTGAAACGAAACTTTCTGAAAATCTTATTTTCATTTCTTTTATGTTAAGATGCGTGCTTAGATGGTGAACCGGTGGCCTTTGAAACGTTATACCTGTAGTAAGAAAAACAGCAGAGTATCTGACACACAAAAAAACGCAAAACAACATCTGTGTAGGACTTTGTCTTTTTAAATTTTTTTGGTTGATTTTCTAATATTTTCTTATTATAGGGATAACATATCAGCGGTCTGTGGGTGAACTAAATACCAAGTTGAATTCGATGCATTAATAATACATCGTTACCAGATGGACAAAGCGACAACAGTGACGGTATAAAAGCAAATTCAATACACATACCTGCGTATGCGTCCATATTCCAGATTAGTTCTGCCCAGGTGGTTGGTATCCCTATGTGGTTGCATGCTTTGTATTGGGCATTCCCCGCGTTGTTATTTAGGTGATGGGACTTCATTTTTGTTTTTAATAAAAGAAGGCATCTGACCTTTAATTAACATAATTGATTGCACAATTAACAAGATTCATGTCATGACCACTGCTCAGAGATACACTCCAAAATCGAACTGTATCTAAATAACGCTAAAGTTGCGGAAGTGTAAGATGGAGGTGTGGACAAACGTATGGACCGACATACCGCCAAGCCATGGCGGGCTCGACAAATATTTTGTTTGTGTAAACCAACCCTTCAGTGAACGCAGTATTTACTTTACAGACAAAACAAACTAAACTGGAAATGAACCATTAATTTTTAATGTAAGAAATGAAGCCAAAAAGCAACAGAAATATTAATTACGATCCCGATTAGCTGGATATGCTGTTTCAATTAGCATGGTCAAAAAAGCGTTTACCACTCGGATTGACTAGTGGTTAAAGCGTTCGCCTCAGATGCGGGAGGTCGTGGGTTCGAACCCCGGCCGAGTCATACCAAAGACTTACAAAAATGGTACTAACAGCTCCCTCGCTTGGCGCTCAGCATCAAGAGGTTAGTGTTAGGACTGGTCGGCCTGGTGTCAGGATAATGTGACTGGATGGGACATCATGCTACATGTCTGCGGTATGATGCCCCAGTGCTAGACATCACTATAAACTGCCACATTACAGACATCGTAGCAAAATCCAAATCAAATCACACACACACACACACACACACACACACACATATATATATATATATATATATATATATATATATAATTCTATCTAACGCACATGGCGGTGCATCCAAGGATCTCAATTGATCTCTTGGTTCGACTAAAGCCAATCAACTTTGGCAAAAGAAACATTCTAATGATCCTTTAACCTATCCAGTCTTTTATACTGTTTTAAACATTTAACCGTTTGCAGTTTTACATATGCTTTCTGGTCATCGGATAGTAGTTTGTCCAACAGAGTCGGTTACCTGGAAAATTTTAGCTATGTAAGTATTATATGTACAAATTTACATCTGTTTTGACTTCGGGCTTTTTCGCACAATCTTCGTTGATACTTTGACAGCTGATTTAAAGGCGACGTGTCAAACGCCACGTATGTTTTGTTTCTGATGAAATTTCCAAGACTGAATATAACGCGATGCTAATTAATGGGTGGATAGTGTTCCATCATCTAGATTCTACAGAGGTGGGCAAACTTTCCAGTGCAAGTGCCGCATACACAAATTTACACATTGTCGCGGGCCGCATAGTTCATTAAGTAAAATAAAAAATATTTGAAATAGCAAAAACAAAAGGTTTTTCTAAATAACATCTAATTAATTTTCAGTTGTTAACATGTTGTTAATATTTGAAAACTTAAACTTAAACTTCAAAAGAAGCACATTTATTTGATAACCAGAGTAACATAAACAGAGTCAGTGCGAATGATGACTTGTTCCTAGGCCGCATGAAAACTCTTGGCGGGCCGCATGAAAGCCCTTGGCGGGCCACATGCGGCCCGCGGGCCGTAGTTTGCCCACCCCTGATCTAGATAGAAACTCGTCACACAAATACACAATTGCAACGGAAACATTTATTATGACTACATATTTGGGGGGGGGGTTCTCGCGCCACATAACTAGTTGTACATAATGTTATATTCTGCATTCTAAAATTCAAAAGTAAAATAATAAAAACACATTATGCATCATACAATTCATTCAGTCCAGTCACACCATACTTGAACCAATCAAAATGTGTAATGCACGCGAGTTACAACTAATTCTGTTAATCCTATTGGTCACGGTGTATTGGAAGTTAACTCCTGGTGGACCATAATGACTAAAATTCAATATCATTGGCTGATGCATATTGGCTGATATCGGGAGTGCATTGAATGGAGTAGACATTCTATTTATAGTATGCTGACACGATTTAATGCTTGCCTTTGTGATCGATCCATTGCAGACATATTTCACAGATCTTAGATTGTATTTCAAAAGATATTTTACCCCCAATATGCCTTCAGATTATTATGTTGTCAAAATTGTCCTTTCAGCTCCAACAAGGCAGAATGTTTTATCATAAACACAAAAGATGTCATGCTCCTGAGCAGGGAGTCATTGTGAGTAAATGTACTCATTATCTTTGGGACCAACCCTTCGATTTTCCGCTGGGGGAGGGGAGGCTGGGATTCATTTCCCAAAAACATATTCTCCTCCCAAATTGCTGAAAAAAAAACAATGACTCAGATTTGCGAAGAAAATCCTAGCTCCAACTCCCCTGCCCAAAACTGTTATGGTATGTCCCTTATCCGGGCATCATATTCCAGATCTGAATAAGACAATGACACGTGAGTGCAGCAAAATGGCCATTAACCAATAGATCATTGCACGAAACCAGTGCACTGCTAATTATCTAATTGAGAATACAATATGTTCCACATTAGATAAAGACTTCTGCTTCTTCTGGGACAAGATTCACATTTGTATCTGTATCCAGTTTATCAGTATAGATCTGATTGGCATTGGAAATTTCTGCATATGTTATTTGTCAAAAATTAAATTAAACACAAAAACGAAAAACGTGACGACAACAATACAAGGATACGCACCTAGTTACCACAGTAAAGGTGTATAACTCATAATGTAGCCATGTATAGTTATTATGATTATCTTTCTCCAAAAAAGGCACCTATTCGATGAAGACGAGAAATACTAGGAGAATCAAAAGTTTCTCATGGTACTTAAGCAAACAGAACTTAGCAAAAACAGCACTTATACAGCTGGAAAACCTGTATACGTTATTAGTGTTTAAAAACTGCAATGAAATGGCAAAATTGTACATATGTCACTAAGTGATCCTGATTGATAGCACTACATTGCAGAAAATGTGCTCACTCAAAATACAATGTTTTGATTATACAGCCAAAGTCAATATGGTGCAAACAATTAGAACCTGATCCGGACGTAAGTCGCAGCACAGACATGCAACGAACGTCCATTCAGCAGTGTCCTAATTCAAAACTTGAAATGTCAAATTATAAATACTGGTTTAATTCCGGAAAATCTAAAACAGGGGAGGGATGATAAACATTCCGAATACGAGCTTTCTATATGAACACACCTAGGAAAAAAATCTACTTCAGCATATATGACAGCATATGATCTAACAGGGAAAATAGTTTTCTTTTGGAAACAAAAAAGAGAATACTTATTACTAAGAAAATCCAGTAGGTTTTGACTGTAAATATGCGAAATAAAGGCGACAGAGATTAAGACATATGTTGATAATTAGCAAAGAAAACTAATATCGATGGTTACTATTTTGGACAAGAACGCTGAAGGAATACTTACGCCATTTTTTCTCCCAGGACCTTAACTGCTACTTATTATGCATGGGTATGTATATGGTCACTGGAATATGCAATACAAATTTTGTTATTCTGAATGAGAGTGTTATAGATTCCAGACGAGCTGTCTAGATTACAAATAATTGATGCTACGCCTCCTGATTAGCATATTCGAGGGATGGCATTTATGCAGTTGCCTGCTTGTGCTTTGATATTTTGACCCATTTTCAGTCAGGGTTTGAATGTTTGCGCAATTTCAACTATGGCTCATTCCCCGAGATTCTTGTAAATTTAATAAATAGTTTTTATAACAAACTGGCTATGTAAGACATTATAAAAAATTTAATAGAAACATTATTTACTCGAAATGAATCTGTTCTTTCTTTAATTATTTGCTACAGATATTATACAATTCGGTTATACGAATCTAGCCTAGGGCGATTATGGAATACCGCACATACCTGTAAATAAGTACGATTGAGCTGCATACAATAGAGAGTTAGATCTGCCGTCGTATTACGCGCTGGCAGTTCTGGATCTGTTTTTTTCTTTCTACAGATTAGTCTTAACAAATTGATTAGACCGAGATATCTCGGTACATTATGTGACAACGTATCTTGGTCTTTGTTATTTGCATTTTGATCGAAGTATACGCCAGCGCATACAGAAGTTTTACAAACTTAGAACTGCTTTGTATTTTCTACCCTCTGTAATACAGTCAGTCAGTTTGTTTCTATAAGACATGTTGGGGGTCGAATACAAAAATCTATCTCCTGACATACCTTTGTTACTGTATTATCACCCCAACTGTCCATAGATGACACAGCCTGTCAAATAATGGCCCAATAAATAATCGGCCGTTATCCCTGGGCTACTTTCCCTATTTGATTGACACGGTAAATTTGCCTTGTTTGTTTAAACACACCAGTTGACACTAAATGCCCTGTACATCCAAATGAAACCATTGCGACAAAAGGACAAGTACGTACAACTAAGTCCCACACAGCGAAGATTTGTAAATTTTGGAGTATCGTTTAGCGTAAACCAAAACCGTTTCCCTTGTCATGGGAGATCTTGATTCCCATAATTCGTTGGACGAGGGTCGAAGGACGTGAAGGATATCATATCTGCCATCTATACCAAGGAGTGCCCCGAATAATGGAATCAACCCCCACGAAAACTGTCTCAAACTTCAATCTGGTCATAATTCAATTTCATGGCGATCTCAGTTATGTTTAGCGTAATATACTTGTGGTAGGTTACCCAATTATAAAAATAAGAACTGCACCCCATGAAACTGTATCTTTCTAATTTAATAAAACCATTGTGTATACACACATCATGACCAAATCAATGCTGTCGTGTCATAAATGAAGGTACTATTTAATGAGACAAAATTGGAATATCTCTTTGTCAAATACCACTTAATGACACCTCTACCAGTTTGCTTTTGGCGTTTTAAAGCTCATGAACACAAACATTACTTTTTGCCGAGGCATTTGGAATAGAGCGCACTGTTGAAGGACCGACATAACACGGTAGCCGATCCATGCCGAATTTGTATTAGGAGCTGAATTCGCTCGCATTCAAGTTAACATTATCTTCATTTGCCAGCGTTTCAAACATGGGTCACGAGTAAATGAAACTTCTACACCCTTGGCCGATACACGTTCATTCCAACACAGACAAAAGATACATTCACATGGTCGAAGCTGTATTCACTGTGCACTTTAATATCTATAAATACTTGGAATATTCTACGATAGCAAGCAATTTGTGTGTAATCTTTATACTTGTGTTACTGAACACTGTAAAACATTAATTTATGTGACAAGCAATCTCAGGTTTTATGTGATCATGTTTTACGTGTGTCGGTCTGGATATATATATATATATATATATATATATATATATATATATATATATATATATATATATATATATATATATATCCCTAATAATGTTACAGTAGTATCTGCTAAATAAAGAAGCTTTTAGAAACCAGCTATTTTTATATTTGTTTTTTTTTAAGCAAAGAACCAATCATATTTAAAAGGCCGGGCTATTATTTATCTGCGGTGTGTAGCAATGGTCATTAAACATCCAAAGTAAGGAACTAGAACCGAACTGGTTTTCCTGGCTTCCCATAAATGCCCGTGTCATGATGTGCTGCAAAACTTTAGTCTTAGAAAAACCTTTCATCTACGTGTAAAAAAAATACTTTAGGCAAAAATATATACTTTTCTAACTACTCAATATACCCCTTGAAAGATCTGAATCTGTACAAGACATGAGGAAGGTAAGATCTGAACCTGTACAAGACATGAGGAAGGTAAGATTTGAACTTGTACAAGACATGAGGAAGGTAAGATTTGAACTTGTACACGACATGCGGAAGGTAAGATTTGAATCTGTACAAGACATGCGGATGGTAAGATTTTAATCTGTACAAGACATGCGGAAGGTAAGATTTTAATCTGTACAAGACATGCGGAAGGTAAGATTTTAATCTGTACAAGACATGCGGAAGGTAAGATTTTAACTTGTACAAGACAAGTGTTAATTACCACGATGTTCCCATTGAGTTGAATTTACTATATTATTTCATTATTAAAAAAGAAACAGGAAAAACTACATCAATTCAGAGGGAGCCTAAATGCTGCATTATAATGGTGGATTTGTTCACTTTGCATGTCTCAAGTTCTCCGGCTCTACGCGCAATCCGAAGTTTCAATTTATGTGAAGTCAAGTGATTCTTTTTTCTCCAAGGTCATGTGGATTTTCTTGGAATTTTTAGCTTTGTCCACCACACAGAAACATCAATGACAAACATTCTAAATCTCCAATACTGTGTTGCACAAGTTGTTCAAACTTTATGACACTTGTGGAGGCTGAAACAGTGTAACTGACAGAGCTGTTATTGCAAAAATTCAGTATTTGTATTTGTGGTGAAAGATTTATAGACTATAGCGAACGGCGATTTACAGCGAAGAAGCAATGCAATATCAAAACACTACCAAGCGCAAGACAATTGTTTGCAAGGCTTACATTGATACAGTCTGTTTGAAAACACCCCTAACGAGTAAAAGGATTGGAAATGATGATATTAACAGCAAAATGTTACCTTTTTCAATTTAATCAAGCAATTCACCCATCAAAAGTGAAATTAAAGTAAGAAACGACAATTAAATAAAGTTATTGATTAAAATTTTTCAAGTTTACACAGAGCCACAGACATAATAATGTGTTGCCTAAGAGATTGTTCGTTTTAAATCGCTGTCAGCTATAGATTTAATAATCGGGAAATTCACAGTCACCTAAAGGGCAGTGTCCGATTCGCTAACTAATATATAAAGTCGCCATTGCCGCAAATTTCTGTATTGAAAACACGTCACTCTGCCAATGCGTGACGTCAGAGCCAACTGCCGATTGAGAAGTCCAGTTTTGCTATCCAGTTGCGGGCTGTGTTTTTCGGCGCATATTTCGTTAACTACTGATTCACCGTTACGAAATAGATGCAGGCATGAGCAAGATGTTTCCGGCATCAAAGTTTGTACTTTTCAATATGCAGTTGTTTTCGTTGTCATCCGTTGAAATCTCATTAAACGTCACTGACAAGGTGACATCAGAGACTCCCACTATATAAATATCTGCATTCCATAATCTGTACTGTATTATTCTAAAAGTAATTTCACTTCTGACACAAGACAATGGTTAAATGATAGACTGGAATCTATCCATAAATACCACTCATACAAATGTAGTTGGCAGAGAAATGAGATGCAGGCACACACCTATGTTACAGTACATATGCCCCAAATCAACAATCAGTCTTGGAACGCTTCAAAGGAAGTCGTGGAAAATGTCAGCTTTCAGAGCTTAGACAAGATAATACAAGTCCGCGCCATTATTAGTCGATTAGTTAATCTTCATTTATCCTGTAATTCAAAGTGTATTAACTTGTTATGCCAAGTGTTGCCATCTCCTGGTTAATGCCGCTTAGCTTTTGCGTAAAAGAACAGCACCTAAGCGCACATCTTCACAAATTTATTGGCCTCAAGCAAAGTTAAAACAGGTTGTACTTGTACTAATTAAGTCAAGTCCTATTAAATGTAATCTGACAAGTACCATACGTGTAAAACGAGTCACAGGAATGGTTAAAAAGAAAATTCCTTTTTCATAATCTTGGTAAACATGCATTTAGGAAGAAAAAGGATATTTAGTAAAACTCGTTTGATTTTACTAAGAATGAATATATGTAAAAGTAATATTCACAGATTTTTATTTAAAAAAAAAAACGTTAGAACTTTTAATTTAAATTGTAGTGACGTGATTGTATTTCCCACGTGACTGTATTTCCCACGTGTATGCAAACCTGTAATCAATTACAATACCAATTTTTCAGTTTCTGTCTTATGTAACCTCGATTTCGTAATTAAAATTAATAACAGCTCATAAGCAAGTTTCCCATTTCCTTCACATGACAGTTATTTTCGAAGTACATAGCACACCAAACCCTACCGTGCAAAAATGTTTAAGAGAACTCAGAGGCAGACATAATTTCCAACCAGCATTTTAATTTTTTTTCTTCAAAACCTTCCGCTCTTTTCCTTATATTATAATAGTTTCAGTTCAACGAACCCTATTCCCAAGCACGTGTCGACCAGCAATCAATTTTCCCGGTTTTATGGTACATGCTGAGGATTAGTAATTAGTTCGCTGAGTCAGCTAATCAGTTCTAATTAGTATGTTTATCCAATGGATAAGAATGGTGTTTAGTACACACGCCCAAATCAGGTCTTCTGAACACAGTCTGACAAGTCAAAAATTGTTGTGAACACGTGGACAGATATATTAACACCACCCACTTCTAACAGTTTTGCATACCATTTTTACGATACGTATTTTAACTGGTCGAAAGACAGGATTAAATCAACAATTTACGTGCATTTATCTTTATTCTCAATTTCTCTTTTGTATATAAGAAATGAACACACAAATGTATGCATAGTTTTTAGGTCCTGAATAGGAGGATGTCTTTTGCTTAAACAATATTAATCCAATTCATGAATCTTCAATACTTTAAAAATACAACTACTAAATCCCCGAAATGGAAGGCAGGCCATCATAATCGTAACTTTACTATTGCATGTTCACATGAAATTTCAAGTTAACGATATCTGAAGCATTTTGTAAGTTTATTACGTTTTACAGAGTTCGTGGTACAATTTATTCTGCCTGTGAAGGGCACTCGTCTATGAACCAGGCAGCGACGCAATTTTCTCCTCCATGAAATCTTGTCCTTTATGGACAGGCTTCCTACATACCAAGTGTTCTTCAGTACATGTTTCTCTGCATTTGACACAGAAGCTACCTCCATGATAAATCGAATACATTTCATTACATATTATCCATGCTTTTTATTAAAAATTGCCCTCAATACCCATCCCTCCGCCGGGACAAATATGTCGTGATTAAAATTCAGTTAAACATATTAGATACCCTCCAGCTATAATGCATATTTTTAAAATATGTCTCTGTCACCCACCCCCATTTGGAATGGACCCAACAGGATGGACCAGATAACAGTATGTATCCACCTCAGTTATAACATGGGTGTATTTGTATATTTTGTAAACAAAATAATAATAATTTCTTCTTGATGTATTTAGGATAAGAGAGAGAGAGAGAGATGGACAGATGAAAAGACAGATGAAAAGTGTCACAATATCCTCTAATGAAGCATGGAGTACAACTTTTATGCATTATTGTGTCAACAGTCTGTTGTCAGTCTTTAATACCGTATATACTCGCTTATAAGTCAAGACAAATTGCAAATAACAACGATCATGTTGTTGATGTTGTTGTTCTAGGGTTCAACGCCATTTTTCAGCACAAGACAGGCTACACGGCGGCCAATATAAATGGTGGAGGAAAAACCCGCGAAAACCCCGGAAAGAACCACCGACCCACGAGAAGCTACTGGCAAGCTTTCTCACGTATCCACATTGGCAGAGCCCGAGACTCAAACCCACGCAGCCAGAGGTGAGATGGCAGTGACCCGTAACGGTGAGCGCTTTAGATCACTCGGGGCCCCAAAACAAACACAATGATCCTAATCTGCCGTAGCATAATGTGGCTGTAGAACAAGGTCTATGTTGTTCGTTCTACTGATTACTCCTAACAAACTGAGACGGCAGATAAGGGTCTGTGTAGTTTGCTGTTGGAATCGTCTTACAAGCGAGTATAAATGGTTATCTCTTACGGAGTGTATGCGTACATGCACATACCATTCTACTATAAATTATGACAAAGGTCAAAACAAAAGTGAATTTGTAGATTGAGTTAGGTGTATAATTTACCACGTTTTAGCTAACAGATTCACGTTTCGGAAAATTGTCTGCATAATCAAGCACAACTCGTGTGGAAAAAAAATAACAACGAGGAAACCACAGTGGAAAGTTCAATATTAGATCATAAGCATCGTGCCAATTTTTACAATTCAAATGCACCAAAAATGCAAGTGATAGTGTTCAACAAACACTGTCCCCACATCACCTGGAGCTACAAGTCTGCTTGTTCAAGTAGCCTAAATAGCTGGCACATACAAATCAAGGTTTACTGAGAATTTTATACATATCATTTACAATATTTCATAAGAATAAATGTAAACACATGCAGCGCGGAAAACACGATTATCTCTGATATTTGTCTCAGTTATCCCTATTCACATTATAACTGTATGCAAAAGAGTACCCAATCGTAAGCACTAACCCCTGGGATGGGACTGAAATTCTGAAACAGATGTGTACATAGACAGACCAACACCAATCATATCCTCCAAGCTGATGTCTCTTAATCTTACAGGAGAAGTTGCGCGCCATTTTCTGTACAAACGTTTACGAGCTGGGACACATAATCCTCACTGTTCTTTCAACAACTGATGGATCTTGATTTTTATAAAGTCAAACAAATCAATCCGCTAACAAAATTTGTTTTTGTTGTTTTTTTTTTTTTTGGGGGGGGGGTTGTATATTAAAAGCATCTCATCTGGTCTAATAATCTGTTATCGTCTGTTATATTGTGAAATTTGTTTGACCATGTGGTTAACGTTTCCACATATTTCAATCCCTTATTATAATGCCATCCAATATAACACGGTTTTTGTTACAAGTGTGGTAGTCATGGATCCCACGTCATTATTCAGTAGCAGAAAAAATTATGCGTAGCAATTACTTCATTTAAAGGTGGTTTGACTATAGGACGGTATATTACATAACTCCCATGGACGGCATAATAATGATAATAATACTATTCCAATCCTTGTGACCTCGCCACTAGTATGCAATTAGATATTTATTATTTTTTTTTAAAACAGAATAATTCAAAATTTTATTTCCAGGCTGTTTAAAGTACATGGCGATCACAAGACTGTACTATCCACTGGCCAAAAATGTGGAGAAACACAAAATCTGGTATAAATAATATAACTAAGGAGAGTTAAAACAGATATTTTTTGCTTATAATGTTGTTGATTATTTTTAGATGATCCATTTCCCGCTGTATCGAATAGCATCTGATTCATTTTATTTATTACATGGGTATATGACAAAGCAATTAGCGAAAGTCTCTGAATTTCCAGAAAATATTATAACAATTTATCAATGATAACACACAAGTTATTTGTGTTCAGTTTAAATTTACTCAGTATGACTAAATGAATGACTTACGAAATCTAACAATTACTCTAATGTGCATGTTTTTAACTTCTAGTGACCTTGCAGAGAATGGTCTATTAGCTAGCCTTACAGAGAAAGGTCTATTAGTTGGCCTTACAGATAAGGATCTATTAGCTGGCCTTACAGAGAAAGGTCTGTTAGTTGGCCTTACAGATAAGGGTCTATTAGCTGGCCTAACAGAGAAGGGTCTATTAGCTGGCCTTACAGAGAAGGGTCTATTAGTTGGCCTTACAGATAAGGATCTATTAGCTGGCCTTACAGAGAAGGGTCTATTAGTTGGCCTTACAGATAAGGGTCTATTAGCTGGCCTAACAGAGAAGGGTCTATTAGCTGGCCTTACAGAGAAGGGTCTATTGGCTGGCCTAACAGAGAAAGGCCTACTAGCTGGCATAACAGAGAACGGTCTATTAGCTGGCCTAACAGAGAAAGGCCTGCTAGCTGGCATAACAGAGAAGGGTCTATTAGCTGGCCTAACAGAGAAAGGTCTATCAGCTGGCCTAACAGAGAAGGGTCTATTAGTTGGCCTTACAGATAAGGGTCTATTAGCTGGCCTTACAGAGAAGGGTCTATTGGCTGGCCTAACAGAGAAAGGCCTACTAGCTGGCATAACAGAGAACGGTCTATTAGCTGGCCTAACAGAGAAAGGCCTACTAGCTGGCATAACAGAGAAGGGTCTATTAGCTGGCCTAACAGAGAAAGGTCTATTAGCTGACCTAACGGAGAAGGGTCTATTAGCTGGCCTAACAGAGAAGGGTCTGTCAGCTGGCCTAACAGAGAAGGGTCTATTAGTTGGCCTAACAGAGAAAGGTATATTAGCTGGTCTACAAAGAAAGGTATATTAGATGGCCTAACAGAGAAAGGTCTATTAGCTGGCCTAACAGATAAGGGTCTATTAGCTGGCCTAACAGAGAAAGGTCTATCGGCTAGATATTTACTTTTTTTTAAAAAGAACACAGCACTCCCTCATAATTCTGTCCATAGAAGCGATACAGTATACTTTCTTACAGCGAGACAACCTTATAATAAAGTACATGATACGGTTTTGCTACCACTTAATGAAATGGAATCCATGACCATACTCTCCTTATATCAGGGACCATGGTATAATGAAGGGCCTTATAGTGAGAGATTCTCTTTGCAACATAATGTAATGTTCATTTCATCGCAGTCATTTTAATATTCAATGTGCGTTTTTTTATTACAATACATTATAGCTCATCTAAACGCGTTTATTAGAAACATTATATCACGTGACTCATTAGAGAAAATATTGTTCAATTTTCAAAATAAAAACAATTTGGCTGTTGGTGATTTTTTGGACTGAATCAAGGAGGAAATAAAGAAAGCAGTTAACTAACCAAGTAATAAGCAGTGACTACACAAATGACTTGCTCGCTCAGACAAGCTGAACTCTGCCCCAATCGAAGAATGGCAACAGTCAGCAAATTACATTAGATAAGGATGGATTTGTTGCCCATGATGATGTTTGTTTAAGTCTCCTGAACACCCGATATCTGATACGTTATGCAGCCATGTCATCAGACACAATCTCCCTTGTTAGCCATCAAAATACAACCTGATAAGCTGACAAAATCTCTTGTCTGCAAGGCAAACCAATCAGATACCTGGGCAGCTCACCTGGACTACAAGTGTACCCAGTAACCAAAAACAATGCCCTATGGGAACTTCAAAGGCCCACGAATTCCTCGGTATTGGAATGATCTAAACATGAAACTGATATGTCATTGGTCACCTTGTATTTCATTACCAATTACCTAATGCTGATTTTTTTGGCATGCTACACGAGAATAATGACATCTGATTACATGAAGCAGTTGTGTAAAATGGATATAGCAATGACATCATACGAAAATGCAAGTTAAATCCCATTATAGTCAGAAGTTTCACGTGCAAGAGTGCATGTCTGCACACGTGTCATCACAGACAGGGCCGGCGCTACCATATAGGCAAACTAAGCAGCCGCCTAGGGCGCTGATTTCAGGGGGCGCATTTTTAATTTTTTTTTAATTGTTTATACATTTTGAAATTGATATTTTCCGGGGGGGGGGGTGCAGAATCTAACCTTGCCTAGGGCGCCAGATAGTCTGGCCGGGTCTGGCGCCGGCCCTGATCACAGAATATGGCCTGTGCGCTCTTTTCAGCAACATATCACCACATACAGATACCGGTATCCTTACGCATTCATTTTTAAAACCATCATTATTTTTTAAACCCGATTTTGAACTCATTTTTTTTAAATATTGCTTATACATTTATGCAGCGTGGTTCAGTTATGTAAAAATCAAAATGTTCATTAAGTACAGCAAATGATTTAATAATTCACATAAATACAGTGAGATCTGTGTACAAAGCACACGTAGTGGGCCTCAACAGAGATCCTTTATGGACAGGTGTAATCTATATATAGGTTGAACATATTAATGAAATTTAATCAACTTCAACCAGACTCTAGCATGGCTCAACGAGAGCTCTCCCATACTAGGGTCTGCTTCATTGATCGATTTCACCGATAGAAGGCGCCTTAGTCAACATTTGCGGAGGTGAAGTGACTAAGACAGTTCACGCTAAAGCAGTTTCTGCAATACAATTATGTTGTAAACTTAAAAGCATACAATTACATAACACTCTTTAAACAAGCATTTGGTTCTTAAAGTGTTGTTTTAACGGCACATTCGGGTATCGGACACAACTGTCGCTGGGGAGGGGGAATATAAAGACTAGTACATTTTGTCCTTCAGGACTGTGTCCTTTATGTGTAAACGTCCACTAAGATGGGTTTAATTGTATTAAGGTTTATTATCTTAAGATGCTCATAAAACAATGGGGATACAATTTTAATGATTACACATTTTATGGGTCTCAGAACTGTCACTCCTTTGTTAGAGATTTTATAATAGTGCGAGACTACTATACTCACATATTTGTGACATGGTTTGAATAAGTAATGATGAATTCAGTAAAGTTAGCATTGACAAAGAAAAGAATACTTGAAATTTCTCACAAACATGTTCAATGTAAACTTTAAATGAACTAAGCTGTATTAAGACCAGGCTGTAAAATCAATGTGGCAGAATGGAGTGAATGCTTTTCAAGTTTGAAACATTATTCAGATTGTCTGTGGAATAGCGTTTTGATTCAATTTACTTCTTTGTGCTTTCGAAAATTCAAACTTGCTTTTAAACACTAAGTTTCGTGCTTGGTCAATGTAGGTATGTGATAAAGATTCCCACTGGTCAACGGTTCTTTCAGGGGGTTTCCCGAGGTGCTATATAAAGTCAGTCTTACACTGGAAATGGCGTTAAAACCAAAACAACAACACGTAGTGACCAATTCACGTGAACTGACGATACTCGTATTGTAAAAGTTGAGCACGTTTATTCCAGGCTGACGAGGAAAACATCAGGTTGCTTTCATTTTTTTAATTTTTATTTTTTAAAACAAAAAAAATTTCCGACTGCAAAGTATTGTAGATTCCATAGATACCTCCTCTACGAAAGTCTCATATTTTAGTTACATGTTGTGCCACAAAACGAAGGCGGTAACAGTTAGATCCACCTCTGGAATTGCATGACAATTCTAAACCTTATTAAACGTTTTCGAAGACCTCTAAACTCAATTTATAGTCATTCTCTATCTGCTGAGAAAATTTTATAATTATATGCAAACAACTTCGACAAGCAAATACATGTATGCATATGTATATTATGTGTGAATGTTTTTATATTTTTCTTTAGTACGAGTACATTAAACAGTGGTGTAAGCTGATTTTAACACCTAACGATACGGTACATCCTCCCCCCTCCCCCCTTGATCCAGTCTGGCAGTTAAATGTCTTAAGACCACCACCACCCCAAAATTCGTTTCTAAACATTATACACAAGATAACGATGAGCATATGTAATGTACTAAACACTTCAAGTACTGGACTAAACCGGCTCAATCAAATGCACAAATAAATTTCGGGATTTTTTGTAACAAAAGGGTGGGGTGCCAGGGTCGGCAACGAAAAGCAGACGATTGGTCGACCGGAAACACATTGTTTTTCTAATGGGTACTACGTATCTGGCCATACCGTTTAACTTGCATCACTGCTATAAATGAATAAATGTAACCACCAAGTCTTTTATTACCATAAATGATAAAGAGGGGTATCTAGATTGGTGAGCCGATGTTGCAGTTATTTATTAACAGAATATATATATGTATATATATATATATATATATATATATATATATATATATATATATATATATATATATATATATATATATATATGTGTGTGTGTGTGTGTGTGTTTTAACGGAACGTCATCATAGTACTGGTTAAAAAGTGCGAGTTAACCGTTAAGCTCTAAAAGAGTAAAGGTAAACGTGAGCTCTTTCATGTAAAGGATATCACTGTGTTATTCAATTCTTGCTGTAAAAGGTACATTCATGATACCTTTTTTTTAATTAAAAAATATTTTTAAGAAAGGTATGCAAGAGATTAAGTGTGATGACCTGCTAATCCATGTTATATTGTCAGGTGTGAAGACGTGTAATGCACAAATAATGAATGCCATTGAAGATTAAATGGGTCACAGTTTCTTTTGATGTCGCCGACCTTGCGCCTTTAAAAAAGTGGTGGATCATCACTATCCCTCCACTAGATAGTGATCCGCCACGGCAATTGGGCGATTGCGCAACTAACACATTATGAGACACACCGCCCAGGTAAAAATAAAAAAAGTCGGCCAAGATTTTGCCTAGAGACACTGAATATTTGATTGATTAACAAACACAATATGGCAACCCAGTGCAAGTGATTGCTATACAATATGTGCACAGACAACGATGGAAGAAAAAAAAAAGAATCAACAATTTCTTTTTTTTTCTTTTCTTTTTTTGTCCATTACTTGGAGGTGCATTGGTAAGTAAGTTTGTCGGGCGACGGAACATGAAGATACTACTCGAATGATCAGACAAACGGAGTGTACGCTTTTGTATTTCATTAAAGGTAAAACGCGACGCTAGCTGCCAGGGTCAACAAGGTCATTCGAAGTCTCGCCAAGTATCAGCCGAGTCGGTTTCCCCCTATCCCGACCCCAGCAAATCCAAAATGGGGCCAAACAAGACCTTAAATGATTTATCTAGTGAGAAATGACTGACAGGTCAACTAAAATTCAATAGGTAAACTAAAATTATATGGAGCCGCTGGAGCTGAACTTAAATCTACCTTCGCTCAACAATAATACTCCACAGAGAAGCCGGTATTTTAGAGGCGATTTTTGGTAGTTAGCGTGTCATACCAGACGTGTTTCATGACTGATAAATTGATCCCCGAAATACTTTCTCCCTCTGCTACATGAGAAGGAAGTAAATGCTAAATACTTACTATTATTGCTACTCATATCCTTTGTAACTCACATGTATTATATATAAATCCAAGACGATACCCAGAGATCGTGAAACGAAAAGCGTGTAAAATCCATTAGAAGAAATAGGAAAGCACCTGTTGATACTAACATCTTTGGAATACAAACACCTGTAATTTATGTACAAACCTGAACTCGAACTTGTTCCCTGTCCGTACGAATGGCATAGTAAACCTATCCAGAGAACGAGGATTAGCACCGTCCTGGAAGAGAAAAGAAAAGTTTTAAAACTTTTCAGTTGCCGGCATCAAAGCTTTCACATATATGTGAAAATTTAGTAAAAGCTCATATCATACCTTGGTAACATTGTATTAATTAACATAGCGCCAGACCCGATATAAATTTAGGTTTGGAAAGTCATGAATGGGGTCTCCGTGTTGTCCTTTCCACCGTCGTAACTCCGGAGCGTTCTCCCCACACTTGACTGAGACTCCAATACTGTACAATCCAACACATGCAAAACGGTGGGCTAGACCACTCCGTTCCAGACAGGGGTAGGCGGGTTGTAGATGACGTAATCACTTGTCAAACAGGCATCTGGGAAACAGGGGCACTCTGCTCGACTAACAAGGCAGCAGCGGTGTGCAAAATGTTTGAGTGAGAATATCAGCAAGGATTTGAGAGGCGTAAATTCCGCAGAATTGTGACCTCGTCATGAATGGAGACCCGCCTATCTACACTCGGTTTGTCTGCGTTTAGTGGATGGGGATTTATTTAAGGTAGCGTACACGAGGTGTGACTGTAAAGAACTGAGACTAAGCGCCGAGACTAGGCTATTCATAAACAGAGATAATTATTTGCACTGTGTCGGTATGAATAATTTAATTCAACCTGCCTGGATACGTTCTTGTCAAGTTGTTCTATGCTGTATGCGAAAGTATCGTACTTTTGTATCCAGCCACATGTGCTGAAAATCTCCATTCAAACCGACCAGCTCTTGTGCGATTTGCACCAAGTAGGAACGCTTTCAAATGGAATATGGTAAAATTGTTATAGCTCATAAACTAGAGAAAATGTCATTGCAATATCGGCACTTTATAATGTTGACCCCTTGCCTTCTGCATTCCATCCCAACGCATCCCCACCGCTACTTACAACTGGGGTTGCGTCCACTCCAGTATCCGGTAACTTTAATGTTATCAATCCATTCCGATGGAATATCTACCAAATATGATAAGCATATATGTCGGTGTAGGCGGAGTCCAGGTTTACAATAACTAACGTAGATGACGTTTCTGGTGTTGGTAGACATAAACATATAAAATGGGACGTATGTGTAGCTATTGACGTGTCACAGTTGCTTGAATTTCCCAACAGTTCCATTTTTCCTTTCTGGGGGTGGGGGCTATCATGAAAGTTAACTATTTTCCTTGTGAAATTGTTTACAAGTTTAACAGCTGTGTGATTTATTTGTATACCATATGTGGTCCTTTCGTTTCGTGTACTCCGAGAAGAAAAACAAAACATTACATAAAGTCTTCATGCCAAGATCATCTTAAATCGACAGCTAACCAAGTTTAGTTATTTTAACAGAAGTCATGGAAATAAATTTGTGCGTAATGCAAACCGTCTTCGCAGAGAGTTTCGAAATCGGCATTAGAGAAATTACAGCTTGTACCTATAAATGTGTCCATCTATCCCCTTTACGAACAAATTAACAGTTCTGTATCAAATTGTATGGACAGCATTTGTACGCTACTTACTAATCATATCAGTCTGTTGATGAAAAGGAGTTAACAAATTCATAAACTAAACCAGCATGGCAGTTCAGTTCGTCATAAGGTTTCTGCTTTAATATTTTGATTTTTTCTTTTCTTCTGCAAATCTTCAAATATGTTGTGCTTTTTCAAAGTTGGCCTTTTAAAAACAAATCAATATAATTATGATATTTAAGACCACCCAGTCCCCTAGGCTTACATGGAACTTGACTAACACATGTTATCTCTTATCAACTGTGCAACCTTTATCTCGGATGTAATTTGCAGTGTATCAAATTACATGCAGATAGAAAGTACGGCGCGATTAGCTGCATCTACGAGTTTAGAAATTGAATTACAAATTCTCAACGGAATTGTCAGAATGGAGGCGGGAACAGATGTAGTATTGAGAATAATTGCCTTCCGCCCATTTCTTGGACAAATTGAATCAAATTATATACCTTCTTAACATTTACTGCAACGCAAGCGAATGAAATAATAATAATAATAATAATAATAAACTACGTATGAATTTCTTCTAATGCTTCCAATAAAGCATAATTGTCTTGATCAACGTAAATTCGGGAAATTTTCCTTCGCACCTCTAATAGTGTGCGTTCATAAATTATAAGGTTACATATAATATCCAGCTTACGACATTATATTGGACTTTTTGACTAAAACAAAGCACTAGTCCCAGAAAACAAATGTGTGCTGTAACTCTGTAAAACGTGCAGTATATTCCAAAATACTTTCTCAAACTGGTGTTATCACACTCAGAAAATAGACACTTCTTACTCTCCAAATTAAGGACGCCAACGTGTGTTATATTTTCTGCAAGAAAAAGTTAATTATGACCTGGTTACCCATTAAGCACACTATGCACATGCTTAGGGCACCTGCCCAACATAGGCACCAGGAAAAAAGAATTCAAATTAATTGTTGTAGATTAAATATAATGAATTATATATGACCATTTCGATCAGCATGTACGAGCATTTTGATTTGGAATGATGACAGCACTGGTATTTTCCCACCTGTTTAGCTTTTAATATTTTTTTTAGTTGTACGTTTTTAGGAGGGTGGGGGCACCATAATATTTTCAGTGCTTAGGGCCCTAAATGACCATAATCCGGCACTGATCAATAACGTAATCCAAAGTCGACGATCCAGTTTGGAAACATGTATTTTCTGAGACTAGGTTAATGGTTATATGCTATTCCATGTATTTTGATAAAAATAATATCCTGACCTTATAAAGCCTGGGGTCGTGCCCCTAACGTACAAAATATGCATCACACAGAGATACGGTTGCGATATGCCAACGGTTACAATAAAAACTCATTGCCCTTGTTACAAAATATATCTGATTTATAAAGCGGATCAATTTTCCTAGGAAACAAATCGAATACACCTTGGGTGGCCACTGATCGAACTCAAGACGGACACAACTTTCTGCACACGCAAACATGATTACGTTAAGAAGGAGACAGAGTAGCTAAAAGCCGGACGAATGGCCACCCTGATCACATATAAGTTTGTTCAAAGTGCGCCAAAAGAATCAAAGAGTTTCCACCGAATAGGATGTGCTTCCAATCGCCACCATCACAACGGGAAATAGTCGGAGCATCCACGTCAGTTTTCTATGCGAGTCGAATACTTTCGACTTTCTGAAATAGATACGTTGGTATTCGTGAAGGTACTTTTCAGATTGTTAAGTTTCAGGCGGAATACTACTTTGCCATCGAAAATGGTCCCGGTCAGTACACGAACGCTATATTCAGAACAATTCGATGAATAAAGTCCAATAAGTAAGGCTAACTTACATATATGGAAGACATTTTTACATCCGGCAGAATTTTAAATGGCTTTGATGTATTTAACTCCTTGGAACACTGTCAAAAGTCTTTTGGGTTGATGGAAAGGGACCAGAGAAGCTCCGATGAAACTCTGTGTAAATATGCCAAGAATAGATCCTGATAATAAAAAAATAAAACAGAGTTATTTTGTCTTGGATATAATTTTATTATGTACCTATTAGTGTACGTTTCAAGACAGTGGGATGCATTTAAGCCGTGTGCGGTAAACAAAAATGTTACCGGTGTTTTTTTTATTTTTATGACGGGTTTTCAAGGATATACTTTGATTTAGAAAACAGAATTTTATATGCATGGTTAACCTAAACATCCATCTTTATTTTGAAATAGAAACGATTCTTTTCTGGCAGGTCTATTTCTCCAAATTTTTTTTTCTTCATCAAGAATCCAACCGGTCTTGCGAATTTCTACAGAAACGCTATTTCTCGTGCCTAATTAAAAAAAAAAAAAAAAAAAAAAAAACGAGACCGCCTTTTCTGTCTAGCGAGACAAATCTTGGATGCATAAGGCTGATTGATTTCCCCATTTTAGGGAATGAAACAAAAACTGCACAAAAAGCAACGAAAAAGGCATGCAGCCTGCAGTATGTTATTTGAACGTAGATGGTCTAAATAACAGTTCGATTAAACATATTCAAGCTAAGACATATATCGCTAACTGAAAGTAACTTTGGAATCAATTGCACAATCAATTAATGATAGGTGCATAAATGGAGCTGTTTCTTTGTATGGCTGCAATACACAACAAAGAATTATCGACACTCCAGTGAATATTTTTCGATTCACCTACAGTGAGCTTACAGGGTACATTGATACTTTTCATAACAGTGGAGATAGTAAACTGAAATAGTTGTACAACTAAGTAATATAAAGTTCTCAGTCACTGTAAACAGTGTGCCTAATATGGTCATGTGCTTTAGGATTTCAGTTGAGGCAACATTTTGTAGAAGACACAAGGTAATTCGTATACATTTTTGTTTTGTTTTTAATGGGCTTAATGCCATTTTCAGTACACGATAGGCTATATTTAGTGTCCATTATATCTGGCGGAAGGACAACCTGACGACACCACGGAAAGCTATTAGAAAGATTTTTACGCGTACCCACGTTAGCAGAGTGGAGACTCTAACTCACTTGGACAGAGACAGAATGGCAGTGATCCGTTTTAAGCCGAGCGCCTTAGATCACCCAGCCAGCCGAGGCCCCTAATTCTTTGATAATTAAGAAAATCATGAAGAAATTCGTAACGTAAGCCTTAAACGTTTTTATGCCGACAATCATTGCACACGACTTGAATTGAGAATTACACATGATATTAATTGGACTTGAATTGAGAATTACACATGATATTAATTGTGGTACTGGTCATGATTTAGCAACGAGATATACACCTGCAAATAAAACGAAAGAAAATGTGATGATAAAAGAAAGCGTGCTTCAGATGAGGTAAACTTTCAAAACAATCGAACATCAGTATTTTGTTTAGCACTTCGAAAATACAATCAGTACAAGATTTCTCTATCATAAGCTTTTAAACAAGTGTTCTTCTACTAAATATCATTTGTTCACACGAATATTCGTAAGTCATCAAAATGAAACATAAAATCAAATTTAAAATGTGAACTAACTTTTGTCCACAAATTTAAGTTGTGCTTTGCATGATGTAAAAACAATGTTCACATATAAAACTCTTTGCCTATGATTGTGAGTTGTAAATAGAATGTTTACACAGCATTTGAGTTAAATCACGATCTAGGCCTAGTCATGTTTATAATTAGATTGGAATTTTCCGTTGGAATGATTCACATCTACGTAAAGTGAAAATGTGTATAAATGGGGATTTGATTAGTAAATAATTCATTCCTCCTTTAGGTCAGACCCTGGGAATCCATTTGTGATCATAGTTTACGGTTGTATTCAGAAATAATTTGAGAGGAATCTTTTATTTAAACTATTCATAGGAAGTCCTGAAGTACTCATTCACTTTTGGAGTTTTAGTATTACTTTGGATTATTGTGAACGCATTTGAAAGACATTCTCGATTGCAGGAGGACATTCAAGACTATTGGAATTCATTCTGAACATTTCATAGTTTTTGATTTATGATAGGACATTTAGGGTTATTTTTTATTTTATTCACAATACTGTACGTGTCTTGAATTGTCACTTTGTAATATAGTGACACAGTACTTGTTGATTTTACTTAAATTGTTGGTTTTATTTTCTTTCTGTTACATAATTTAAGACATAGAATCGCAACCGTATCTTCTTTACGTCTTGACAATATTCTTGCAGGTTTCTCAGTGTTTTCAGTCTACAATGGTTCTTTACATTTTTAATGTCAATGAATATGTTAATTGATGAATGAAACAGCCATTTTGAGGTCCTTTATGTACTTGTATGGGCAAGAGTTTTTCCTCAAATTCATCACTGTCCTGTTTGTAAAATTTTGAAGTGTTAATGTGAACCATTTTTCACTCGATGTCATGTAGCCATATTCTCAGTGTTTAGCCGAGTGAGATCGTAACGCATATGCCTGACCTGTTTTCTTTACTCAGTCTTTAGCCGAGTGAGATCGTATCGCATATGTATGACCTGTTTTCTTTACTCAGTCTCTCGCCGAGTGAGATCGTAACGCATATGTCTGACCTGTTTTCTTTACTCAGTCTCTCGCCGAGTGAGATCGTAACGCATATGTCTGACCTGTTTTCTTTACTCAGTCTTTAGCCGAGTGAGATCGTAACGCATATGTATGACCTGTTTTCTTTACTCAGTCTCTCGCCGAGTGAGATCGTAACGCATATGTCTGACCTGTTTTCTTTACTCAGTCTCTCGCCGAGTGAGATCGTAACGCATGTCTGACCTATTTTCTTTACTCAGTCTCTCGCCGAGTGAGATCGTAACGCATATGTCTGACCTGTTTTCTTTACTCAGTCTCTCGCCGAGTGAGATCGTAACGCATATGTCTGACCTGTTTTCTTTACTCAGTCTCTCGCCGAGTGAGATCGTAACGCATATGTCTGACCTGTTTTCTTTACTCAGTCTCTCGCCGAGTGAGATCGTAACGCATATGTCTGACCTGTTTTCTTTACTCAGTCTCTCGCTGAGTGAGATCGTAACGCATATGTTTGACCTGTTTTCTTTACTCAGAAGTCTACATTCAACTTAGCATTCCCTTGCCCAATTTTGCACTTATTCCATTCTTCGTCTTTTGGTTTATCCCAATTAGGGGGCCTTTTTTATAATGATCGGCCCCTTGTCAAAACAGAACATATATGTATCGAAAATGAAAGCTGTTTTGTAGTGTAATAATGACGACAATTTTCTAACATCGTCGTTATTAATATTATTATTATTATTATTATTATTGTCTGTCCCTTAACGCAGTTCCTATAAAACTGCAGGGGGAATTTCATAAAAACAATCATCAAAACGTTTAGTTAAAATACCAATGTGCGGTCTCTTTGCTGACCCTCGGCGAGAGGTGCCATTCTCGGTTATTGCCCTTGCGCTTCTTGGGCGGAATGACAAGGGCAACATATTTTTTGAATGCAACTGAAATGACGTATACAGTATTTTATTTATATCCATAGGAAGAAGCATCACATAGTTGATGTATTTTGCATTTTGATGTATGGGTCGCTGTAAGTAGATTAGGGGTGAGCTCCGTGAGTGGCGGTTGGTCAAGTAGGTTTGAATATACAGTGGAGAGCATGTGATTTTGCAATGGCGAGCCGTTGCAGGTGCTGCAATTATTATTATTATTATTATTATTATTGCTGTGCTTAAAAGTTAAGGGTTGGTCCATTGCAGAATATTGCATAACATAAATTGGAACTAAATGATTTTGGTAAGAATAGTACTAAAGAAAGTTAACACGTCAGTGTCAGTCCGGTTTTGGCTTTTCAGTTTGGTGGCGTTCCGGTTTCGTCTATTCAGTTAAGTGGATTTCCGGTTTAGTCTTTTCAATTTAGTGGCATTTCGGTTTTGTCTTTTCATTTCAGTTGCATTCCGATTTGGTACTTTAAATTCAGTGCCAAAGAAAATTTCCTGCAGCCTGTATCTACTACCAAATAACGTCCACAGATCGAAACGTTTTCTTAATCATTTGTAGTTTCTTAACGTCTCGCAAATTCAGACCTTGGTGACACTGAAGGATAAAAAGAAAAAGGATAAAAAGCTAGTCAAAAGTCACGTGATGTCATCATGCACTGTCAGGCTTCATCAGATATCCTAAAAATACATTGACTCTCAGCTAGATGGTAGAGAGAAAATGGAGGATTTCGAGGTCAATGTGTACTTTTGCAGCGCGGAGAGAGTGCGTTCTGAGCATCCGTACATCGGTAGAAAAAAATATATATTTGCAAGTTGGAGTTGAACAATATCCCACAAAAGACTCCAAAATTGAATCTTTTGCGATTGAAATACACCAATATTTCCGAACAGTTTCTTAATATCCGTTACGTTTTTAAGGAGACATCCCGTCGCTTGAAAAGGAAAAAAGAAAGTGGATATTACACACACACACACACACACACACACACACACACACACACACACACACATATATATATATATATATATATATATATATATATATATATATATATATATATATATATATATATATATATATATATATATATATATATATATTGTTACGAGTCTAAACTCTTAAAACAAGTAACAGAAAAGGATGAAAGACAGCAACCATTGTAAAAGTTAACAAATAATTTTTATTTCCCTAGGATACAAAAGTGAAAATGAGAAAAAAGAACTTACGATATTGCGAAATAAATCCAAAAATAATCAAAGAATTAGATCAGACACAAGTCCTGTAATTAAAAGTCCTGAATACCGAAGAGATACAAAACTGAAGGAGATGATGTGTCTGTTATAGCTTATGGCGTGTTGATGTATCAACAGTCTTTTGTTGAATCACGGTAATATCCAGTGAAGGTCTTTATCCAAGAATTTTATCAGAGTACTTTTGCATTTCCAGAAAAAATAATCACTCGAATTTAGTAATTTGAAGAAACTAAAATGCACCCCAAACTGGTCACAACATAATACAACTTGAAGGTGCTAGATGCTAAAGCACGAATGGCCAAATCCTCACAATCACAATATATATAGTTCTCTACTTGACCTCAGGTCACAATTAGCATTTCCTAAAAAATAATATTACGTAATGGAAAATAACCTTCTAGAATGATCTAATGAGTCTTGTTTATTTACAAACAATAATCTGTAAAATTCTCATAGGAAACTATATAAAAATAAACCCGATCCAAATAAACATATTTACTGTCTTGTTTACCTGAATACTAATCCTGATATGAATCTCATACACACAGAGAATAACTGAGCTTCATATTAGTTGTTGACATAAATGAAATTAATTTTTTTATTAAAAAATATTCAATCAAGTCAAGCAGAAATGAACTCAACTTCGGATAAGGTCAAGACCGGCATACAATGTTACAATATTTACGATAGCATGTAACATTTTAAAAAAGGACAAACAGTTAAATTACATATATATAAATGGACGTAAATATCTATTTCATTGCAGTGTATACTGTTATGAAATTCTTCTGAACTTAGACCCATTTGCCCCAAATGACCTTTGAACTTTGCAGCTCTTTAATATATAGGATACAAATTGGTTGTGAAGTGTCAGATTCTTGAGAACTGAGGATCCATGCTGATACGTGTTTGAGAATATTTAGTTGTCATATACTGTTTTTCCATCACGCCCTTTAAATTTAGCGGAGTGTCGAACATTTCCAGCCAGAAAACCAAAACTAGTTAGGATAAGTATATATCACTTCAAATAAGATGACCAACAACTTATCATTCAAGTTTAAGGGCGTTGTTTTCAAAATCAATATATTTATTTCCCGAGATAGGTCTGATGTCATTTTTTCCATTCTTTTTTTCTCATATGAACTTCTTTTCATGAAATGTGTAAAGATGTACCTTTCTGAAGCATGTATGTTATGGGACTTCAGATAAGTGATTGTAGAGAAAGTGGTAGACATTATTTGCCGAATATTTACAACACTTTCTATTTCTATTTTCCAATGTCATATATAGCTCTTGCATGTAGAAACCATATGTACTGGATACACGTTGCATCTTAATTCTTTTTTGCAAAAATATATATATGACGACAGATAAATGCACCGAACAACATTGCTGCAGTGCAATAAACAAGTAATTAATTTCATTTCCAGGGCACAATGGATACATCATTGCTAAACCGGCACGTGCAGTGTTATGCACATCCACGCCCAGGACAAAATGCGCATGGTTTCATTACAGCTCAGTTGTACGATATAGTTATTTTTTTTAATAGCAAAAAATAATCATACGACGTATCTTCAATCTCGGCCATTTTGCCGATATACTTTCAATGTAATAATGTGTCCGCAACTTTTATGTACAACACGCTTGAAGTCACACATCTCTTGACTTTACTTAAAACTGGCATTTATAATGATGCTATATTATGTTTCGCTTTGTATACTACCGCCGACGGGCAGATCATATCGTGCTAAGGCGCTGGCCGTCATTCTGTCTGTCTGTCTGTCTGGTTTAGCTTCCGCATAATGACTTTAGTTCTGTATATTTTGTACCTTGACTTTGTGGATGACTTGCGCTCGAAGTAAGAATGCAGCGGGATTTGTTTTTCTTGTTCTGTGTTGTTGTTGGGGGGGGTGTCATGGCGTCCAACGGTCAAAAGCCACTGAGTCAAAGTAAATGTTCTCCTCCGGTAGCTTCATTTAAGGACTTTGAACAAGTTTTGTGGATGGATTGGACTTGGGTCAGATAAGACAGCGCTTGATTGTGTCAGCAGAAAAGGTCACCTTAACTATAAGAAAGACAATTCTCCATACGATCACTTTAGTTCTAATCCGCTTCCTTTAATTAGACTATGCATATAGCTTACAATTTGGATAACAAAAGCATATGGATGTTGTCGTCAAACGTCAAGGTCAGAGGGGCAGAAAAAGCTACAATCTTTCAATACAACTTGAATTGCAGACCACATACCTACATCCAATCTTCGTAGATGACTTGCAGTTATTGCTAATTAAGTAAACTAGTATGTATGTTGGAGTCGGAAAATCACAAAACGCAAGGAAATATAAAACAGATTTTAATATGTGTTAATTAGTTTTCTACGCCTTCTTCTTTCAACAAACGTGACGATTGGTTTGGCGTTGTATAAGAAAGACGCTTATTGTACTTGGGTTTATGATGGTAAAGTCAAGGTCACTTTCACCCTTCTCTGAATCGTATTCCTATGTGATAAATCGAGTACAACCGATTATCTGTCAAAATATCACCTTTGGATTACACGTTACGAAAGAAACAAAGCTAATGTATTAGGTGTCAAGAGTTTATTGGTGAGAGATTCTGGAGTTTCATCTGACCATTTTCGATCCCATGCTTGCACAAAATAACTTGGACAGTTATTTTGGGATGGAACATGAATGTCCCAAGTATAGCACGGGGTGGGAAGGGTCAGAGGATACTCAGACTAAGGTTAAGGTTACAGACTCACACAAGGAGGAATACCTGTTTTACATGATATGTTCTACACGATCATTCTCAAATGGTGCTAGGTCTGTGATGTCTGGAGTCGATTATACACTGGATGTGTTTTTTTTACGACAGCACTGTTTAATAGAGCGCAACGTATACCCTTATATATACGCCTTCGTATCTAGAAGCTGTGCTCGATTAAGGCTTGCGTGGATGTGTCCCCTTTAGACAGCCCACGAAATTGCGTTGGATAAAACTGCATGTGTATAAATAAACCATTAATAGGTCTAAATAGTCTAATACTTAGCCTACTGTAGCTATAATAATTTACACGTATAAAGGACAGTTTATGGACTGCTTTCAGGGGTGTATTTGTTGATCTATAACGTAACCCTCACGCCCCTCCAGTATGTGCCTCCTAAAGCTTTAATCCGGCCTTGTCTGGAAGACAATAGAGGACTACGTTCATGTCGTCCATTATATGTTGTTGTTGTTGTAGTAGTTTTGCGAGGTGATTTGCCTCATAAATTCGGTTTAACGCCATTTTTCAGCACACGATAGGCTATACATGGCGGCCAGTATTAATGGTGGAGGAAGAACCCGGGAAATCCCCAGAAAGAACCACCGACCCTCGAGAAGCTACTGGCAAGCTTTCTCACATGCCCACATTGGCCGAATCAGAGACTCGAACCCACGCAGACAGAGGTGAGATCGTCCATTATATATTTCCTTCTATTTTTATTTTATATGTTTATTTTCTTTCCAGAATGACAATGTTCCCGTCTGTGTATCTGTCTACAAATATACACGTAATAGCGATTCGGGTGACTGTGTTGATGTGTTTCCCCTCTTCAGTCTATCATAAACATGCATGTAACCAAAGGCTCTAGAATGTCATTGGGAAGAAAATTCATTAGGGAGCAGATCGATTTCAACGTTGACTGAGGGTTGTTGGAATTTATATTAAAGAAGCACGTGTTGAGTTGATTCCTTTCAAGAGAGTGAATTTTGAAGACATTTTTTATTGCAACTCATACTCTAGTCATTCTTGTCGTGGCCAGCGTCATACGTAACAATTAACATTGACGTATGGGATAGGCCCGCGATAAATCGCTAGATACGATAGATGAGATACTCTTCTTTGTGGGTATGGTTGAGTTTTAACTAGGAGCAGCTAAAATAACATATGAACTTAGTGTCATAAAATAATTTATTCCAGGTTAGTTATTAAGATAAGCGGAATAGAGAGAATTATTCTAACTTGATGGGCGTGTTAACATTTTGGTGGATTGACTAAGCTAAATAAGAGATGCGGGCTTCTGAGACAAAATTCAAGTTTTTAAGCATTCACCCTCACGAAATTAGCCAGTCTTTGTTTCGGTGGAAGCCAAGACTCCGAGATTAGTCAAAGGTACTTTGTTTCATTAAATCGTCCAAGTGACCGGTGTCTGGAAAGTTAAGACCACGAAAAATAGAGATTCGCCTTCGTTGAAAATGGTGCTCGTCTTGGTATGGTCTCAGTCACCTACAATATGTTCACTGGTTTAAATCTTTAATTATTTGTTGCATTTATTCGTTTTAGATTCATGCCTCAATTTTCCGTGAGTTCGGAAGAAATGGTTTGCCTGCATTTTTTTCGAATGTTATATGATTTAAATATTCCTTGGATTTGATGCATTACTTCTGATACAAATTGTTTGAAAATATGAATTTATTTGTCTGAACGGATACGTATCATGTATGCTAGGAATCGAGTTTCTATGTCTGGAAATGTTTTATGAAGGAATCATTAGTTAGCAAGTTAGGTAGTTAGGACAAGGAACTGAGCCTATTAATTAATTCATGTAATTGAACTGTGAATTCTTTTCATGCGAGATATCGGTGCATGATGACCGAGACAGTCCAGTTAGTGATTTACAGCCGATGGGCGCAATACTATTTACTGAGATGTCTAGAAAGATATTAAGCCCATGATAGTAGGTTATGCATAGGCGTCAGGTTGCAAACTGACACATATTAGCCTTAGTCGGTTGAATTACGATAAACTTTTGTATTAGCCTTAGTTCTGTTGAATTACGATAAGATAATATCAGAAGTTACAATAATGAGGATTGTTTTCCAATCCCAGATGTAAAAAAGCCTGACAAATATTAGGTTACGTTATTTATTTAAAGGGGAAGGATAGCTACATATCTTTACCACGCAGTGGAAAGGAGATCGGACGACCAGGTTACAGTTGTTGAGGCGGATGAGGCTGGAGAGAAAGAGGAAAAGGAATACGGCGACTGATCTGTCACAGCGTTGACTTTGAGAGGAACGGAAGCAACCAGGTTATGCAGGCATGCAGAGCAAAAAGAGTTCGATCGTTCATTCGATTCTGTGATGATATTTGTTTTAGCTGTACAACAGAACGACTAATTGCATTTTTTATTAATTCTGTGAATCTATTCCTTAGTGAAAACATATCCTTCCAATATAATGCTCAATTTAATTTTGTTTATGTGATTAATTAAATTGTTATGTTTCACATGGAGGATCGTGTTTTTCTATTTTATATCTCTGCTTATATCTTTGTTATTCCATCCATGTATATCATATTTTAAGATATTAATTACTCGATCAGGGCAAACAAAATGTGGTTGATCGTCTCCTATATAACGATAATCAAAATAAAGAAACCACAGAACTTGCAGACGGTACTGAACATTTTTAATCATAATACGAGAACGAAGAATGATGACGTTGGTGATGTTTCAAGAAAATACGCGTTGGTTATTAAGCTGAATGAATACTGGAAATTTATTGTATCTTATACCTGTAATTTTAAGTTCGGTCGGTAACTGAGTGTAAAAACAAATGAAAGAAAATCTATCCTTGTCTCTCTTATGGGATGGAGTCAGCACTATGCATAGAAAAGTACGAAGAAGATATATATATATATATATATATATATATATATATATATATATATATATATATATATATATATATATATATATATATATATATATATATATACTTGTCGGCCTGTCGATACACACACACATATATATATTTGATTCATTCTATGATACATGTCTTTTCCTCAAAGATAAAATGCTACATCGTTACTGGTGTCAGACCATTAAAAACGAATTTTAAACGAATCGGTCGTTTCAAATAAGGCACTGAATACGACAAAAAAGATATATAGCTGGACATGTTTGGATTAATTTGAAATGCGTTATGAGATTCACCTTTATGAGTATAAGATGTTAATTTTTTACAATGTACATTCAGATTGTGAGGCTCAATTAAAAAAAAATAATTCAGACTTATAGAATAGCTCGAGATCTAATAAAAATACGTTGATATCATGATACAATGAATGAAGGCCGATGTTCCACAGAACCTGCTATCTATTATTTTTTGCATTGATTTTAAAAGGGAGTCTGCGAATCAGTTAAGCACGTGCAGACTTGGCAAGAAAAGGATAAATATATGCCAGTATTGTGTTTTCCCTGCATCATTCGTCCTAAAAACAGATTTCCGGTTTGAACGAAAATGTGCACCTATCTCAAACACCTGCAATTAGTTCTAAATTGATACCGTCAATTTCTAATTCAATGGGCGGTGCATTAGATCAAAATGTAGCGCACAGAAAGGTATCAGCTAGCTGCAGTCACGGTGCCTTCTTGTCTGGATTTCGTGCTGAGTGCGTAGCTATAAATTTCACTCTATGCAGTTGAACTTTTTTGTACCTGTAACTGAACCCGCAGAGTGCACCGGATCCGTCGACAATGATACTTACTTGTAGCATTGAATCTCATTATCTCAAATATTGCATCCACTACCATTTCCAAACTGCTGTCCCTGTGTCAAAGTTCATGTTGCTATAGTGAAACTCCCTACGCAGCTTAATGAAAATAACGGTCTAAAAATTCTACATGGGTTGAACAACAGATTTAAAGATCGCACGATCATGGTCGATGCACCGGTTATTGGCAATTTTGAAAAAGGCGAATGCTGACAAGAGCTCATAAATATGCAGAATCAACCACTTAAAATACACGGATGGTCTGACGCGGAGTTTTTGAGACAATTAGGCTTAGCTTTTATATAATACATTTTTCTTTAAATAGACTACTCTTAGATGTATATTTCCGAACTGAGTTACCTGTTGCTATATATTTGTGCTCAAGCTTTAAGCTTTTTATGCGTTACTTAAAGCACCGTTATGAAAATTAGGAAAATTGAACTATATTTTACGCTCTACTGGCTGTGGATTTAAGTACACGTCCACCTTTGTACAAATGTAAACACAGCTCCAGACCAAGTTTTGAACTTTGCATTTTAAGCAGCTACGTCTTTCACTTCACCAATGATTTCTGATTTTGTTCTAGCGCCTGTGTTCTTGTTCACATTGGTTGTACATCTTCGTAACGTAGGCTTGTACGTACATTTCTCGATACGTGCAGGAAAAGGGCTGGTGTGCCACAATAACGAACTTCCTATGAATATAAGTTTTTTTCATGTAAAATTTGGTTTTCAGATATATGCAATACAAGGAACACAACGTGTTTTTGCTGACGTTCATTCTACATTGTCCTGTTTCTATCTGCTGTTTTATACATTGACAAAAGCCTTCGTCCCCCTCCTATTTTGTTTAAAAAATTTGAAATTGATTACTATCCCGCGTGCTTACAATTTCATATACATTTGTCTGCCATACATCTACGATTTTTGTTTGTTTGTTTCGTTTTCAGTTGTTCTTGTTTGTTTCTTTGCAGATGCAGATAGGTTCACTCTGTTCCGCTAAATATACAAGTAGCCACCAATTTAGAAGATCGATGCCCTAACTGAACGAAGCAACTTCTTCATTTATGTGAATACATTTATGTATAAAATTTACCAGAGAGCGTGCAGGAAAAATGAAAGAGTATGCATTCAGTGACACTGATAAAGAAAAAATAAATTGCAAGTCATGAGCATAACGATGATGGACTCATCTTAAAAAAGACATTGAATTAAAAATTGAAACACGTGTCACAGGGCCATAGCGCTCGTGTTTCTTAAGAATACCTGCTGAGTTGGATATCTAGATTAGCTGTGACAGTTACATAATACGTGTATCACATACCTGCACCACAGGTGCACAACAATTACCTTTCTTAGTTCCAGACTGCAATTGCCCTGTGATTCTTAAAATTATGAGAACGCTCAGTTTTCGTTTATGATTGATGAGGTCTGTAATCTACACATATCCCAGACTACAATGCTGTACCTCTGTCTGCGGCGGTTCGAGTCTAAGATTCAGCCAATGTGGGTATGTGAGAAAGCTTGCCAGTAGCTTCTCGAGGGTCGGTGGTTCTTTCTGGGGTTTTTCCGGGTTCTTCCTCCACCATTAATACTGGCCGCCATGTATAGCCTATCGTGTGCTGAAAAATGGCGTTAAACCTACAACAACAACAACAACAACAATGCTGTAGGACATTTCTGCGCACCTAAGGTTTCCGTCAACAATATCGAAGCAAAACGATTGATTGATTGATTGACGAAAAAAAAATATTGCAATGCTTACCATTTTGAAAGAAGCAAAAGTCACCAGAATATTCTGTTCAAAATAATATTAATTTTGGACGCACGGGATACCACCCCCGTGATTGCATGACTCGCGAGATGTCGGCCTATTCTGCGCACAGCTTTGAAAATATGTAATGTTTATCCGCCGGGTTATATAAATGAAATATATTACTTTGGACTGCTTCCGTCAGGAGTTCAGTCGAGTAATTAGGTCAGGTTTGTAGCTAGTTTTACAAACTCAACGTAACAATGCCAATACATTGCACAAGATATATAGCAAATTAAATCGATCATGTAAAAAAATTAGTAAAGTTCAACATTTTTGAAAAAATAACCTATTATGTTGAAGAGAAACAACAATTAATTGGATGTAATCTGTTTACAACGTCTTGTTTATCGGGAAAAATTACTAAAGATTTCAGAAACAGGCTATACGCCGGGGAATTTCTTGAGAATCCCATTCTAGCGGCAAGTTGACCGAAAATAACTCGTGATCCAATGTAAACAGAAATGACATATCGTTGGGTAAACGATTTTGTACGTGTGGGACAACTTCTTAAAAAATTGGAAACTTGGATTAAGATGTAGTTTTTTTTAAAAAATGTAAACATTTCCATCTTTTAAATAATGTATTTCTTTGTATGAGTCTAAAAGATACACAGAAAATAGGATTTTCAGGGTTACCGGTTCAAGATGGTCATGGAGTGGATCTTCATGTTGACATATATAAATCACATTTTCATATGCATTTCGAGTCAAATTGTGGGATATTATTGTACACTTTATGAATATCACTTTTCTTAATTAAACGGCGATCGTTCTATCATGATACAAAATGGATTTTTGGCCCAAAATAACTCGTGATCCAATGTTTACAGAAATTACATATCGTTGCGCAAAATTACCCGACGCACAGAATAGGCCGACATGATGATAGATTATTGTTCTTTTCTATTCTGACAGCCACTGAATCGTCTATTACTTACTACGCAAAAGAAGACCAAAATAAGGCGCGGAATAGCAATATTTTTTTTTTCTCGCTATACAAGGAGTTTACTTGATATGTTGTTCGGGTTTAACAGCTACAGTGAAGAAAAAGGGGGTTTAATCAGTGACTGCTAACCAAAGAGGTACACGTTTCTGGGTGCAAATGAATATTGGAGTCTCAAATGTCACGAAGAATGCGTCTTTATTTCCACTTTTGTTCGGGGACGCGTGTAAAATGTGGTAAGAAATCGCAAGATGATCACGAATGAGTCGCTGTGTAAACGACCTCTTGATCAAAGAAACAAAACCTTTCGGTCTTGAAAGATGACTGCGGATTTCCCTGTATCAATTACACCGAAGAAAATGTATGTGCAACGTCAAGCGCCTTGAAGGACGAAGAGCGAATGGCAAACGGTTTAGCTCTTCCAGCTCCATACCCCGTGTTACACGCATAAATACACGAAGTAACTAGCACTTCTTTATTAGAACTCGGGGTTTTCTTTGTTAAAATATTAGATATGGTTGGATGCCGACGATAATGGTCTGTATCAGTCTGGTAAAGTTTATATGCAATGGTATAAAGACGCAAAAGAAAGACAGAATCTCATCCTTAAATGCAGGAAAAAAGAAATCCATTTTGCAAAATAAAAAAATAACATTAAAAAAATTTAAAAAAAAAACAATAAAAAAGCAAACAAAAAAAAACAATAAAAAAACAGCAACCCATGGGAAGTTAATAAGAAGCTTTCTCACATACTTAAGTTTGTGAGTCGTGGCTCAAATGCTGACTGAGGTGAGATGCTTTAATGGGCGCCTTGAACCTATAAGCGACCCGAGGCCCCTACCGACGTATGTGTATTAACAACAACAAAAAATAATTTAAAATCACTTTTGTGAGAATTTAAACTACATTTCTACACGGTATCAAAACTGGAAAAGGAGAAGTAAGAAATGGACGGAGTGTATTTGTAATATTGTATATCAAAATATAGATAATGCAAGTATTCATCTATTTAATTTCATTTCTTCTTTTTAAGTGTAGTATAAATCTACAACTATATTTTGTAAACAAGATTTTTTAAATTTTATGATTCCTCAAATACTCCGAAGAATAAAACCTCTGTTTGGAGGAATTCAAGACGTAAGAGCTTTATATTAATTAATTTTGTGCAGTGTTGACATGAAGTCAGTTTGGGAGAGGGCAACTGCCCTCGAGCGACGTGTGATGTGGGCACGTTCGGGAGCCTTTTTGGAAGCTGAAATTTTCATAGTATTTCACCTTCACCCTAGTGTAACGGGGCGATATTTTGCAAAACTTATATTTACGAGGAGGAAAGTCGGCAACCGACATAGAAACTATTCTCTGTAGCAAATTAAGGGCGCTGCTAAAGAATATTGCCCTGAGTGTCTATCGCAGCCACTGAATTTGTCTCCAAAGTGTTCAGCGCAAATTTCATCAGTAGGGAAATGCAGCATTAAAAATAATTTTAAAAATCTATATGCCAGAAATTGCATGAAACTCGTCCAGATCCTTTAGAAATATATATGCCACAAAGCGTTGAAACTCGTCCAGGTACTTTAGAAATCTATATGCCACAAATAGCATGAAACTCGTCCAGATCCTTTAGATTTTTTTTTCTTCTCTCGGGTTTTCTTTTTGTATTGCATTTAGGATTTTTATTGCTTAGTGATATTAAGACTTCTTAATAAATTTACTGCTCGTGAATTAGACAAGTCTCACTATTGGTGTGATTAGCATCTGCTTTCTCCAAACATTTTGTTATGGTTAGGAATAGACGTAGTCCGAGTTTCCTCTAACCCTAACTCGGACTAGACTAATATTCCATTTATATAGCATCTCATTGTATTCCCAGTCTCGGCGATATTATTCACAGTTTTAGCAATGCTATTAGCAGTTTAAGCATCACTGAACTCTACAATAATTAGCTACGTAGGACCTTTTATTTACGTCCCTGATAGGTGCTTCATACCAATATATATATAGGAATATAAATATACACCAGACAGAACGGAAAGTTCTCTATAATTAATTCTATATACCTTGGTTTCTTTCATAGGAATCCTTGATGACTGTGTAGATACATGAGAATTAATTACTAGGGTGTCATGCGAGTGTGTCTGTTACGCACGCGTGCATATACCACCGACTGAGTGACATCATTTTTAGGTGATGTGTGCTTAGTCGTGAGGGAATATGGGCTGTTGCGTGCAGGCAAGGCGAATGGTTTCGTTTACCCGCAAACCTGGGTTTGAATCTCTCTAGAGTACGAATTAAAAATTCTCTATCATATATATATGTGTGTGTGTGTGTTCGCCCATCTACAATAGAAATCCGTTTATCCACGATAGACGAGTTTGAATTATAACAACTCTGCACATATCAGAGACCAACCGATAATCTGGATGAATTAACTGA